>JAXRKP010000510.1:110000-155000 GCA_037039925.1 Doris montereyensis
TTTGACCTCTAATCGGACAGTGTGTCCTCAATTACCCATTAACCTTTACACACTTTCTTTGTTTGACCTCTAATCGGACAGTGTGTCCTCAATTACCCATTAACCTTTGCACATTGTCTTTGTTTGACCTCTAATCGGACAGTGTGTCCTCAATTACCCATTAACCTTTGCACACTTTCTTTGTTTGACCTCTAATCGGACAGTGTGTCCTCAATTACCCATTAACCTTTGCACATTGTCTTTGTTTGACCTCTGTTCGCACAGTGTGCTCCCACTTACCTATTAACCTTGTACACTGTCTGCGTTTCAAGTCTGATCGGACAGTGTGTTCCCAATTACCCATTAACCTTTACACACCGTCTTTCTTTGACCTCTGATTGGACAGTGTGTTCCTTATTACCCCTTAACGTTTGCACACCGTCTTTGTTAGACCTCTGATCGCACAGTGTGTTTCCACATTAGACCTCTGACCCCATAACCTTTGCACATCGTCTTTGTTAGACCTCTGATCGTACAGTGTGTTTCCAATACCCATTAACCCATTAACTCTGATTTGCATAACCTTTGCACACCGTCTTTGTTAGACCTCTGATCGTACAGCGTGTTCCCAATTACCCCTTAACTTTTACACACCGTTTTTCTTTGACCGCTTTGTTCCTAATTGCCCTTTATCCTTTGCACACAGTCTTTGTTTTAACTCTGTATGGACATCGTGTTTGAATCCCTATGCAAATAAAAAATGCCAGGAAACGCTACTTGTAGTCCGAATTTTAGAGGCAAAGTGGAGATTATTGGGACACATCTTAAGAAGAGGCCCAGACATTCCCGGGAACAAAGGATAACATTTTACTTCCCATAAAATGCAAAAAGAAAAAAACGGTAAAGAGGACGACCTACAACTACCATGCAAGTGACTCCAAGTGACTCCAATTGACTCCAAGTGACTCAAAGTGACTCCAAGTCACTCCAAGTGACTCCAAGTCACTCCAAGTCACTCCAAGTCACTCCAGTGAGTCAGTCCAAGTGACACCAAGTCACTCCAAGTGACTCCAAGTCACTCCAAGTCAGTCCAAGTGACTCCAAGTCACTCCAAGCCACTCCAAGTCAGTCCAAGTGACTCCAAGTCACCCCAATTGACTCCAAGTGACTCCAAGTCGACTCTAAGTGACTCCAAGTGACTCCAAGTCTCCAAGTCAAGTCACTCCAAGTCACTCCAAGTCACGCTGAATAACGATGTAAAGAGAACAAAGGCGATAGCGGAAGGCCCTGAGTCAGAAAGTCACATCCCCAACTAAGGTGATCTCGCGAGTTTTGGTAGAATTTTTCCTTTTCCCTGACCGCCCTATAGACAGCCATGTGATATTTAGCGTGTACAAGGTGTTGTGATCTACACATAGGCATGGGGCCTTCTTTGTATCGTTCGCCTCCGATGTGACTAGGTGTCGATCCACTTACCTGGACCAGAGGGTAGATTTTACTAAAAAAAAACGGGAAAAAATTGTTTAACTTTCCAGCGCTTGAACCAGTGACCTTTGGGTTGAGAGGCCGATACCTTGCCTCTGGGTTACCAAGTTTGGAATAACCATACTACTTTTTAAAATGTATGATAGTAAGAAGAAGAAGAAGAAGAAGAAGAAGAAGAAGAAGAAGAAGAAGAAGAAGAAGAAGAAGAAGAAGAAGAAGAAGAAGAAGAAGAAGAAGAAGAAGAAGTAAGAAAACAAGAAGAACAAGCAAAAGAAGAAGCGGCACAACAAAAACAACGACAACAACGACGACAAAAACAATGCCTGGCTCCTCTTACCTGATCCTCCATCAGTGACACGAGAGGGGAGACAACCAGACAGACAGCCTTCATGTGCTTGGCGTACAGGAAGGCCGGCAGCTGGTAACACAGACTTTTGCCACAACCAGTGGGGAGAATGAGAAGCGTAGACTGACCTGGCAACACATAAGAGAAACAAACATATTTTAAAACAAAGAGAACACATGAAAGAGCTTATCATCAGGTTATAAAATTAAAGGTAAGAGGCGTCAGTAACTGATTTGGTAGAGAGTCTCACTACCGTTCAGGAGACCCGAGATTGAATTCCAGGTCCGGGCAAACTTTTCTGGCCCATATGCCGACCCAGCAGCGAAATGGGTATCTCTGTCTCTTCAGACATAACAAACTACAACATTATGCCATATGGTATTATGCCCAGAACAATCCGAACTCTACTCCCGGTTAGTCTTCCCTCAAGTATGGGCCTTACTTTACTGTTTAATGTAAACATGTCTTCCCTCAACTCTGAGTATGGGCCTTACTTTACTGTTTAATGTAAACATGTCTTCCTTTAATGAAAACAAAACTACAGCAAGCCGATGAAAAAGACAAGTAAGAGCTTCATTTGCCCGTCTCAATGGAATTAAACCCCCCCCCCGCCCCCCTCATGCAAGGATCTAGCGACCGATTAAGAGCAAACAGCAAAGAACAGTGATAGCTGTGGCCTTAAGCCAAGTAAACAATGTCTAAGCAAAGAATCTGATAAAGAAAGAACAATTGTTTAAGCAAAGAACAGTGGTAAGCAAAAATAGTGGTAGGAAAGAACAGTGGCTTTAAAGTTTAATGCAAAAACAATGTAGGAAAGAACTCTGAGTATGGAACTTACAGGAAAGAGCAATGTAAACAATGAACTTAGTTCGAAAGAAGAACATGCGGAAGGAAAGAACAGTGGTAGGAAAGAAACATGTCTTAAGAAAGAACTCAGGAAAGAACAATGGTATGAAAGTACAATGGAGGAAAGAACAGTCTTAGGAAAGAAGTATGGGCCTTAAAAAACAGTTTAATGAAAGAACAGTCTTAGGAAAGAACACAGCAAGACAGAACAAAAGCAAAAAACAATGGTAGGAAAGAACAATGGTAAGAAAGAACAACGGCAGGAAAGATCAGTGGTAAGCAAAGAACAACAGCGAAAGAACAGCTGAGTAGGAAAGAACAGTGGTAAGGAAAGAACAGTGGTAGGAAAGAACAATGTAAGAAAGAACAGTGATAGGAAAGAACAGTGGTAGGAAAGAACAGTGGTAAGGAAAGAACAGTGGTAGGAAAGAACAGTGGAAAGAAAGAACAAAACAAAGAACAGTGGTAGGAAAGAACAGTGGTAAGAAAGAACAGTGGTAGGGAAAGAACAGTGGTAGGAAAGAACAATAGTAGGAAAGAACAGTGGTAGGAAAGAACAGTGGTAGGAAAGAACAGTGATAAGAAAGAACAGTGGTAGGAAAAAGAACAGTGGTAGGAAAGAACAGTGATAGGAAAGAACAGTGGTAGAAAAGAACAGTGGTAGGAAAGAACAGTGGTAGGAAAGAACAGTGGTAGGAAAGAAACAGTGGTAGGAAAGAACAGTGGTAGGAAAGAACAGTGGTAAGAAAGAACAGTGGTAGGAAAGAACAGTGGTAGGAAAGAACAATGGTAGGAAAGAACAGTGGTAGGAAAGAACAGTGGTAGGAAAGAACAGTGGTAGGAAAGAACAGTGGTAGGAAAGAACAGTGGTAGGAAAGAACAGTGGTAGGAAAGAACAGTGGTGGGAAAGAACAGTGGTAGGAAAGAACAGTGGTAGGAAAGAACAGTGGTAGGAAAGAACAGTGGTAGGAAAGAACAGTGGTAGGAAAGAACAGTGGTAGGAAAGAACAGTGGTAGGAAAGAACAGTGGTAAGGAAAGAACAGTGGTAGGAAAGAACAGTGGTAAGAAAGAACAGTGGTAGAAAGAACAAAAGTAGGAAAGAACAGTGGTAGGAAAGAACAGTGGTAGGAAAGAACAGTGGTAGGAAAGAACAGTGGTAGGAAAGAACAATGGTAGGAAAGAACAGTGGTGGGAAAGAACAGTGGTAGGAAAGAACAGTGGTAGGAAAGAACAATGGTAGGGGAAAGAACAGTGGTAGGAAAGAACAGTGGTAGGAAAGAAAAACAATGGTAGGAAAGAACAGTGGTAGGAAAGAACAGTGGTAGGAAAGAACAGTGGTAGGAAAGAACAGTGGTAGGAAAGAACAGTGGTAAGAAAGAACAGTGGTAGGAAAGAACAAAGGTAGTAAAGATCAGTAGTAGAAAGAACAGTGGTAGGAAAGAACAGTGGTAGGAAAGAACAGTGGTAGAAAGAACAGTGGTAGGAAAGAACAGTGGTAGGAAAGAACAGTGGTAGGAAAGAACAGTGGTAGAAAGAACAGTGGTAGGAAAGAACAGTGGTAGAAAAGAACAGTGGTAGAAAGAACAGTGGTAGGAAAGAACAGATGGTAAAGAACAGTGGTAGAAAAGAACAGTGGTAGGAAAGAACAAAGATAGTAAAGATCAGTGGTAGAAAAGAACAGTGGTAGGAAAGAACAGTGATAGGAAAGAACAGTGGTAGGAAAGAACAGTGGTAGGAAAGAACAGTGGTAGAAAAGAACAGTAGGAAAGAACAAAGATAGTAAAGATCAGTGGTAGAAAAGAACAGTGGTAGGAAAGAACAAAGATAGTAAAGATCAGTGGTAGAAAAGAACAGTGGTAGGAAAGAACAAAGGTAGGAAAGATCAGTGGTAGAAAAGAACAGTGGTAGGAAAGAACAAAGATAGTAAAGATCAGTGGTAGAAAAGAACAGTGGTAGGAAAGAACAAAGATAGTAAAGATCAGTGGTAGAAAAGAACAAAGATAGTAAAGATCAGTGGTAGAAAAGAACAGTGGTAGGAAAGAACAAAGATAGTAAAGAACAGTGGTAGGAAAGAACAGTGGTAGAAAAGAACAGTGGTAGGAAAGAACAGTGGTAGTAAAGAACAGTGGTAGGAAAGAACAGTGGTAGGAAAGAACAGTGGTAGGAAAGAGCAGTGGTAGGAAAGAACAGTGGTAGGAAAGAACAGTGGTAGGAAAGAACAAAGATAGGAAAGATCAGTGGTAGGAAAGAACAGTGGTAGGAAAGAACAAAGATAGGAAAGAACAGTGGTAGAAAAGAACAGTGGTAGGAAAGAACAAAGATAGGAAAGAACAGTGGTAGGAAAGAACAATGGTAGGAAAGAACAGTGGTAGGAAAGAACAATGATAGGAAAGAACAGTGAAAGTAGGAAAGAACAGTGGTAGGAAAGAACAGTGGTAGGAAAGAACAGTGGTAGGAAAGAACAGTTGTAGGAAAGAACAGTGGTAGGAAAAGAACAGTGATAGGAAAGAACAGTGGTAGGAAAGAACAGTGGTAGGAAAGAACAGTGGTAGGAAAGAACAGTGGTAGGAAAGAACAGTGGTGGGAAAGAACAGTGGTAGGAAAGAACAGTGGTAAGAAAGAACAGTGGTAGGAAAGAACAATGGTAAGAAAGAACAGTGGTACGAAAGAACAGTGGTAGGAAAGAACAGTGGTAGGAAAGAACAATGGTAGGAAAGAACAGTGGTAGGAAAGAACAATGGTGGGAAAAGAATAGTGGTAGGAAAGAACAGTGGTAGGAAAGAACAGTGGTAGGAAAGAACAGTGGTAGGAAAGAACAGTGGTAGGAAAGAACAGTGGTAGGAAAGAACAGTGGAGGAAAGAACAGTGGTAGGAAAGAACAGTGGTAGGAAAGAACAGTGGTAGGAAAGAACAGTGGTAGGAAAGAACAAGTGGTAGGAAAGAACAGTGGTAGGAGAAAAGAACAGTGGTAGGAAAGAACAGTGGTAGGAAAGAACAGTGGTAGGAAAGAACAGTGGTAGGAAAGAACAGTGGTAGGAAAGAACAGTGGTAGGAAAGAACAGTTGTAGGAAAGAACAGTGGTAGGAAAGAACAATGGTAGGAAAGAACAGTGGTAGGAAAGAAAAGGAAAGAACAGTGGTAGGAAAGAACAATGGCAGGGAAAGAACAGTGGGGGAAAGAACAGTGGTAGGAAAGAACATTGGTAGGAAAGAACAATGGTAGGAAAGAACAATGGTAGGAAAGAACAGTGGTAGGGAAAGAACAGTGGTAGGAAAGAACAGTGGTAGGAAAGAACAATGGTAGGAAAGAACAGTGGTAGGAAAGAACAATGGTAAGGAAAGAACAGTGGTAGGAAAGAACAATGGTAGGAAAGAACAATGGTAGGAAAGAACAATGGTAGGAAAGAACAGTGGTAGGAAAGAACAGTGGTACAAAAAAACAATGGTAGGAAAGAACAGTGGTAGGAAAGAACAGTGGTAAGCAAAGAACAGTGGTAGGAAAGAACAGTGGTAAGCAAGGAACAGTGGTAAGCAAAGAACAGTGGTAAGCAAAGAACAGTGGTAAGCAAGGAACAGTGGTAAGCAAAGAACAGTGGTAAGCAAAGAACAGTGGTAAGCAAGGAACAGTGGTAAGCAAAGAACAGTGGTCAAGCAAAGAACAGTGGTAAGCAAAGAACATTGGTAAGCAAAGAACAGTGGTAACAAAGAACAGTGGTAACAAAGAACAGTGGTAAGCAAGGAACAGTGGTAAGCAAGGAACAGTGGTAAGCAAAGAACAGTGGTAAGCAAGGAACAGTGGTAAGCAAAGAACAGTGGTAAGCAAGAACAATGGTAAGCAAGGAACATTGGTAAGCAAAGAACAGTGGTAAGCAAGGAACAATGTTAAGCAAAGAACAGTGGTAAGCAAAGAACAGTGGTAAGGAAAGAACAGTGGTAAGGAAAGAACAGTGGTGGGAAAGAACAGTGGTAGGAAAGATCAATGGTAGGAAAGAACGGTGGTGGGAAAGAACAATGGTAGGAAAGAACAGTGGTACGAAAGAACAATGGTAGGAAAGAACAGTGGTACGAAAGAACAATGGTAGGAAAGAACAATGGTAGGAAAGAACAATGCTAGGAAAGAACAGTGGTAGGAAAGAAGTAGAAAGAACAATGGTAGGAAAGAACAGTGGTAGGAAAGAACAATGGTAGGAAAGAACAGTTGTACGAAAGAACAATGGTAGGAAAGAACAATGGAACAGTGACGAGAAAGAACAATGGTAGGAAAGAACAGTGGTACGAAAGAACAGTGGTAGCAAAGAACAGTGGGGAAAGAAAGAACAGTGGTAAGCAGAGAACAGTGGTAAGCAAAGAACAGTGGTAAGCAAAGAACAGTGGTAAGCAAAGAACAGTGGTAAGCAAGAACAGTGGTAAGCAAAGAACAGTGGTAAGCAAGGAACATTGGTAAGCAAAGAACAGTGGTAAGCAAGGAACAGTGGTAAGCAAGGAACATTGGTAAGCAAGGAACAGTGGTAAGCAAAGAACAGTGGTAAGCAAGGAACAGTGGTAAGCAAGGAACAGTGGTAAGCAAGGAACATTGGTAAGCAAAGAACAGTGGTAAGCAAGGAACATTGGTAAGCAAAGAACAGTGGTAAGCAAGGAACAATGGTAAGCAAAGAACAGTGGTCAGCAAAGAACAAAGAACAGTGGTAAGCAAGGAACAGTGGTAAGCAAAGAACAGTGGTAAGCAAGGAACAGTGGTAAGCAAGGAACAGTGGTAAGCAAGGAACAGTGGTAAGCAAGGAACAGTGGTAAGCAAAGAACAGTGGGAAGTGAACAATGTTAAGCAAGGAACAGTGTTAAGCAAAGAACAGTGTTAAGGAAAGAACAGTGGTAAGCAAATAACAGTAGTAAGCAAAGAACATGTAAGCAAATAAAAGTAGTAAGAAAGAAGGGTGGTAAGCAAAGAGCAATGGTAGGCAAAAAGAACAGAACAGTGGGTAGTTGAATAAAGCAGTGGTACGCAAAGAACAGTGGTAAGCAAAGAACAGTGGTAAGCAAAGAACAGTGGTAGCAAAGAACAGTAGTAAGCAAAAAGCAGTGGTACACAAAGAACAGTGGTACGAAAGAACAATGGTACAAAGAACAGTGAAAAACAGTGGTAGCAAAGGACAGTGATATGCAAAAAGCAGTGGTACGCAAAGGACAGTGGTAGAAAAGCAGTTGTAGCAAAGGACAGTGGTATGCAAAAAGCAGTTGTGCAAAGGACAGTGGTACGAAAAAGCAGTGGTACGGAAAGGACAGTGGTAACGCAAAGAAGCAGTGGTACACAAAGGACAGTGGTAACTAAAAAGCAAAGGACAGTGGTATGCAAAAAGGTAAGCAAAGGACAGTGGTATGCAAAGAACAAAGGTATGCAAAGAACAAAGGTTCGCAAAGAACTGTGGTAAACAAATAACAGTGGTAAGCAAAGAACAGTGGTAAGCAAAGAACAGTGTTAAGCAAAGAACAGTGGTAAGCAAAGAATACGGGTAAGCAATGAACAGTGGTAACATGGGTACGTCAAAAGACAAGGCTGTCACAGCCTACCCCTGCCCACCTCATCACGACACCAACAGGTTCAAGCCGTTTTATTATCCAGATCCAATAATTTGACGATCTTCAAATGTTAACCATTATAATATCAATGAGGTTGTCCAGGCATCAATTGTCCCGTCTCACACAAACGTGTCACCGAATTCGGTTCACGTGCGGTCGCAATTGAAGGAGTCAGTTCAACAGTGTGCCTATGTCCACTTTCGTGAAAAGCCAGACAGACATAATATAACCCCGGGAATAAAAGGAAGTCATGCTTCGTGAAAAATGTGAAAATGATATGAAAACACATTTACAGAAGTTTGAAACTTGGAATTCCCAAAGCCAACAGTGCCAAAATCCAAGGGGTTTTTTTTTTGGTATCTATCTCAAAATGACGTTATTGTGACATAGGCACACTATTGAAATGACCTTTTCGGTTATTTGCATGTTGTCCTTAATCTAGGCTGCTTTTCGTGATGATAGGGTGAGAGCATATATTCTTTCTCAAAAAGGGTTTATGTGTCGTTATAATAATTTATAATTGGCAATAACTCACATTGCTGAATAATATAAATCACTGTTGTGAAATCGATTCCGTGCGAATGTGGGTCAAATTGGTGCGCAAAATGAGCGCGCTCTTCCGGTAAACCCACCACTTTTCGGAAGCCCATAAATAAAAAGGATTTTTTGCCCATTTGGGAAACCGGAAATAGTTTTTCACCGTCACAAAATGAGGAGATAAAGGAGATTACGGCATCACTGCACCATGGTCTGTAATCATACGGAGAAGAAAAGCGGAGTGGGTTGAATGAAAAGAAAGAAAATAGAACTATGTATGTGTGTGTGTGTGTGTGTGTGTGTGTGTGTGTGAGAGAGAGAGAGAGAGAGAGAGAGAGAGAGAGACAGACAGACAGACAGACAGACAGACAGACAGACAGACATAGAGAGAGAGAGATAGACAGACAGACAGAGAGAGCGAGACAGAGAGACAGAGAGAGAGAGAGAGAGAGAGAGAGAGAGAGACAGAGAGAGAGAGAGAGAGAGAGAGAGAGAGAGAGAGAGAGAGAGAGAGAGAGAGAGAGAGTTAATATCCCCAGAGGGGAACTGTCGGACACGGCAGCATCTCTAGGCGAAAGCAATTAATATAGTCTCCAATCACCCAAGGGTCCTTTAGTCTATGTAGGGTTCACTGCGCCCAATTCCCGCCATCTTATGTCTATTGGCGGCCATGCCTTTTGTGCTGTTCCAGGCAAGTTATACAGGCCACAGAGTGTAAAAGCCAGAGGCTTGTCACGTTCTTGGTCAGTGCGCATGTACAAAGATTTCCATTTCCTCTTAATAGTCTGGACAATGCAGACCGCAAAACAAATAATCAAAGTTAACAGAAAGGATGGCTGTAAGAGATGTATACCAACATATGGCCACCAACAAACAAAAGCCAGCATCAACGAATTAAAACGAGAAGATCAAGTCACATCTTTAAACCCGAACACACACACACACACACACATGTAGCTAAACATATATTTGAAGATCATAAAAACCTGAGCATGCCTCGGTGTGCCCTCTTTGTGACCAGCTCCATGAATCTGTGACCCACCATTCTTTTTGAACGTCACTCACTGAAAGACTTACGCAAAATTCTACTCCCCAAGAAACCCTCATAAATCTTCTACCGCTGCTGGATCAATAACAACAACAAAAACCGATGCTAGGTTCAATGAGAGAGATATTTAACATGTATTTCAACAACTACACTACTAGGTTCAATGAGAGATATTTAACATGTATTTCAACAACTACACTACTAGGTTCAATGAGAGAGATATTTAACATGTATTTCAACAACTACACTACTAGGTTCAATGAGAGAGATATTTAACATGAATTTCAACAACTACACTACTAGGTTCAATGAGAGAGATATTTAACATGTATTTCAACAACTCCACTACTAGGTTCAATGAGAGAGATATTTAACATGTATTTCATGTACAACAACTCCACTACTAGGTTCAATGAGAGAGATATTTAACATGTATTTCAACAACTCCACTACTAGGTTCAATGAGAGAGATATTTAACATGTATTTCAACAACTCCACTACTAGGTTCAATGAGAGAGATATTTAACATGTATTTCAACAACTCCACTACTAGCTTCAATGAGAGAGATATTTAACATGTATTTCAACAACTACACTACTATGTTCAATGAGAGATATTTAACATGTATTTCAACAACTCCACTACTAGGTTCAATGAGAGAGATATTTAACATGTATTTCAACAACTACACTACTAGGTTCAATGAGAGAGATATTTAACATGTATTTCAACAACTACACTACTATGTTCAATGAGAGAGATATTTAACATGTATTTCAACAACTACACTACTAGGTTCAATGAGAGAGATATTTAACATGTATTTCAACAACTACACTACTAGGTTCAATGAGAGAGATATTTAACATGTATTTCAACAACTACACTACTAGGTTCAATGAGAGAGATATTTAACATGTATTTCAACAACTTCACTACTAGGTTCAATGAGAGAGATATTTAACATGTATTTCAACAACTTCACTACTAGGTTCAATGAGAGAGATATTTAACTAGTTCAATGAGAGAGATATTTAACATGTATTTCACTTCATTAACAACTACACTACTAGGTTCAATGAGAGAGATATTTAACATGTATTTCAACCACTTCACTACTAGGTTCAATGAGAGAGATATTTAACATGTATTTCAACAACTACACTACTAGGTTCAATGAGAGAGATATTTAACATGTATTTCAACAACTACACTACTAGGTTCAATGAGAGATATTTAACATGTATTTCAACAACTGCACTACTAGGTTCAATGAGAGAGATATTTAACATGTATTTCAACAACTGCACTACTAGGTTCAATGAGAGAGATATTTAACATGTATTTCAACAACTCCACTACTAGGTTCAATGAGAGAGATATTTAACATGTATTTCAACAACTACACTACTAGGTTCAATAGAGAGAGATATTTAACATGTATTTCAACAACTACACTACTAGGTTCAATCAAGAGATATTTAACATTTCAACAACTCACTACTAGGTTCAATGAGAGAGATATTTAACATGTATTTCAACAACTGCACTACTAGGTTCAATGAGAGAGATATTTAACATGTATTTCAACAACTACACTACTAGGTTCAATGAGAGAGATATTTAACATGTATTTCAACAAACTACTAGGTTCAATGAGAGATACACTCATTTTAAATCAAAGTGGTAAACATTTGACTCAATTCAAGTCAAAGTGGTAAACATTTGACTCAATTCAAATCAAAATGGTAAACATTTCACTCCAATTCAAGTCAAAGTGGTAAACATTTCACTCCAATTCAAATCAAAGTGGTAAACATTTCACTCCAATTCAAGTCAAAGTGGTAAACATTTCACTGCAATTCAAGTCAAAGTGGTAAACATTTCACTCCAATTTAAGTCAAAGTGGTAAACATTTCACTGCAATTCAAGTCAAAGTGGTAAACATTTCAACTCACCTTGTAGAATTCTGATGATGCATTCCTCTTGTCCGTGTCTAAAGGACTGCAAGCCAAACACAGACAGGGCTTCCTGCATCTCCCCTTTGATGTCTGGCGTAAATGGAAGGAGTAAATAAAATTGTATGAGCGAAAATTGTATGGTGGAAATTGTTTACCTGCTACGGGAGGAAAAAGTGAAATTTTGGGAAAAGGGTTTTTCTTCTTATTTTCTTTTGTTTGCGTGGATTTGGGATCTTTGTTTCTGCTGTTGTTTTTAAGCAAATATCTTTTGGGGTCTTTTTCTATCTTTTGGGGTCTTTTTCTATCTTTTGGGGTCTTTTTCTATCTTTTGGGGTCTTTTTCTATCTTTTGGAGTCTTTTTCTATCTTTTGGGGTCTTTTTCTATCTTTGTGGGTCTTTTCTATCTTTTGGGGTCTTTTCTATCTTTTGGAGTCTTTTTCTATCTTTTGGGGTCTTTTTCTATCTTTTGGGGTCTTTTTCTATCTTTTTGAGTCTTTTTCTATCTTTTGGAGTCTTTTTCTATCTTTGGGGGGTCTTTTTCTATCTTTTGGGGTCTTTTTCATCTTTTGGGGTCTTTTTCTATCTTTTGAGTCTTTTTCTATCTTTTGGGTCTTTTTCTATCTTTTGGGGTCTTTTTCTATCTTTGTGGGTTGTTTTTTACTGTTTTGATTTTTATTCACTTGCTCACAACAAAAGAATTAATTATCTAACACATGTGGAAAAAAAAAAAGGGATAAATAATAATGACTGAGGAGTGAAAATAAAAACATATCGGCCAATATTGTTTTTCCATTCTCACTCCCTAACACCCCCAACAGCTCACATCGGTAGGGTCGTGAGTTTGTAATGATGATGTTACTTAAGCGCTTGCTCCACTTAACGCTTGCTCCACTTAGCGCTTGCTGCATAGCGCTTGCTCCACTTAACGCTTGCTCTACTTAGCGCTTGCTCTACTTAGCGCTTGCTCTTAGCGCTTGCTCTACTTAACACTTGCTCTGCTTAGCTTGCTATACTTAGCGCTTGCTCTACTTAGCGCTTGCTCCACTTAGCGCTTGCTCTACTTAGCGCTTGCTCTACTTAGCGCTTGCTCACTTAGCGCTTGCTCTACTTAGCGCTTGCTCTATTTAGCGCTTGCTCCACTTAGCGCTTGCTCCGACACAGCGCTTGCTCCACATAACACTTGCTCTACTTAGCGCTTGCTCTGCTTAGCTCGCTCATAGCGCTCGCTCCACTTAGCGCTTGCTCCCCTTAAGCGCTTGCTCCCCTTAGCGCTTGCTCCCCTTAGCGCTTGCTCTGCTTAGCGCTTGCTCTGCAGCGCTTGCTCTGCTTAGCGCTTGCTCTGCCAAACGCTTGCTCTGTGGCGCTTGCTCTGCTAGCGCTTGCTCTGCTAGCGCTTGCTCTGTAGCGCGCTTGCTCGACAGCTCTGTCCTTAGCGCTTGCTCTGCTTAGCGCTTGCTCTGCTTAGCGCTTGCTCTGTAAACGCTTGCTCGTAGCGCTTGCTCACTTAGCGCTCGCTCCTTAGCGCTTGCTCTGCCAGCGCTTGCTCCCCTTGGCGGCTTGCTCCCCTTAGCGCTTGCTCCGCTTAGCGTGCTCCCCCTTAGCGCTTGCTCTGCTTAGCGCTTGCTCCACTTAGCGCTTGCTCTGCTTAGCGCTTGCTCTGCTTAGCGCTTGCTCTACTTAGCGCGCTTGCTCTACTTAGCACTTTCTCACTCAGTGTTTTTCATGACGTCATACTGTTAGCAAAGGTTCTTATCTACGCTTTCGACATTGGAGTCAATTGCCAAAACTGAGTACCCAGCTACAGGCAAGACGGATTTTGTTAGAAAGTCGGTATGTAGTGCCTAACAGGCAGCTATTACTGTATCTCTCATTGAGAAATGAGAAGGAATTATTACTAAGATGAAAAGGCCTGCTCTGGGTTGCTATTGATGTAAAGCTGATCTGATGAGTCTGCATTTGTGAGGCGATATAGACTAAATTTTATTTTATTATCTTTATTTCTATTTCCATGGAATAACCCCAGATTTGGACTCAACATCGACAATTGGATTTCATCCATGGATTAACCTCAGATTTGGACAACATCGACAATTGGATTTCATCCATGGATTAACCTCAGATTTGGACAACATCGACAATTGGATTTCATCCATGGATTAACCCCAGATTTGAACTCAACATCGACAATTGGATTTCATCCATGGATTAACCCCAGATTTGAACTCAACATCGACAATTGGATTTCATTCATGGATTAACCCCAGATTTGGACAACATCGACAATTGGATTTCATTCATGGATTAACCCCAGATTTGGACTCAACATCGACAATTGGATTTCATCCATGGATTAACCCCAGATTTGGACTCAACATCGACAATTGGATTTCATCTTCCTGGAAATTTTCACTCTCCTTTTAAGCAGTTCAGGGCAGAAATGTATTTGATATTTTGGTATAATAGAAATTACATAATAACATACACACAGTCGTCAACTTTAACAAGTAAGAAATAAATTTCTCTGTATTTCTTTCAAGTACAATTATTCCTCATTCCATCAGTTTTCAATATGAGGTACGAAATTTCATGCTCTCTTTTCATCCATTCGATTTGAAATGGATTTTTTTAGAAAAAATGAGTCCGAACTCTTCACCCCCCCCCTCCCCTTACCCTGATTCAAAAGTAGTGGAAAGCTCTAAGTGCGGACATAGACTGGTAGCAATGATAAAAAATATGACAAGGAATATACTGCAAAAGTTCCCTTTGATTCAAGACAAAAACGTCCAAACTGACCTTCGAGCTTCTCACACAGAGGCGTACAAGCGGGTGGAGGGGAGGTCTCTCTCTGTGACTGGATGATGACGACGCTACAGATGTCACAGTATCCAAGGTCTCACATTCCTTCATGATCTCGGCTATTTCTTCATCTTTCATTGGTTCAGCCTGCGGACGGTTTCCTTGATGAAATATCAAAGAACAAATTGAATATTATCAGGGTGGAAATGAGTCATGACCAAAAAGGAGGAAAAATTCAAGCCCAAACATATGGTACATTTTATAATGTAACGCAGATTTTTTAACTGTGTACCCCCCTCAAAATAGCGTTTTGATGGGTTTACCAGCAGTATGAATAAAAGAAATCAATACATAGAGAAATAAGTGAAAGGACAAACAATACATCACATAAAAAGGGAAAGGGACCTAGTATAGGCAACTGCATGCGTGTGTGTTCTGTCTGTGTCTGATGAAGTGGAGAAAAAACAGGCAGAGCCGAGCATCGTTTTAAAGGACAGAATGTGAGAAATGAGTAAACATCTGCTCAAAAGCCGGAGATTCCCAGCCCTGATTATATCAAATAAACCAAAATTTCTCATCTTTTAACCACCCTCTGTGGAAAAGGCAATACACACTAAATTGACTTTCTCATCTTTTAAATCACCTCTGTGGAAAAGGTAACACACACTAAATTGACTTTCTCATCTTTTAAACCACCCTCTGTGGAAAAGGCAACACGCACTAAATTAACTTTCTCATCTTTTAAATCACCCTTTGTCGAAAAGGCAATATACACTAAATTGACTTTCTCATCTTTTTTTAAACCACCCTCTGTGGAAAAGGCAATACACACTAAATTGACTTTCTCATCTTTTAAACCACCCTCTGTGGAAAAGGCAACACACACTAAATTGACTTTCTCATCTTTAAACCACCCTCTGGAAAAAGCAATACACACTAAATTGACTTTCTCATCTTTTAAACCACCCTCTATGGAAAAGGCAACACACACTAAATTGACTATATAATGCATATAGTGTTACTGACAAAATATTCAAAATTAATGAGAAAACTTCAATGAGAAATTGTTGATAATTAATGAGAAAATTTCAATAATAAATTGTTGATAATAAATGAGAGAACTTCAATGAGAATTGTTGATAATGAATGAGAAAACTTCAATGATAAATTGTTGATTATAAGTGAAAAAGAATAAAAAGAATAAAAGAATAAAAGACTAAATTGTTTAAAAATAATTAATGAACATCAATCATAAAACTGTAAAAAAAATTAATGAGAAGCATTCAATGATAAAACAAAGATTAAACTTAAAGAAAGAGCTCGATAGAAAAAAGAAAAAAAGATTTAACTTAAAAGAAAGAGCTTGATGGAGAAAAAAATTATTTGAAAATAAAGATAGAAATCAATGACAGAATTTCACTGATAAAAATGTTCAAAATAAGGGAACAAATTTCAACGATGAAATGTAAAAACTAATGAGGTTTTCAAAAGTAAAAAGTTTTCAAAATTGAGGAGAAAACCTCAACGATAATACAGCAGTTCCAACCTAAGAACCCGGTTCGTCTAAGAAGTCACTATTTCCGTGCAACAGAATTTTTTCTTTTATAAAAAACTACTCCCTTAAGACCATACTCGTTACAGCCCGATTTGCCTTAGAACCCAGTCTGATCGTTAGGTGAGAGTCATGAAAACGACAATCCACACTCAATTTAACACTAACAATTGCCGATAACACGTGATATGTTGCAGGTGAATTATAGAAAGGCGAATGAGAAGTCTATTGCATTGGTCCAGACATAAGAGGGTGCTTTAAACACATCAGACGGGTGTATCAGATACAAAAGGACAGACACGAGGAAGGCTCACCATCAGCCTTGTCCACCTTTCCTGGCCACTTCTGACCATGCCCTGGCGCCTCGGGCACGACAGACGGTCGAAGATTACATAGATCTGGCAGTTCCGTGCCAAGTGTGGAGGCAAGGCAATTACGTGGTTCACATTGCAACATCAAAGCCCAGTGACAGGCAGGATACGGACAGCAGCCCTCTTATTTATAACAAACATAAATTGCTTATCTATTGGGGTCTGGTCAAAATTTTAAGGTCAAAGGGGAATAGCCAATAAAAGATATACAGTGGAACACGTTTAAACCGAAAGTGACGGGACCGGTCAATGTATTTTGGTGTAGAGGTCTTTCGGTTTAGCGCTAGTCCCTCGGAAATGATGTTCGGTAAAGGGAAGTAATAATGTATAAAAAATATTTCTAGAGTTGTCTCCCCTTGATGTCATGCACGGCGTGGCCTGCCGTGACGGCGTGGCCTGCCGTGGACCCTATGATGCACGTTTGTCTTCATTTATGTTTAGTTGTTTTTTTTTGTTTTTTCAATTTTATTTCAGAAAAACAAACAATAAATACGATTTTTAATAACAGAATGATTATTATGCTCTGAAAAATCCTTGATAGACGTTTGTCTAGTGCTGTTAAGTGTTACGTTATCCACAAAATCTCTAACTGAATCAAGCATCAGCATATAATTCTCAGATCCAGCCTGATTCTCTAGAAACTGCTGAATAATATCCAACGCATCTCCTGTTTGCGCTGCACTTGGTGGTGGTGGTGGTGGTGGGGCATTGGTGACAGACTCCTCAGGCTCGTCTGTTTCAGCCAACTGTGCGATTCAGATTGATTGATCGAGCCAACAATTTCTTCAATTGTGAGCTCTCCCGTGTTGCTAAGTCTTCATCGATATGATGATAAGCATTAGCCGTTGTATCCAATGGTATCAAGTCTTGGAGTCGACTGAAGAGATTGAGGAATTCTTGTGATTTATTTTCCAAATTGTGTGTTGAAATCATGTCACAACTGTCACTGCATTCATTCAAGACCGTGTGGCTGAAGATTCGATTGTGGAAGGAAGAAATTACAATCGTCCACGCATACGGTGTACACTCGCATACACACCGCTTACACATTCGTGATGGAATGCCGTCGCGTGTGGCCGTAATCAGTGACAGTGCAGTGAACCAGCCTATGACGATCACTGATCGGTGCCACGCGGATAATTTGCCTCTCGCACTCTCACACACTGTGCAGCAGCCATTGACCGTAGCATCACGCCACCCATCTCCCCCCCCCACTTCTCTCTCTTGCGTGTGATTGTACACATGTATAGTGTATAGCCTAGTAATTGTAGCCTTCTTGGATGTCTTGAACTAGCACGGCAAAGATGTAGGTTGGCTTTTTGGACCGCAACTCAGTGAATTTTTATTTCGATTTAGCGGTAGGGCCATTTCAGTTTACCGCTATTTATTTAACAAATGACAAAGAGAAGAAAAGATCGGGATTCCAAATCCTTTTGGTTTATCGATCTTTTTGGTTTAATCGTTTTCGGTTTAAACGTGTTCCACTGTATTAATAATGAAGCAAAAATACAAGGCATGTCGGAGATTGCCTTAGAAACTGGGCAACCTAAGAACCCGCCGTTTTTGTCTCCCCGAGGACCAGGTTCTTAGGCTATTCTTTCAACAGACAGATAAGAAACTTACTTGGACATTTGGGGGCCCAGTGGCCTTCCTCGCCACACGTGAAACACGTGTTCTTCTTGAAGGCGAAATTTCCACGCTTGGCGGCCATCTTGGTCTGCCATTGCTTTCGCTTTCCATTTGGCCCCTGTCATGGACTGACCTGTCAAACAAACAAACAAACAAAAAGAATTTACAGTTTAAGAAAACAAAAAGGCATGACATTCACAAGTGCGTAAAATTATGTAAAAATATGTTGAACAAATGGGAAAAACTACTCAAATATTATAAACCGCGTCCTAGCATAAATCAACTGAGGGCATTTACTGCTATTTCCAGTATCGACAATCAGGCATGAATTCCAGTTTGGCCATTTTCGCAACAGTGGAGATACAAACTGCCTGACAAACATTCACTGGTTGATTCGGAGTTAAACTATGACAGCACTAACTTAATTGTAAAATGAATGGAGATAAAAAACAGTACGACAAAGTGCAACTCTTATGCTGGAAATCAGGGGGTATAATTGACATAAAGTTGTCATTTTCTGACAGATTTAGACCCCCTCTTTTACCAGATACTATATAAAAAAGAGCAAAAGTGGAGTAGGTTTGCAAGATTCCAACAAAATATTATCAATTTCATTTGAATAAAAGAACGCTGACATTTTCCTTGTAATTTACCTTATCCATGATATGCGGTGATCGCAATGTAAATTCAGAGGAAACCACAAGATAAAACATGCAAACGAGTGGAAAGAAAGCAGTAGGACCTACGAGTCCACACAATTGCCTGCTCACGCAAAATTAATAGGATGACATCCATTGACGACATCCATGAAGCAAAGATCTTTAAGCTAATTTACTCATTCAGTGGAAAATTTGGTTGTGACATTTGACCATTGCCTTTATAGGCTTAAAAAAAATAATTGGTTATAACATTTGACCATTGCCTTTATAAGCTTTAACATTCCTGTGTTTCCTGTGTCGGCAATTAGTTATAAACAAACCAACTTTAAAATATAGTCGAAACAAAAACTTGAACACAAAAGATCGACATCTTTTTACTCCTATAATTTACAAACCTTTCTTTTTGTATCTTTTCCTCTTCATATTCAGACAAACGTAGTTTTGACTCAGAGCTGAGCCTCCACTGGCCCTTTTCACACTGAAAGCAACAACAATAATATGGAATTCAGTCAAATCTGAGTCAGCCAATGATAAAATACACAATTTTGGAAGGTTTTTGTTAAACGTGTATCAACAGGTTGATGATCAAAGAACATAGACAAGGAATAAGCTGTGATCTGTATCAAAAACTAATACAGGCCTAGAGCTGCCAACCCCATGAACAGAAAAAGTGAGAGATTGCTTGCCAAAAAGAGGAAGATTTGGAAACAAAAGTGTACGAATTGAAAATGCTAATAAAACTTAAAGTGAACAGGAAAAACTAGAAAAAGCTAAAAAAGCATACAATCTTGAAAAAGTAAAGGTCTACAATCTCAAAAAAAAAGCGTACAAACCCACTTTTTTAACAATAGATTGGCAGCACTGCAGGTCTAGTGGTTAGTTTGGGAATCCTGACACCGTGGGTTTGAATCCTGGCAATCCAAGTTTCAACATTGTGCTCCTTGGGAAACACGCCTAACGTAAATGCTGAAAAGTACCACCATTAGCTGGGATGTAAAACCTGCGACAGACTAGCGTCTTGTCCAGGAGATGACAATTGTCACTTGTTTCCGCTTCATGCTATATATAAACCAGGAAAAGCTCAGGACTCTATGAGTCCCAAAAGCCTTCATAGAACTTTGCTATTGCAGGTCTACTGGCGTACAACATAAGAAACACAGTAGTGACCATGTAAGTCCCCATCCATTTTCCCCCATTTTACCTTAGTGCTGGCTTTATGAGGAATATCTGAGTGTTTACTACATGAGTTACACATGTAGGTGTCTGGTTTATAGGGAAAACAAACTGATTACGACGTGAGTCACACATTTGAGAGTCCGGTCCTAAAGGGACAAATTTCACCTTGGCATCTTAACATTGGAGTTAAAAATAAAGAAAAAACGAAAACGAAACAGTGTCTGTGCCAAGGGCTGTCCTGTCCTCCTCAAGCACATTCATATGCCAACCTTTTCAAATCTAAAAACGACTCCAACCGTCCAAACTAATGTTAACTTGCGTGAAACTCTGACATTCAAAAAATCATTGATAATTTAGCCTGAAGTCCCTTTTACGAAGGTTGGCCTTTTTGGCAAAGTGCTACACTAGTTTTGTGAACTCAGAATGGTGTCAACATATTATCAACTCAATCTCTCTGAGTCTCTGCCGTCAACTGGGGATTTAAAAAATCTTTTTATTTTAAGTTAAACGTCAAATACATACTTTTTAAGGTAAATACATACTTACAGACTTAAAGCAAAAAACTAAACATACTTTTTACGTTTTTTTACGTACTGGTTGGCAGTATTTATACACATCTCTTCATGATTAAATGTTTGCTTTAATCTGGCTGGGAAGTTAAATTGAAATCAGCAATGTTTTCAATTCATTTGAAACAAAAAAGAAAACGATTTCAATAGAGTAAAACAAATTGACCATGTAGCAGACTAGACTTATTTTCTGCTGTCAATCTTTGTGGCAACATTGATTATTTTGAAAATGATGACTTTAAACAGCAATACCTAGTGGCTGATTTCGGTGCTGATGAAACTGAAGATTCTTTGGGTCTCTTTGCTACAGAGGTCATATCGTTTTCTGTTTTAAGTTGATATCATCATCCATCACCTAGGGAAGGGCAAACGAGTTTGAAATATTTTAAAAACAGTAGACGAGGAAAGGATATAGAGATTAACATAAGTAAACAACAGCCAACAATCTCAAAACATTCGAAAACAAATGTCTAAGGAACATATTAGTCGTCAAATGGTCGGAAAGAATTCACAATGTTGAGTTGTAGCCCAGTAGTGGGGCAGACATTGAGAAAGCCGTAGACAAGCATCACAAAACAAGCTCTCCAATGGAAACCCAGGGTTCAAAGTACAGAGGCACAAGAAGACAGAGGTCTAGAGACACAGAGGCACATGGAGACCAGAGGTCTAGAGGCACAGAGGCACAGAGGCACATGGAGACCAGAGGTCTAGAGGCACAGAGGCACAGAGGCACATGGAGACCAGAGGTCTAGAGGCACAGAGGCACATGGAGACCAGAGGTCTAGAGGTACAGAGGCACAGAGCACATGGAGAGGGCACATGGAGACCAGAGGTCTAGAGGCACAGAAGCACGTGGAGACCAGAGGTGGGGACAAAGATGAACAGTCACAGGTATTCTTGGCAACAACTGGAAACATATGCATGAGACAGACAGCTCTGTAAGATTTCTGTCCGCGACCTATGCAACTAAAAAACAAAACGATGGGTGATATAATTCATTTATACAGAGAGAAAACAAAATGGGCTTCATGAAATAACAGCTCATTGATGTAAACAAAAAAATTCTTAAACGTTTTTTTGACAAAAAACTTATTTGAGCCATTTAAAGAGCGAAAGCATTCCAATGAAAATTAAATCTCTGATGCATATGAAATATGTAGGTAATAAAGATTACACTTTGTCATTTGTCAATTTTTGTCATTAATTTGAGAACAATAATACAATCTCTTCTTCATCACTTTTTGTCATTTATCATCTGTGAATAATATATTACATATTTCCTGGAATCGAATTGTCAATCTTCCAGAAGAGAATTTAAATAAGCTCAAGCGATTCCAAAATCAGGTTGTTTAGACAGTAACACTGGTTGCCACTAAAATATTATGCAAAAGGATGCTGTTTTATGTTTTAAATGTATCCACAAGAAGGCCCCATTATATCTGTGAGACTTTGTCCAAGTTAACACTCCATCAAGAACATTTAAGATCCAGAATCCAATGTCTTTTAAAAACTAAAACAAGAAGGTTCGCTTAGGCTTGATAGAAAGTCTTTTACACATGCAGTTCCAGCAGTAAGAAATTCTCTCCCTCTAGACCTATGTTTGATAACGTGTGAATCAGAGTTTTAGGGGTTTTTTTAACTCATCTGAAACTGAGTTTAAAACAGGTCTTAAAACCTGCATTTCTAGACCTGATGTAATGGATTACTCTCAATCTTAATGCTATCCATCCTGTGAATATACATGTTTTGTTTTGATAGATTATTATGCTTGTATATGATTGCAGTGAGGGTGATGTTTGTACCTAGAGCTGCCTTCGCACAGGATTGGGCACCATATAAATAATTTTCATTCCTGTTATCAATTTTGTCAGCCCTTTCAGGCCTCTATGGTAAAACAAAAAAAAAGAAAATAAAAATCAGTGAAAATAAATGATTTTTCCTAAAACATCAAAAGAATTGTAAAAATAAAAATGGAGGAAGCATATTTTAAAAATGCACTAAATAAAACAAATAACGATGCTGTAACTTACTCGAGGTATATCACGGCTTTTGAGGGCATCGACGGTATCTTTTTCATCACACAGCAATGAAAGCCTTCCAGCCGGCTGAGAGGGAGAGCTAAAGGTGTCAACCATGTCTGGCAACTTTCTTTTAGTGCCTCGCTTTGATGGTTTTCTGGCCGTCTCTTTCCTAGTCACAACTGAATTTTTTCTCTGAACTAGTCACCGCCCCAATGGGACTTTCACTATTTTGAATGTCAATTTTGTTTGACGAGCAAGCTTTTGTGACTGTCCTGACAGTTTTTATTTCCTTTGGACGTGAAGAAATAACGTCACGTTCACGTAAAGTTGTATGTACTGAAGAATTAGGAACAGAAGAATCAGCAGTCCTTTTTTATCAGGCAAGGCACTCAAATCTGCAACACTTCGATTGACTTTAGCATTGTCTTCAGGTGTTGGAAGATTTTTCATCACAGTACTGTCATCTTTACTACAAATTTTGCCAAGAGCGCACCCTCTTAAAGAAGAGTGCTCTAGAGAGGATTTTGAGCTATTTATACTGCTGCTGATATTGGAAACGTGCTCTTCCATGTGTGGAGACGCCTTGTATTCATCAAACGTAAAAGAAGTCACCAAGCTCGACAAATTTCTTTTCTTTGGTATTCCAAACTTTAACCCAAGGTTAGCTTGATCAAACTGAGCTCTTTCAGATCTTCCAGACTTGATATTTTTACTCTTTTCAAACATTCCTCCACTCAGTTTGAAAGCATCATCTGATTGTGGGCGATGTACAAATTCTTTCTTAGTTTCACTTCCTTCCACTGCAGATTCTGACAGTTTTGGAGAATGGGACTTCATGAAACATGTTTTTGTTTGCGCTGACTTTGAACCGCTCTGAAAAACAAAAAATAAGAAATTGATTTTTTTTCTATCGTTTTTGTTTTCTTTCTTTGTTTAGGGTCATTATTTGAATTGATGTTCATGTGAGTTGCTTTTTCATAATACCATTTTGAATCACATAGAGTTTCAAGGTTTCAGAAAATGACATAACATGGACATTGCTTTCTAAACACAACATAAGTAGCCTGGTGATTTGACTGCCAGACTTGGGATCTTAAGATTCTGGGTTTGAATCTTGGTAATGTTAGGAGTGAAAAAAAACTCAACTATTCTGAGTCGACCATAATGTAAGTGAGTACCAGCATCAACTGGGAAGTAAAACTCAAGAAAGACTAGCATCCTGTTGAGGAGTAGATGTGTTATGACCAGCTCTGTGTTGTGATAGAGAAACCGAGATAAGTATGAGTCCCATGAGCCTAGTTGGCCTTGGAGAATTTTCACTTTTTTACTTTACCTCCTAAAACCTTTGTCCGCATTACACTCTTTTTACCTTCTGTCAGAGAGTTCATCTGTTTACCAAATGTATTAGAAAACGATCTCTTATGTGACATTTGTACTCGACTTACTCAGATGGGAAAGAGAACGCTAGTTGAGTGAGCAAATAAACTTGTGGTTTCAGAGTGATCTTGATTGCCTACAAAATTCAATTCATTCTTACACTGTATTATAACACACTTAGTTTAACACTATAAAGTTGATGCACTTTTCTTGCTGATAAGACACAGCCCGTTGGAAATGTGCATTATTATTATTATTATTATTATTATTATTATTATTATTATTATAGTTATTATCATTGTTATATTCAAAACTATTATCATCACACAATGAATGAATCAAAGGTGAAATTTTTAACATACAAGATAATCTCTCTACACGTTAAAACAATTTTATTTTTAAATTCAGTAATGTAAAGACTAAATGGTAAAGAGAATTTTTGACATGTGAAATCAAAAGTAAACAAACACACAACCTGTGACACACTTACAGTGGCCGTCAATGTCTTTCCATGAGTATTCTGCCTATGTGAAAAACCTTTGAACAGCTTTGAACCAAAGTCACTCAGTGAGGAAGGCATCCCCGTCCTGTCTCCTCGCATTTATCTTCAGGTTTCGCCTTTGATTTGTTGAATTCCACACCCCACACCTGAGATGAGTCACTTCCCTTTTCTGAATCTGTCTGCTGGGATACAAAAAACTCAAATAAACAGATCTAAGGATTTGAAGTAGCAATTCTTCTCTATTTCTTTCATGATTGTTAATTTAATAACATTTTTTAAAATGTGCTATTAAATTGTTTTTGATATATATTTCTGTTATAGAGACATATCATCGGCTCTAAATCATATTATTTTAAAAGGGAGTGGTGGGGGGCGGGGGAGGGGGGATCACCCTGGAGTGAAAACTTTCCCTTTTGTTCCTATCAACTTAACTTCTGTATAGGTAAAATGGGCATGGTGCACTGAGTTAAACACGTCATTGTCTGTTTCCTGACGCTTTCAGTTGCCATGGAAATGGCGGTCATTTTGGATTTTGACCCCACATTTTACCAAGTTCAATATTGACAGCCTTCTACATTTTTCAACAAATTTCTTTCAAACTTGGCACACAGCTTATGTGATGCAATATCTAAATTTGACCACATTGAATTTTTGTTTTGTAAGTAACTTTTGTTTTCATGAATTTTTTAAAATAGCATATGAGAACAGCCCAAAAATATACAAAAATTGTACAAAAAATTCAATTTTTTACAAAACTATACTACATAACAAAAAAGCATCGGTCATTTAATTTTTTCCCCCCACTCATCCTTAATGCCAAATTTCATGAAAATATGCTGAGAAATAAAAAAGAAGACAAGAAATAATGAACAAAAAACAATAATAGGTGAGCAAAATATGTCCGGTATTTTCCGGACGATCTAAGGCCATATTCATAACAGATCCTCAAAAAAGTTTGTTTGGATAGCGTATATTGTGACAATCAAAATGAGTACCAACTTGCCGTACTTTAGGTAATATTTCTGGTTTTTCTCGTATAATAGCTGTGTTGAAAGATAGACCTGTATAGCTTCTGAAAACTTCGCATAAATTCAATGAATCGATACTGAGCTTCTTTTATAATATCATTGTGATGGGAATGACCTACTCTATCCATTAAACTAGTATGATAGACTAGATTTGTCACATTTTCAACAAAAATGGCATTCCCCTTCTTAAGTACACATAAACCCATTTTAAGTAAAAAGGCTCCAGAGTTCTTAATTGGAAAGAGAATTTGAAGTTAAGACAAAATGCAGGCAAAATTTTTGGCAAACATAGTCTGAATTTTTCTGCGAGACATGGACAATTGACGACTGTGAATCTCATGTAAGCTTCGTTTGTTTTGTTTTTTGTCTGGTTTAACAATGTATTACTGCATTTAATAAGTTTCCAAACTACCAGGAATTCCCGAGCACCAATAGTGAACATTTGTATATAATGAAACCGAAACATGTCTTTGGTTAAGTTATGTAAAATCAGACAAAAATCTATACAAATCTTAGTGTTACATTCTTTTTGTCTAGTGGCAGTGTAGTGCTCTTCTACAAATTTTTTAGAAACAGTGTTAATGAACCGTTTTTGCTGTACAGTACGGTCCAGATACGTATTGAATGTAGTTTTTTCTTCAATACTTCTACGACGATCTTCCTCAAAAGCATCCCAAACATTCTCAGTCGTATCGTTAGTAACTAGTAACCATATGTACCAGTCCTCCAGAGCGGGGCTTGTCTTCAATGACCGTTTCTCCTTCTTTAAAGTTTGCAAACCACTAAATGCACTGGTTCCTCGATTTGCATTCTGGTCCAAAGGCCATTGTCAGTAAACGAGAGTCGAATATAAAATTTGGTGTTTGCACGTTGTTCCAAATAATTATCCATAGTAAATAACGTTAAGAAATGAAAGAAAAGTGCTCAAACTTGTCCCGATTCGAAGGAAAGGGTTTAACAAAAAAAAAGTCAACAAAAAATTGGCAGAATAGCACTACACTAGCATTAAAGAAAAGAAGGTACTACACTAAAAGTTGTATAGGCTTTTACCTGATTTTACGTAACCAAACGAAGACAGGTTCCGATTTTAATATGCGAGCGTTCATTATTGATGCTCTTAAAGTGCTCAAGAAATCCCGGTGGGCTTAAACTTATTGAACGCAGTGATGATAATAATAATCAGTTACCTCATTTTTTCTTGAGCTGAAGTTTTTTTTCATTTCAGTATATTGTCGGTACTTGTCTGGGGAGGACGAGTCGAAAGATAACAGGGAAAGAAAAAAGAAAAATAAGAATTGTTACTCAGATAACATGGAAAGAAAACAAAACACAAGACTTTTTATCAGATAACACGAAAAGAAAAAAAAAACAAGACGTAATTCTCTGGCTTTTTGACACAAAGGAACAAATCAAAATTAAAATTAGTGTTTCAATCTTAAAATGCTTATTTAAATAAAGTATGTAGCAGTCATGTCATTAAATGTGGACAAATAATATGGAACAGTAAGAACACACACATTGTATGGTAAGAAAGTGTTTAAAAAACCTTTAAAATTTCAGAGGTCACACGATACACAAAAGGTCGTTAGCAAAAGTAAGTTTTCAGACATGTCCTGACCCACACTCACTTAAACCAATACTTTCAGCACATCAGGTGAACCTATAAAAGGTTGCGCAAGAACAGGTCACGTTCGCAATGTGCTCACACATCACTTATGTGCACACTACCAACTGAGAGTTCTAGAATGCTAGAAATATTTTGATCATAACAGGTTTTTTTAAAGTACATTTAATATAACAATGTAATTTCTTAACAGTGAAAAAACATCTAGCTGTGCCAATGGCTATCCTCCTCAAGCAAATCTAGTCATGGTTGAATATTTGCTTTAATCTGGCTGGTGAGATTAAACTGAAATCAGCAATATTTTAAATTCAATTTTTAACCGATCTAGGGCTGTTTTCCAGCGTAAAATTTAACAAAAAGTTGTACAGGATCAATCCTTAAGGAAGAGATAGCAAAGTTAAAGACATCATGTGATCTTAGGTCCGATGGCTCTGGTAAATAGAGAAGAACCTGATCATACAAGCTTCAAGTTTGCAACCAATGTTTCATTATTACACTTTGCTGTCTCTCAACTTTAAAGGCCCCTATCAGCCATGATGACACGCAAAGCAAGTCAAAGAGCAAGCGATTAAAAACTCTCTTTTTTTCTTTCTTTATACATTGTACCTTTGGGTGTACGATGCCCAAAACGATCTTTCTCCAGGCTACCCTGTCCTCACATTTTTGTTTCCTTCTGTGAAGGTTAAATTTTCTTTACTTCAGTGTCTCTTTTATATCTCTTTCTCATTTTGTGTATAGTCTGCTTTTTGGTCTTTTACCTTGCGTTTTAGCCCTATTGATTTAGCTATTTTCCCACCATTCACCCTGCCCACTCTTCCCAAAAATTCACAAAAGTGTCAAGAAAAGAACGTTTACAAACCGTCTTCCACAATCTAGTATATGTGATATATTTTACCTGTAATGTCTTTAGGGGCACTGTCTATGTCCTCCTGTAGGCAGAAAAGAATAAGAAAATACAACACTGCTTTTAACTTCATATTCTTATTCTACAAAAATAGCAATGAATGCAATTACGCAGAGAAATAGTCTGAATGAAAGGAATTGCCTTATGAACACACTGGTTATGAGCTCAACAGGAGCCGGTCTAATTTTTTCTTTTTATCAAACCAATACAACTTTTTGTAAAAACAAACTATGGAAATAAAGAAATGCATTATTTTTTCACAATGTGATGCCACTGCAAATATGAAAAGGGACGTGCAAAATTCATAGGGCACGCAATTTACATAACACTATTAACACCATAATAAAAATATAAATTTGAATCATAAAAATTAATTTCAAGTATGTCACAAAGCAGAATTTATATCAAATAGCTATTTTTATTTCTTTTAAACTTTGTAGTTGATTAATTTAAAGCATAAAGAATTCTGATTAAAATATAATTCAGTTTTCCACACCTTTAAAGGTTTTCTCCTATGAACATAGTAAAAACTTGATTCCCATTTCTTCAACTCCTTCCTGAGATCTTGGAGTTCAGCTTCCTTTCCTGACATTGTAGCAACAGCAATTTTTTAAGGACTTGCGACAAGAATTGAATATCAAGTCCAACTGAACATTTCTGAGCAACCCCTCATATAATACTGAAAAGAGCAAGGAGCAAATAAAATCAAATACAGTGAAACAAAAAATGTCTTTTTTAGTGAAAACATTGCCTCCATTTGGGTTTTAAAAAATTCCACAAATTTTACGTTTTAAAAAAAATTAATATAAGTTTCATACATTTAATCAATAATTAGAGATAGGCCATGGCTAAACGTCAGGTCTGACAGGCAGACCGGAAGATTTCATAAGGCATGACGAGTAGACCAGGTAGTTATTCACCAGGCCTAACGGATGGCCTTAGGGTTATTCACCAGGCTTGACCTGAAAACAATTTGACAAGCGGTCAGATGAGCTCTATAAAAGCTGGTTAATCTCTGATAACTGCATGCACACAGAGAAACAATAAGAGATGGAGTTTGTTTATAATTAGTTTCAATGAAATTTAGCCAGCCATCATCTGCAGTGGTGTTTGGAGTGAATTAATATATTTTCTAAGAAGTGGGTACATGTACCGCAAAATCGGGATATATTGAAGCATGCTTTGATGTCTCGCAGAGGTCAAAACACTTCCGTGCGTGCGCAACATGGGGTTGTTAGCGGTGGCATGGGGGAAGTGGGCTAGCTTTTATAGGGATTCTTGTGATAAAATCTCTCTGAATATATCTAGAAATCAATGTTTTCAGTAATTTTCTTTCTTTTCTTTCATTCCTTTAGATCTACTTCTAGGATTTAATCAATTTCAAAAAGGTTGAATCAATATATAGAGATCTACAGAAGCACTTTCTTCTGCATGTCCATTTGCAGTAGGTAGAGTCTTTCAATCTAACACTAACACCAGTCCATTTTACATTTTACAAAGAAACTGCAAGTTAAAGATTTGTTCTTCAGGTCTGTCAGATAGACCCGGAGGCTGTGTCATGCTTGATCTGCAAAACTACACAACAGGGATGACTAACCATAATATCTCTCTGATAACTATGCCCAACATGCACAGAACCACAGTGTTTCAGCTGTGGCATTATCTCCACAAAACAACCAAGACAGATGAATGATGGAAACAATCAAGCCAGATCTGAGATCTAAATCTATATAGATTCTTCTAGATACTGATTGAGAACACTAAAATGTGTATTTCTATGATAGAGTAAGAACATACGCGAATGGATAACTCAAAGTAAAAGCCAGTAGATCTAGATCTAGGTCTAGATCTAGTCAGTCATTCTTAGCAGACAACAAAACTATTCTTCTGTCCCTCTCACCACACACCCACACCACACGTCACACTGGTCAGTGACGAGGCTGCTTGAACCACTTGTGAAGGCGTCACGGAGTATGGAATAATCGTTAGAAACTATAGATCTAGGTTTTTCAATGTCCTTTGTACAATCAAATCCCAAATGTCTTGATGTCATGAAAGTGCGACCATCAAATCAAAATACTATTTTCCAAAACAGAGCGCATTTTGTTTTCTTTCGTGCAAGACAACAAGGCGCGCCATAACCTTTGAACCGGAAACAAAACTCATAGTCGTATTATTGTTAAAGTGTAATGTTACATTCGCATCGGGGGCTGTTTTTATTCTTTCAAGTCTCTCTAGTCCACCATTGCAGCTGCTGTTGTTGTTGTTGTTACTGCTGCTACTACAGTTAATGTTGTCCATAAAAAAGGTGGTTGTTTTGATGGAATTTTCTCTCCTTCGTTAGTCATTTCCATTTTGCCTTCTTAAATTGTTGTCTTGGACCTTACCTGCTTATGTCGTTCTCTCTATATGTCTGTCTGACTGTCTGTCAGTCTGTCTGTCTGTCTGTCTCTCTCTCTCTCTCTCTCTCTCTCTCTCTATCTATCTATCTATCTATCTATCTCTCCCCTCTCTCTCTCTCTCTCTCTCTCTCTCTCTCTCTCTCTCTCTCTCTCTCTCTCTCTCTCTCTCTCTCTCTCTCTGTCCCTCCTCTCTCTCTCTCTCTCTCTCTCTCTCTCTCTCTCTCTCTCTCTCTCTCTCTCTCTCTCTCTCTCTCTCTCTCTCTCTCACACACACACACACACACACACACACACATTCTCCATGTCTATCTATCTATATATCTTTCTTTCTCTGTTTATTTCTTCTTTTCTGTCTGTCGTTTCCTCTGTCTCACATTGTAATTAAAGTTTCATCCAACCGTTTAATTAACAAAACAAAAAAACACAAGGAACGGGAAATACAACTAAACATTTGTCATCTCTTTGACTGCGCTTCATCCTCGTCACCAAAAGCGCTGGGCTGCTACTGGGCTGGGCGCTTCGAACTTCGAGAGAACTTCAGCGAGGTGCAAAATGTGCAGACAACGTTGCGAGGAAATCAGTTCAAAACCAATAACTAGACGCAGAAGTAGTGTGATTTAGGCTAAGCCAGACTACAAGAATGCTTTTTTTTCTCATGTCCCCAACACTGCTGAATACATACAAGCATATTATATACGTACATACATGACATACATACATACATATACATATACACATAAATACATATACACATACATGCATATACACATACATATACACATACATATACACATACATACATACATACATAAACACATAGATACATAGATACATACATACACACATAGATATATACATACATATATACATACATACATACATACATACATGCATGCATACATACATACATACATACATACATAAATACATACATACATACATACATACATACATACATACATATATATACTACATACATACATACATACATACATACATACATACATACATACATACATACATACATAAATACTAACAAATCATAATACATGTGTATTGCCATAAATTGCATGTTTTGTTTAAGAGGATAGATCGCGAGGTTGAAAGATGTATTGGCCAGGATTCCTCTTTGGGCATGAGTTGACATGAAGCAGTACATCTTAAATTGCCTACAGGAGACACCAGCATGCGATTGTGGACGTGCGTATAAAACATATATAATATGTAATGTTGAAAATTCATCTTTCTTAAAAATCGTTTCATATCAAAAACAAAAATCTTCTATTGAGACTACAGACATACATTTACATGATATTATTATTGACATGCATACCCGTAAATACTTTAGATTATGATTTCTTTTTATTATAAAGTTGACTCTCTTGAACTTTGCAGTCAACTCAGAAACCACTGTATCGGTACCGGGTAATATCAAGTAGGATTATTATTTCAAATAAGTACTCGATACTGAAGTTATATCGTAATTACCAGAAATTGAGAAATTAGATCTATTAACAATTTTTAAAAATTAATTGTGGATAGCAGTGCCTGCTATCTTTTTCCAATCAATGAAAATACTGATTTAATCCAAGAGTTTATTCGCTAATGACCTAAACCAGCCTATTTGAAATCCACATGCGAAATATGGAGGTTGTGGGTGCAGTGATTTTTGAGTTATAAGCGGCCAAAGTTAGAGACGTTCAATTTTATATAATACTATGTTGATATCAATTTCCAAATCTGGATATAATAGTTTTACTTCTCACCGCTGCATAGTGTGACAGAGCCTCTTGTGTCAGGAAACGTGACTAAATTACTGTTTGAAATAGGCGAAATATGACAACAAGTGACAACTCCACTAATAAAGACAGAACAAACACGTGATGTTTCGGGTATAACCCTTCGTCAGACAACAAACGAGAAATATCTAGAATCTAGATCTAAGTAATACCTCCGGCATCACACAATGTGATGTCAGAAGAAAAACATAAAGGAGAAAGAAAGAAAGAAAAAGACAGTGATGATAAGAAACTTAGCACAGGGGGTGTGAAGAATAAGCGAGAGTGGAAGGTTCAGATCTAGAATGAAATAAAAATATCTCCTTCTCACCTTTTATTACTTACTTATATTCATATTTATATTTCATTCTAGATCTGAACCTTCCACTCTCGCTCATTCTTCACATCCCCCTATGCTAAGTTTCTTATCATCACTGTCTTTTTCTTTCTTTCTTTCTCCTTTATGTTTTTCTTCTGACTTCACATTGTGTGATGCCGGAGGTATTACTTAGATCTAGATTCTAGATATTTCTCGTTTGTTGTTTGACGAAGGGTTATACCCGAAATGTCACGTGTTTGTTCTGTCTTTATTAGTGGAGTTGTCACTTATTGTCATATTTCGCCTTTGACTTCACTCCACTGTGCCTCCTTCGTATTGTTTGAAATAGGATGTCGCATTTGATTTGTAACATTGGTTATTGACATTGTAACATCGAATAATTGTTGTTGTTGTTGTAGCTGTTGCTTTGTTTGTTTCATTGAATTTTTCCCCGCAAACCACGCTATGGTGTCACCACAATGTGAATCAAAGGAAACAGCAAGACAAAGCGAGTAAACTAGTGAAAGAAACAGCAATACAAAGCGAGTAAACTAGTGAAAGGAAACAGCAAGACAAAGCGAGTAAACTAGTGAAAGGAAACAGCAAGACAAAGTAAACGAGTGAAAGTAAACTAGTGAAAGGAAACAGCAAGACAAAGCGAGTAAACTAGTAAACTAGTGAAAGGAAACAAGTAGGACCTACCAACATCACCTGCCAAAAGCCGACTATATCATGATAAGTACAGGAAGGGGAGTTTGTAAGTTATGTTGTAGCGAAATCGTAGTGTTGTGAGTTTGTAATCACGACGACACTGGTTCAAACCGTAGTGTTGTGATTACGACGACATAGTGTTGTGATTACGACGACACTGGTTCAAACCGTAGTGTTGTGGGTTTGTAATCACGACGACACTGGTTCAAACCGTAGTGTTGTGATTACGACGACACTGGTTCAAACCGTAGTGTTGTGATTACGATGACACTGGTTCAAACCGTAGTGGTGTGAGTTTGTAATCGACACTGGTTCAAATCGTAGTGTTGTGATTACGACGACACTGGTTCAAATCGTAGTGTTGTGAGTTTGTAATCACGTGTTGTGATTACGACGACACTGGTTCAAACCGTAGTGTTGTGAGTTTGTAATCACGATGTAGTGTTGAGTTTGTAATCACGACGACACTGGTTCAAACCGTAGTGTTATGAGTTTGTAATCACGACGATGTTGTGAGTTTGTAATCACTGGTTCAAACCGCAGTGTTGTGAGTTTGTAATCACGACGACACTGGTTCAAACCGTAGTGTGAGTTTGTAATCACGACGAGTTTGTAATCACGACGACACTGGTTCAAACCGTATGTTGTGAGTTTGTAATCACGACGACACTGGTTCAAACCGTAGTGTAATGACACTGGTTGATTACGACGACACTGGTTCAAACCGTAGTGTTGTGAGTGTTGTGATTACGACGACATTGGTTCAAATCAGTGTTGTGAGTTTGTAATCACGACGACATTGGTTCAAACCGTAGTGTTGTGAGTTTGTAATCACGACGACACTGGTTCAAACCGTAGTGTTGTGAGTTTGTCATCACGACGACACTGGTTCAAACCGTAGTGTTGTGATTACGACCGACACTGGTTAGTGTTGTGATTACGACGACACTGGTTCAAACCGTAGTGTTGTGATTACGACGACACTGGTTCAAACCGTAGTGTTGTGATTACGACGACACTGGTTCAAACCGTAGTGTTGTGAGTTTGTAATCACGACGACAGTGACTGGTTCAAATCTCATGGCTGGAACAGGTGGGGCTTTTCACAACGTTGTACTCTTAGGAAAAGTATTTTACTCTGCTTTCCCCACTAGACCCTTCCACCTCATCCCCCCCCTTCACCTTTTGTATCATAGAAATTTACCCTGTCCACCAACTCCGACTACAATCACCCCTCCTCCCCCGTCACCCCCTCCCCCTGCCAAGAAAATACAATCACACCCAAACGAACACACCAACAACTCATAACTATGATGGCATGGGGGAGGTAAGGATCTACGATCATAGACATCGATTTACATTGGTTTCAAGGCTATCTTCAGCAAATCAGCGAGAAAATAATATGGTTGAAATAAACGTTTTTTTGCATCCCATCAACTTTTAGATTTCAGTTTTGGTCGCCTTTTGTTGTTTTTGTTTTTGCTGGTTGTTTTGGGAGGTGGGTTGTTTTTTTTTATAGTAAATGAGGTGTTTTGACAGTAAACATTAAGGTCCCTTCGTCTATACAAACAGCTGCAAGATGGTACAAGAGAACGCTAAAATAGCCGGTATTCTGTCGGCAGAAAATGTACCCATATTCTACTTTATTTCTGCGTGTCCATGTAATCTATGGATCTTTTGCATCACATTGTCAATATCTAATTTAACCCACACGGATTGTTGTTCTGTTTTGGAGTTGTAAGTATGTCATTTTTCTGTGACAGGAAATATATACATCGTGATAATTCGCCCCAACTGCAACAATTTAGTGACGTCGACCATGAAGCCCGGGTTTGAATCCTAGCAAAGCTACGTACGACATTGTGTTCCTCGGGAAAGACACTTAATAGGCATTTTCACAATTCCACCCAGCAGCAAATGGGTACAAGCACTAGCTTGGAAGTAGAAACTTGCGTCAGACTAGCATCCTGGCCAGTCACGGTATCTCCAAGCGGCGCACTTAGTTCCGAGGATCCAGGCCCGTCAGTGGAGTCGGTGACGAGGTCAGTCAGAGGTCACGTTAACTGTACGGCAACTGTGCGGGGGATTTTCGTTTTAAGATTTCAACTTATTTTAAGTCATTTTTTTAGTACCCTACTATCGCTTTCTAAACAAAAGCATGCTTGCACTGTCAAAACAGATAAACAGAGAATAAGAAGACCTTTAAATTGATATAAACATTATTGTAGACAGAACTTAGAATAAGTACATATTTTTTAGTCTAAAACATGACCATTTGTGTTAGACATATTAAAAATCAGGCCTTTTTAAACAATTAATTCCAGAAAATCTAAGCCGTCCAATTTCAAATTTTCACATCTTCAGAAACTCCAAATACCCAACTTTGACCAGGAGCGGGTTTAACCCTAAACAACTAGGCGAACACTTTAATGAACGGTAATAAGAAAGGAATAACAAATCAACGAATATGACGTCACAAACACTTTCTTTTCATTTATGTGTAGAGGAACTGAGCTCGTTTGGTCTTCAATTATGCAAATCAATTGATGTCTCTTTGATCTAAAGTATTCATACTCCTTATTAAACCCTTGTGAACGGACATTTAAAACAATTAAAGTATTTAGTCGATCCTGTTTCATAGTGTTTAAGATTATGTTGTTATTCGTTTGGGATATATTTGACAACATTGACCATATGGGTGGAACTACATTAATACTTCTTATTAATCTTAAACTTTTCTTTCAAATGTTTCCCGTCCGCGTGACCACTTTGTCACCAGATGTTATCGCCTCCAAATAATAAACAATAGAAACAAAACAAGTGCTTTTTCTTTCTACGCTAATAGTCAACTATTTGACAGTATCATATGTAGACAGGTTTCGAAAGTCGAAAAAGCGATGTCTTCCAGTTGATGAGGTCCTAAATGTTTTCTTTGTAGCTTATTCTCATGCTTCAAACTATTGAAGTTATTTTTAAAAAGAAAATCTACATCATTCACCATTAAATCAATAAACACAGCAATTACATTAATCCTTGTGAGCACACAATTCAATAAATTATTATAAATTTATCCACGATAAGGCTCTACAGTAACAAGTACCATCTCATTGTCGTGATCTGTTTGTAATCAAATCTAGATCTAGATCTAGATCTACATACAAACAATCATCGACTAGGCAGCTGTCCTAGACCTTACGCTGGCAGGTAAAAGTAAATTATCAATCTTTTTTCAATTCTGAATTTTTGAATTTTTAAAAGGTTGAACTGCAACTTACAAACTGACACTTTTAATTGATATTAGTATATAAATCGATGTTCATTCATAAAATGTTAATATACATGGCCAACGCTTAAAGGTTAGGCTTAAAATTGTAAGCCAAACGAATAAAATACATAAATTTTGCCAGTTTTCATTTACGCATGCCAATGCGCCAAGCGTGTGACACTGGTGCAATTGCAAAGTATCCTGGGCTAGGAAATCTCAGTATAGGTAGTTCCAGATCCCGGACCATTCTCACCCGCCTAGTCTTTCAGGCCTTCACTTTGACCTACATTGAGTTCTCATTACGTGGTAAAGATGATCAACTCTTGGGGACACAAGCGCAAAATGTTCCCCTCAAAAAATAGACTCACTCTCACAGCTCGCTTGGCGTGTTCCATCGTCTGTCCCGTCGCACAACGTAATATCACTTACAGGCTTTGTCTAACTACTACTAGATCTACTATCTAAGCGAACTAGCACTGAAGATTTTCACGGCCTTCAATAAATTTGTATTATTTTCGTTCTAGAGTTATATGAAGATGTATTTAACGTTGGTGATTAAATTGTTGATCTGTCATGGAGAACACTGTCCTGTACGTCCGTATTGTAAATCCACCTCTGACTTTCAGTTTCACCCACAACAAGCATTTTGTTTGTTTAACATCTGCTCTCACTGTCTGAAATGTAATAAAGAGGTCTTATCTTTACAGAGTGCTACTTTCCTTTGGTCAGTTGTTGATCCGTCAGGAACAGAATGCTCATATCATTTATAATACCGTGATCGAATCTAAAGCTACACACAATCAGCCCTACAAAGATGAATCATGTGCATTATGACCGAATACAAAGTGCCATATTACTACAAGTCCAAAAATAATAATATAGGCCTTCATACATATGATGATGAGGATGATGGACAATGGCTATGATGATGATGATGATGGTAATGATGGCGACGACGATGATGATGATGATGATGAATGATGATGATGATGATGAAACGCAAACATACATTGTTCGATTTTCCTCTTCTTCTTTGCTTGACTATTTTAGTTGGTCATTGCTTTTTTCCACGTTGCCATTTGTACATCCATACTTAGTGGTAATTTGTATCGTATATAAAGCAAGTTTTCATTTTTTTTATCGTCAGATCCAGCTGGAGCTCTTTTCCGCTGTTTCTGCTACTAGATCTAGATCTAGATCTAGTACTAAAATCTAGCTACACCCCAAACAACAAAATTGGGCCTCCAATGGAAATTCCCGGATACGGCAAATAAAAAGAAAGCACGGTTCATTTCGGTACATCATTTTTTTATTGATAATAGACGTAGATCTAGATCTAGTCCTTTATTGAGATCTAGATCTAGATCTACTTTATTCTAGATCTCTGTTAGGTTTTGTATTATTTAGGAGTCATACCATCACAATATTATATAGAATCTATAGATTCTAGTTATAAAATAATCAAATCAGCACAGACAGATAGAGCAATTAAATCGTAAACCATTGGAAAAAGATAGAACAACATAGATCTAGATCTAGGTCTACTATCTGTCGTTCACTTTTCATTATCCATGAAATGAATGAATCAGAATAGGATCTGTATCTAGAATCTAAGCTTAGATCTAGATCTAACCTAGATCTAAATTTATTTATTTTTTACATCTAAAATAATAAACAGATCTTTATAGATCTAGAAGACTCTTGTCGAATTTCAAATTACATCATCGTGCTAATACGTCATTATAATAATAAAATTAAAAAATCTAAAGCCAAAACTGTATTTTACAATAAACAGTACCAAGTCTTACGAAAAGGAAAAGGTCTCTTTTTAAGATAGACTCTTCGACTACAAATAGTTTGAAAAGAAAACCAGCATTTAAGATCTAGATCTAGATATATAGCAATCGGACGGTAAGTAGTGTTTCTTCAAATGTCTATATTTCGTAATCAAACAGCTTTTGAATCGATAGATCCATATCTAGAAATTGATCTACAGCTAACAATATGTTTGGTCTAGATTAGAGTAGACACGATCTAAGTCTATTCGACTTTCTAATACGTCAGTGTTTTCATTGAGTAAAGATTCAAAATTGGAAACAGAAGGAAAAAAAACTTTAAAAAAGATCAGACAAAACAAAACTTGCTATGTATAACCTTTTAAAAAAGCTGCAAAACAATACACAAAAAAGGAATCTTTAAAGAAGTTTGACAAGTCATAGACAAAAAAGGAATCTTTAAAGGAGTTTGACAAGTCATAGACAGAAAGGAATCTTTAAAGGAGTTTGACAATACACAAAAAAGGAATCTTTAAAGGAGTTTGACAATACACAAAAAAAGAATCTTTAAAGGAGTTTGACAAGTCATAGACAAAATAAGGAATCTTTAAAGGAGTTTGACAAGTCATAGACAGAAAGGAATCTTTAAAGGAGGATGACAGACAAAAAAAAAGGAATCTTTAAAGGAGTTTGACAAGTCATAGACAAAAAAGGAATCTTTAAAGGAGTTTGACAAGTCATAGACAAAAAACAGACAAAAATCTGGTAACGGTAACACCTTAGTAAGGTTTTGTAGATTTACGGCATTCTTATTTTGGTTTTTATTGATGAAGCTTTACTCTTACTCTAACCCTAAACCTAAACGCAAAACCCTAACCCCCTTATTCTCAAGGTTTCATTTGTTTGTCCAGTTACCTGCAGTCCAGCCAAACATTTTAAAAATCATGCCATGTCTGTCCGATATGCTGTCTCGAGCGGCTCTCCTTTTGATTACGAACTCTCAATATCTGAGAGGTAGAGAGAGAGAGAGAGAGAGAGAGAGAGAGAGAGAGAGAGAGAGAGAGAGAGAGAGAGAGAGAGAGAGAGAGAGAGAGAGAGAGAGAGAGAGAGAGAGAGAGAGAGAGAGAGGGGGAGGAAGGAGGGAGGGAGAGAGAGATAAAGAGAGAGAGAGAGAGAGAGAGAGAGAGAGAGAAAGAGAGAGAGAGAGAGAGAGAGAGAGAGAGAGAGAGAGAGAGAGAGAGAGAGAGAGAGAGAGAGAGAGAGAGAGAGAGAGAGAGAGAGAGAGAGAGAGAGAGAAAGAGAGAGACATACACACACACACACACAGACAAAGAGCCAAAGATCGAGACAGACAGACAGAGAGACAGAGAGAGACAGACAGAAATACAGAGCGACGAAAACACATTCCTTCTTCTTCTTCTTTTACAAATGAGAAAGGAAGGAACGAAACACAGGAGGATCAGAAAGAAGACAACGAAACGAAATGTCTACCTTGGGTATTTAAATTGTTCTTTCCTTGTCTTCCTCAGACTGTGCCATGATTCCGTCTCCAACAGTAAGGTAAACATGATCCACACATTGAGAAACGCAGGGTCGTGGGTGGAGGATGGGGTGTGGTAGTGAAGGTGACATAGAGACTGAGTGAGAAATTAATTCACAAATGATATAAAGACAAGACTACTGGTGAACAGAGAGGAACTAAGCGAGAAGTGTTGATTATTATGTACATCTAGATACAGTTCTCTTGATATAATTTATTGCATTTTGATTTGGTCGTATGTTTATGAAACATGCATACCTAAATTATCAAAAGAAGATGCAACAAAGGTAATACAGAGAGCGGGAGATCGAGACAGACAGATCGAAAGACAGACTGAGAGACAGACAGAAAGACAAACGGTTATTATGTTTTCATGCTGAAACTGTGACATCGAGCATGTCTAGATTTAAATATAAAGTTCTTTTTAGGCGGAGTGGCCCACATAGCTAGGAACTGGAGACCATCCTAGTTTCCATGGCGTCACAGGAAATGAGTCATAGAAAATGATTATCAACCGGACAAGGCGCTCGTTTATCGCACAGTTCCCTTTACAGCTGTACCTGGTATAATTTGCTTTCGGCTTGGAGGAGATTAAACGTGTCCGTTTTCTTGTTTAAAAGGACATAGCAGAGGACTTTGCGAAACAGGGTTTGAACTAACAACCTTCCTGATGACAAGATCGACTGCCTTCTGTTAGATAGACAGTATGGTCCAGAGACAAGGTGTTGGTATTTCAACCAGATGGTCATGGTTTCAAGTCAACCCGATGGTCATGGTTTCAAGTCAACCAGATAGTCGTGGTTTCAAGTCAACCAGATGGTCGTGGTTTCAAGTCAACCAGATGGTCGTAGTTTCAAGTCAACCAGATGGTCGTAGTTTCAAGTCAACCAGATGGTCGTAGTTTCAAGTCAACCAGATGGTCGTAGTTTCAAGTCAACCAGATGGTCGTAGTTTCAAATCAACTAGATGGTTGTTGTTTCAAGTCAACCAGATGGTCGTGGTTTGAAGTCAACCAGATGGTCGTGGTTTCAAGTCAACCAGATGGTCGTAGTTTCAAATCAACCAGATGGTCATAGTTTCAAGTCAACCAGATGGTCGTAGTTTCAAGTCAAACAGATGGTCGTAGTTTCAAGTCAACTAGATGGTTGTGGTTTCAAGTCAACCAGATGGTCGTAGTTCACGTCAACCAGATGGTCGTGGTTTCAAGTCAACCAGATGGTCGTAGTTTCAAGTCAACCAGATGGTCGTAGTTTCAAGTCAACTAGATGGTTGTGGTTTGAAGTCAACCAGAAGGTCGTGGTTTCAAGTCAACCAGATGGTCGCGGTGTCAAGTCAATCAGATGGTCGTAGTTTCAAGTCAATCAGATGGTCGTGGTTTCAAGTCAACCAGATGGTCGCGGTGTCAAGTCAATCAGATGGTCATGGTTTCAAGTCAACCAGATGGTCGTAGTTTCAAGTCAACCAGATAGTCGTGGTTTTAAGTAAATCAGATGGTTGTAGTTTGAAGTCAACCAGATGGTCGTAGTTTTCAAGTCAACCAGATGGTCGTAGTTTCAAGTCAACTAGATGGTCGTGGTTTCAAGTCAACTAGATCGTCGTAGTTTCAAGTCAACCAGATGGTCGTAGTTTCAAGTCAACTAGATGGTCGTAGTTTCAAGTCAACTAGATGGTTGTGGTTTCAAGTCAACCAGATGGTCGCGGTGTCAAGTCAATCAGATGGTCGTGGTTTCAAGTCAACAAGAGGGTCGTGGTTTCAAGCCCGGGCAGGTTGAAGAGCTTCCTCGATTTGTGTGTGGGTGTAACACAACCCCTCCCTGGTTCAGGTAGATGGACCGGAAGGTTGTCACATTGGATTTGTGTGTGGGTGTGACACAACCCCTCCCTGGTTCAGGTAGATGGATCGGAAGGTTGTCACATCGGATTTGTGTGTGGGTGTGACACAACCCCTCCCTGGTTCAGGTAGATGGATGGGAAGGTTGTCACATCGGATTGTGTGTGGGTGTGACACAACCCCTCCTGGTTCAGGTAGATGGATCGGAAGGTTGTCACATCGGAGTTTGTGTGTGGGTGTGACACAACCCCTCCCTGGTTCAGGTAGATGGATCGGAAGGTTGTCCCTGGGTGTGACACACCTCCTGGTTCAGGTAGATGGATCGGAAGGTTGTCACATCGGATTTGTGTGTGGGTGTGACACAACCCCTCCCTGGTTCAGGTAGATGGATCGGAAGGTTGTCACATCGGATTTGTGTGTGGGTGTGACACAACCCCTCCCTGGTTCAGGTAGATGGATCGGAAGGTTGTCACATCGGATTTGTGTGTGGGTGTGACACAACCCCTCCCTGGTTCAGGTAGATGGATCTGGAAGGTTGAAGGTTGTCCATGGTTCATTGGAAGGGATTTGTGTGTGGGTGTGACACAACCCCTCCTGGTTCAGGTAGATGGATCGGAAGGTTGTCACATCGGATTTGTGTGTGCAGGATGTGCACAACCCTTCCTGTTTCAGGTAGATGCAAATGATTAACCCTGGGAAGGTTGTCACTCAGTTTCTGATTTGATTCCTTAACTGGATTGAGTTGGGATTGTGACACTTGATTGAGTTTGATTCCTAAACTCCCTTGATTTAGTTTGATTCTTAAACTGGATTGAGTTTGATGGATTGAGTTTGATCCATAAACTGGATTTTAAACTGAATTGAGTTTGACACAAGTTTGATCCTCCTGGATTCAGATCTTTAAACTTGATTGATGGATCTTGATTGAGTTTGATTCCTAAACTGAATTGAGGTTGATTCCTAATTTGCAAATGCTGATTTGGATTTAAAACGATATCAAATAAGGACCACCCTACAGATCTATGACACCCTTTCGTCACGGATTTGGGATCGAAAGGACTTGGTTCGTTTCCAGGGCAGTTCGAATATATCATTATGTTCCGTACAAATACATTTAACATGACTTCTACTCGAACCTGAATAAACAGGGATTAGACTGAATGCTCCTCCTTGACTGGGTTATCATTCCATTCATCCCCAAGCTGTGGCATTGCATCGATCAAAAGGCGTCCCATAACTCTACTAGGTCCATTTTGGTATCGTTAAGGTATCGATACCAAGTAAAAAACATTCCTGCATTTTAGTTGAACATGCTCTTTGTATAGGTTTTTACACCAGGGTTTGTTGTACTTTCATGCCATTTTTTTCTCCCTCCAAGTCATTTTCGGGTTTTCGATTCTAGTTTCCATCTCTCCATGTATTCCGTGATATTCGCCATTTTCTGCGGCCCTGATGGGTTCCCTGTTAGTGCTTGCTTCATTTACTGTTCGATAGGAAATGATATAATAATTCTATGTTACTCTCATATCGCGATTGGATTTAACTCGTGGTTTCAAGTGAGGACGACTCCATCAAAATATTTGTACGCGTTTCGACCGCCCGACTCCAGCATCAGGAAAACGACTTTGCCCCCAAGGTGCTGGACGTCAACACAGTGAACAAAGCCATCATTCTGCGTACCAAGCCAGAGCCAAAGATTTTCACCTACGACAACGTTGGCGATGCTGACATCACTCAGGTAAGCACCAACCACTCTGTTGCTCAAAGTGTTTCATTCAATTTGAATCTGAATTGTTGTAATCGATTAAGTTTCTTCAATGCTCTTACGCGGAACATCCCGGCTAGGACGGTAATCGACGCCAGTTTCTACTCCCAAGCTGATTTGTATTTGAAAAATAATGTGTGTTAAGCGTTTTCTCAAGGAATACTGTTGACTTAGCTTTACTAGGATTCAAACCCGGGGCTTTTGATTCACAGTCCATGCCTAACCGCTCGGCCACCGACGCCATTAAATTGTTGTAGTTGAGGCGAATTATCACCATGTTATATTTCCTGTTACAGAAAAATGATATAATACTTACAACCTCACAACAGATCAACAATCCGACACGTACAGTGGTTTTAGATATTGATACTGTGTTGCAAAGATATTTCTACGCGGACCGCTTGAATTAGATATTGAAACTGTGTTGCAAAAGGTGCTGGATCAACACAGTGAACAAAGCCATCATTGATATTGATAGCCAGTTGCAAAGGCGATCCAACACTCTGTTAGATTACATGGACATGCTTGAATTAGATATTGATACTGTGTTGCAAAAGATCCACGCGGAACATCCGGCTAGGACGGTAATCTGACGCCAGTTTGAATTAAGCTGATGCTTGTACCCATTGGAAAAAATAATGTGTGTTAAAAGATCCATAGATTACATGGACTTAGCTTGAATTAGATATTGAAACTGTGGTGCAAAAGTCCATCCATAGATTACCATTAAATTGTTGTAGTTGAGGCGAATTATCACCATGTATAGATATTTCCTGTTACAGAAAAATGACATACTTACAACCCCACAACAGATCAACAATCACACGTACAGGGTTGAATTAGATATTGATACTGTGTTGCAAAGATCCATAGATTACATGGACACGCTTGAATTAGATATTGATACTGTGTTGCAAAAGATCCATAGATTACATGGACATGCTTGAATTAGATATTGATACTGTGTTGCAAAGATCCATAGATTACTTGAATTAGGACATGCTTGAATTAGATATTGATACTGTGGTGCAAAAGATCCATAGATTACACGGACACTTGAATTAGATATTGATACTGTGTTGCAAAGATCCATAGATTAGACGGACACGCTTGAATTAGATGCAAAAAGATTGATATGGACATGCTTGAATTAGATATCGATACTGTGTTGCAAAGATCCATAGATTACACGGACATGCTTGAATTAAATATTGATACGTGTGTTGCAAAAAGATCCATAGATTACATGGACACGCTTGAATTAGATATTGATACTGTGGTGCAAAAGATCCATAGATTACATGGACACACTTGAATTAGATATTGATACTGTGTTGCAAAAGATCCATAGATTACATGGACACACTTGAATTAGATATTGATGCTGTGGTGCAAAAGATCCATAGATTACATGGACACGCTTGAATTAGATATTGATACTGTGTTGCAAAAGATCCATAGATTACATGGACACGCAGAAATAAAGTAGAATATGGGTCCATTTTCTGCTGACAGAATACCGGCTATTTTAGCGTTCCCTTGTACCGTCTTGCAGCTGTTTGTAGAGACGAGGGGACCTTAATGTTAAAACACTTCATTTACTATATTCTAAAAACACCCCCCCCCCAA
>JAXRKP010000510.1:160000-165000 GCA_037039925.1 Doris montereyensis
GCATTGTTTTGGTTTTCTTTGCAATTACTCTCATTCCTCTTTTAGGTGATGATCATTATTCATTATGTTGATATTTAACTGGAGGTCTCTTTCTGATTGTCCAAACAGAACTAAATCATCAGCAAATGAAAGCATTGCTACATAATTTACTGGTTTGAGCTTCCACATACCTTCATTCATTTTCTTAATTTTTGAGGATGCATTTGCGACTGAATCCATTGATGTGATAAACAAAAAAGGACTTAGGATACAATCCTGTCTTACTCCTATATCTACATCAAATTCTTCAGATACATTTCCAGCTACTCTCACTGCACATGTTGGTTTATTGTAAAACTTTTAATGGCTTCTATTAAATTTTGCTTTACGTTGTGTTCTTACAGTAAGTCTCCCAGTTAATTTTCGTCCTTCCTCGCAAGTGTTCTTCAATCTGATTCTCTACTCTTTTCCTTAGTCTCTTTTCCAGAATCCTGACATACACTTTTCCTGGTACGCTAAGTAGTGATATCCCTCTATAGTTTGAGTATTCCATAGTTAATCCTTTCTTATGTATTGGTATTACCGCTCCCTTATTCCAGTCGTCTGGCACCTATTTGGACTTCCATGCTTGTTGATATATTGCATGTAGTAGTTTGTCTGGCTCTCTCCTTGGTTTTTAATCATTTTTTGGGTAGATTTGATCTGCTCCTGGGGCTTTTCCTAATTTCATTTTTCTTATAGCTGTTTGAAGTTCTTCCTTTGATATATCTACATCTTCAGCTGTTTCATCTCAATTAATTGCTACTCTTACTAATTGATCCTTACTCCTTGGTTTCATATGTTCTGGAGGGATTATGTAATTGTTGAAAATACTTTCTTCACGTTTCCATGATTTCGAAGTCTCCTTTCATTATTTCTCCTTTGGCGTTCTTACTTTGTCGTATTGGGCATGTTTTGGTCTTTCTCATGCTCTTCATTGCTCCCAGAACAGCTTTTGTTTGCCTTGATAGCTTTCTTGAAGTCTTTGTCCAAACTCTTCCACTGTTCCTGTTTTGTTTTCCTAACTTTCTCTTTGGCGATAGTTCTTTTATTCACAGTAATCTATCATATCCTCTGGTCTCTTTGTTTGCAGTATTTCTTCCAGGCATCCTTCTTTTCTTTGATCTTAGTCTTGACATTCTCATTCCACCACGCTGTTCTTTCCCCATCTCCTTTAATTTGTTTCCTAAAACAGACCCTTCAGTACCAATGAGGAGTGTTTCTTTATACATCTGCCATTTTTCTTCTATTGTGCTTTCCCTTCAGATCCATCTGCCTTTCGCTGATATATCTTTTTATCCTGGATTGGTATATCTGTTTTATACTACTGGTTTATTTAGTTCTTCTATTTTGAGTTTAGTAGCTTTCTTCTTTTTCTTTTTCTGTTTGTTTTCTTCAGTTAATAATCTCATGTTGGCTATCACTAGTGATGATCACTAGATATTTCAACTACTCTGCTTACTCTAGAATCCATTGTACTGTATAAAAAGGAGTTGCTAACTATTATGTAGTCTATCATTGACTTTTACATCAGTCTTCATTTAGTCTTGTATATTTGTGGATATCTTTATGAGGAAGAAATGTGTTAGCTATTTTCATGTTAATTCTTCAGGCAAAAATCTATTAGTCTCTCTCCATTTGGAGAAGTTGTTGTCTCTCCTTCTTTACATTTTACTTCTCCTGATGTTTCTACATTGTTGCCTATTCTAGCGTTTAAATCTCTAAACCATTCATTCCTGTTTGGGTTTGAGATTCTCTGTAGCTATTTGTAAAGCATTCTTGAAGATATCTTTTTCTTCTTTGGTGGCATCTTCGTTTGGTCCATAAGCTATTAATAATTTAATTTCTCTTCCTTTTGGTTTAATATTTACCTCTAATAGCCAACTGTCTAGTAGCATTTCTTGCCTTTTATGCATTAGGAGGCCTACTCCTGCTCAGCTATATCTTTGACATCTACTCCTGAAAAGATTAAAGTATGATTTGGTCCTACATTTTCTATTCCTTGTCCTTTTTCGTTGTTTCTGTAAATGTCTACTTTGAATTTTTCCATTTCTTCAGCTAATTCTAACTCCTTTCCATTAATTGCCCTAACATTCCATGTTCCAAAATCACAGTCGTGTTCTTTTTTCCAGAGTCGTCTTCGAAAGTTCAAGCCGGGTATATCATTGTATATATATTACTTTGAATCGGGTTGTTTTGGATAATAGGGGATTAGCCCACTGTACCCCAGGTAGATGGTGGGGCTGCCAGTAGTAGTAGTAGCCTCTCTGCCGGGCCTTGTTATTTTCTGTCTCAATCTTTAGTCATTTAAGACCAGCCTGCAAGGCAGCATGTTGTTATTTTCTGTCAGGGTTAACTCCCTTAGCCTTTGGTCAGTAAAGACCTGCCTGCAAGTAGTAGGAGAACTCATGGAGGGCGGGATCATCTACTCCCCCGTACAAATGCTTACCTGTCCACTGCGCGGAGGGCGGAAGGGATACTTATTTGGAATCAATGGTGTAACAGGTACTTATTGTTCAAACCGAGGCGCAGACAAAACATTACACAAAAATTGTATTTACAATTTAATTGATTAACCCAGTAATTGGCCTCTTACAGCTAGTAGTAGTAGTAGTAGTAGTAGTAGTAGTAGTAGTAGTAGTAGTAGTAGTAGTAGTAGTAGTAGTAGTAGTAGTAGTGTAGTAGTAGTAGTAGTAGTAGTAGTAGTAGTAGTAGTAGTAGTAGTAGTAGTAGTAGCAATAGTAGTAGTAGTAGTAGTAGTAGTAGTAGTAGTAGTAGTTAGTAGTAGTAGTAGTAGTAGTAGTAGTAGTAGTAATAATAATAATAATGATAATGATAATAATAATAATAATAATAATATAATTATAATAATAATAATATTAATATAATAATATTATAATGATAACAATGATAATAATAATAAAATAATAATAATAATAATAATAACAATAATAATAATAATAATGATAATAATAATAATAATAATAATAATAATAATAATAATAATAATAATAATAATAATAATAATAATAATAATAATAATAATAATAATAATAATAATAATGCAGGTATTTTAATTCAATAAAAATTTAGTAAAAGCTGTATACCTCGTTTGATTTTTCTTTTCTTTTACCTCCTTGCAGCGGCCAGACAGGATCGGGGAAAAACATTCACCATGTTGGGTAACGTCTACACGATTTTTGGATGAATTTGTCTTGGTTTGATAGATCGCAAAAAAGATGATAATGTATAATTGTATGCAACACTGTAATTGAATTGTTTTGTTTGTTTTTAAAGCAAAAGCTCCTATAATGTTGCCCCCGCTCCAAAGGACTGCAGCGTATTATCCTCTGTGTGTGTGTGTTGTGTGTGTGTGTGTGTGTTAAGCATCTTTCTCAAGGAGTACAACGTCAGGCCTAACATTGTTAGGATTCGAGCCCAGGACCTGATGACTCCAAACCAGACAACGTAGCCAAGACTTGTGTGCTCGTTTCGATCAATTTAGTTTCAATACTTTTCCCTTTCTTAACTCCATGTTTTGCTTTTCTTTCCTTGCATTAACGTGTTTAAAGGCTTGTTTCGACTTTTCTTTACTCGCAGGTCCGTCAGAGAACGCCGATAGCTTCCAACACGAATTACGGGGCGTCATTCCCAAACTTCAGTATTTGTTTAGCATCATTGCACAGCAACAAGATCTGGTAAGATCAGCATGACAACACTCCAATCATTTTAGACGTGTCAATATAACACTACAGTTGGTTACCGCAACGTAAATTTTATTCTGGTCAAACATCAAATCAAACATCACATCAAACATCAAATCAAACATCATATCAAACATCATATCAAACATCACATCAAACATCATATCAAACATCACATCAAACATCACATCAAACATCAAATCAAACATCATATCAAACATCATATCAAACATCACATCAAACATCACATCAAACATCAAATCAAACATCACATCAAACATCACATCAAACATCATATCAAACATCAAATCAAACATCACATCAAACATCATATCAAACATCACATCAAACATCACATCAAACATCATATCAAACATCATATCAAACATCACATCAAACATCACATCAAACATCAAATCAAACATCACATCAAACATCACATCAAACATCAAATCAACATCATATCAAACATCATCAAAAATCAAACAACATCAAACATCAAATCAAACATCATATCAAACATCATATCAAACATCACATCAAACATCATATCAAACATCATATCAAACATCACATCAAACATCATATCAAACATCATATCAAACATCACATCAAACATCAAATCAAACATCATATCAAACATCAAATCAAACATCAAACATCAAACATCATATCAAACATCATATCAAACATCAAATCAAACATCAAATCAAAAACATCACATCAAACATCAAATCAAACATCAAATCAAACATCAAATCAAACATCACATCAAACATCAAATCAAACATCAAATCAAACATCACATCAAACCTCATATCAAACATCAAATCAGACATCACATCAAACATCACATCAAACTTCAAATAAAAAATCAAATCGAAAAAATCATTTCAAACACCAAATCAAAAGTCAATCAAAATCAAATCCAACATCCCCAAACATTCAAAGTCACCTGCACATGCTACATACACACACACACACACACACACACACACACACACACACACACACATACATATTTTACCCATGCTACAGTAAGACTGTGGAAAAAAACTGCCAACAGAAATTAAAACTAAACATTATCAATGAAGATTTCAAAGAACAATATTAAACAATTTCCCTCAAAATTTGAGTAACTACAGTTAAGTGGGGAAAGGAGGACAGTAATACTCTAAAACTGACGAAATCGATTACTAAGAAGAAGAAAATGAAGAGGAAGAAGAACAAAAACAACAAACTTTAAACTAACTGCCAATGCTTTTATGACAAATGGTT
>JAXRKP010000510.1:172500-195000 GCA_037039925.1 Doris montereyensis
TGTTATAGGATTCGCTGGGAGGAAACACCAAAACACACATGGTGGCGTGTGTTCATCCTGACTCGAAGTAAGCACAGTTTGTGTACACTCGAATATAACGTGTACGACTTGGACAAAAAAACATTTGCGGATTATTTGTTTTGTAATATTTTCAACAGGACACTTAGTTATTCCCAGATAACCTTGGTGCCACTGTTTGACAAGATCAGTAGCATACCCATATTAGCACACTTGTGTAATCGTTGCTCGTTTGTTGTCTGATTAAGGTTTGAGTTTTCTTTCACCTGAATCGTCACGTGTTTGCTCTGTTGTCTTTGATGGAATTGTCACTGTTGACCTCTTAGCTCTGATAGCAATGGTAAAGATGAGAGTTGATTTAAGACCGATTTCACTGATGATTCAGGAGAACTGACGTAAACAGATAAGAGTTTAAGGAGATAAGTTCAGCGTTTATATTTTCATAATGACTTGAAAGAGGATACAATGCTTGAAGTTGAAGGACATTCACAAAAGAATGTATCACTTAAAAGGCTGATTTGCAGTTGATGTCTTCTCAAAAATTACCTTTAACAAGAACATTAATTCAAGCACTGTTGTTTACGTCTATCTATCAGATGCTTTGGTGAAACTCTGTCAACACTGAACTTTGCCCGCAGTGCCAAACTCATAAAGAACAAGGTAAAATCGCGTACATGTACTCGTACTTACCATGATGTTGTCACACCGTTCACATATTTTACAACACGCGTATCTCTCACTCTACATTCCCACAAGTACAGTTGTCCAATGATAGTGAGGAAGGCAGGTGACTTGTACGGTTCGAGTTTCAACAACGATTTTTATTAATAATTTATATTTAATTGTCCCACTGTCTGTGTATCAAACTGAACAACTTCTTACTGTCGACTTAACAATACCGTACCGTCTCCCCTGTCAAAAATAAAAGGAAATAATAGCAGAAACAATAGCATGAAAACAAAGCATTGTGTAAAATCAGCAAAGATCTGACACTGGGTTGAGATCTAATGACACATGTACAACCAAGAGATAAACATGACTACATGGACCAGGCAATTAAGGTCGAGTCTATAATATAGATTTTGATAATGAGCGACATGATAAAAGCACCCTCTCAAATAGTTTCTTCTTTCTTTCTTTATCAGTTGCCATTCTACCTTTCAGTGTCTGGATTCAGATGCCCGAGATGATCTTTCTCCAGGATGCCCTGTCCTGGCATTTTCTGTTCCTTCCAAAAAAGTTAAATTTCTATGCTTCAATGCCTCTTTTATATCTTCTTCCCACTTTCTCCGAGGTCTGCCTTTTGGTCTTTTACCTTGGGTTTTAGCACTGTATACTGATTTAGCTATTCTATTGTCATTCATTCTGTTTACATGCCCAAACCATCTCAATTGATTTGTTTCTATCTTTGTTCCTGTTTTGCTTTCCTAACTTCCTCTTTGGTAATAGTTCTTTTATTCACGTAATCTATCCTATCCTCTTGTCTCTTTGTTTGCAAGTATTTCTTCCAGGCATCTTTCTTTTCTTTGATGTTAGTCTTGACATTCTCATTTCACCATGCTGTTCTTTTCCTTTCTCCTTTGTTTCCTACCACAGACCTATTCAGTACAACTGAGGAGTGTTTCTTTACACATCTGCCACTTTTCTTCTATTGTGCTATCATTAGAATCCATCTGCCTTTCACTGATAAATCTTTTTATCCTAGATTGGTATACTTGTTTTACTACTGGTTTATTTAGTTCCCCTATTTGGAGTTTAGTAGTTTTCTTCTCTTTCCTTTTCTGTTTGTCAGTAATCTTATTTTGACAATCACTAAGTGATGATCACTTAATAGTTCTGCTCCTCTGTTTACTCTTGCATCCAATGTACTGTAAAAAATGGAGCTGCTAACTATTATGTAGTCTATGATTGACTTTTCACACTTGTCTTCATTTACTCTTGTATATTTGTGGATATCTTTATGAGGAAAAAAGGTATTGGCTATTGTCATGTTATTCTTTAGGCAAAAATCTATTATTAGTCTCTCTCCATTTGGAGAAGTTGTTGTCTCTCCTTCTTTACCTATTACTCCTCCTGACGTTTCTACATTGTTGCCTACTCTAGCATTTAAATCTCCTAAAAGCATTAGTTCCTGTTTGGGTTTAATATTCTCTGCATCTACTCTCTTTTACATTACCGCTTTGCTACTTAAATCGCATTGTTTCTTTCTTCTTCTTTTTTGCGGGAAAAAATATTTATCAGTGATTTCCAATGGTACTCGGTTATGCATCGAGTTAACAGTATGTCAGAAGGGGGTTTCCCCAAAAAAACGTAAAACTGATTGTAAACAGTCATGTAACTTAACGTTGACTTGCATAATATCTAATTCAGTGCGGAGTGTAGCACACAAGCGTAGGGTTTGTATAAATTTGTGGTGCTTTGTGGAAAGATCGATATTGCATAGATTGTATTCGCCAGTCCATCAACAGATCCCTTTTCCTCTTCCCTCTTCCCTCTTCCCTTTTCCCTCTTCCCTCTTCGCTCGTCCCTTTTCCCTCTTCCCTCTTCCCTCCCTCTCATCCCCTCCCGTCCCACTCATCCATCTTGAACAAGACGCCTAAATTTTCCCATCTCAGTTATTCTAGCCAAAGACATAAGCATCTTTTTGTAGTCGTTCAAAATGTTCAAAATCACGAATACAATACACGTCATTTAAAAATAGTATCATTCATTTAGGGAATATAGTAGAATACAGGCAGCTGAAATGAAATATCTCAGAAGAGAAATAGGGAAAACTAAAAGAGACAAAATCAGAAACACAACTATAAGAAATCAAACCAAAACAGAAGGCATTAAAAATTAGAAAGAAAAAAATCAAATTAGATGGTTATGGCATGTAAACAGAATGAATGAAAATAGAATAGATAGATCAGTATGTAATGCTAAAACGCAAGGTTAAGACCAAGAGGTAGACCTCGGAGAAAGTGGAACGAAGATATAAAAGAGGCACAAAAGCAAAGAAATTTAACCTTGATAGAAGGAAACAGAAAATGTCAGGACAGAGCGGCCTGGATAAAGATAATTTCGGACATGTAAACCTATGCACTGGATGGCAGAATGGGAACTGATAAAGAAAGAAAGAAACGTTCATTCCTCATGGCATAGACTTGTTCTTTTCAAAAATCTTAATTCTGTCTTGTAAACCAACAATGTTTTGCTTTGTTCTTTTATTTCCTTTTCAGGCGGTTATTAATGAAGATATCAGGGCAACAATTTGAAACTGCAGAATGAAATAAGGCGACTGAAAGAGTTGCTGGAGTCCATCCAGAACGCCCGAGTCACATCAGACAAACCGGCGACTGTCTCCACCTCGTCAGAAAGTACGTACTTGTACTTCAGTCCGCAACCGTCTTTTCTCTTCTCACCTTTCTCTCCACTACTGTCACAGTGTGTTGTGTTTGCTTTGTCGTAGAGGGCTCGTTAAATAAAGATGAAATCAAATCAAACCAACGGGGTTATTTTATGGTGGGCGGTTGGTCAAACTTACTGGTAGGTCCTACTTCTTTCCTTTTAACTCTTTCACTTCTCTTTCATCGTGCTGTTTACTCTTAATTCCTTTGGAGATCAGCGCATATGGTGGACGGGGTAAATTTCAATGAAAGAAACACAAAGCTGTATTATGTGTTGTCATTTTTTTTTGTTTATTGGTTTGACAACGAAAATATAATGTAATATTATGATGTTTCTTTTCACATAATTTTATTAAACCACTGATTTGAAGATCGACAATCAATTCAATATCTACTGATTTGAAGATTGACATTCAATTCAATATCTACTGATTTGAAGATCGACAGTCAATTCAATATCTCTGATTTGAAGATTGACATTCAATTCAATATCTACTGATTTGAAGATCGACAGTCAATTCAATATCTACTGATTTGAAGATCGACAGTCAATTCAATATCTACTGATTTGAAGACCGACAGTCAATTCAATATCTACTGATTTCATTCAATATTGATTTGAAGATTGACATATCTATCTGATTTGAAGATCGACAGTCAATTCAATATCTACTGATTTGAAGATCGACATTCAATATCTACTGATTTGAAGATATCAATTCAATATCTACTGATTTGAAGATCGAATTCAATATCTACTGATTTGAAGATCGACAGTCAATTCAATATCTACTGATTTGAAGATCGACAGTCAATTCAATATCTACTGATTTGAAGATCGACAGTCAATTCAATATCTACGTCTTTCAAATCGATAGTATTTTACAAATCGTCAATATCTACTGAGTTTGAAGATCGAAGAAACACTTCAATATCTACTGATTTCAAGATCGACAGTCAATTCAATATCTACTGATTTGAAGATCGAAAGGATCAATAAGGATATACTTCTGTCGTCTTCCTCAAATCTTTATATTTGTATTTTACAAATCGTCTAGAAGCATGCCACTCCATTGAGTTTCGAATCCATCTGGAAGAAACACTTCTGAATCGAGGCGATGTCCAGTCATGGGGTTTCACTGTCGTGGAGATTTCAGAGAATGAAAAGAAGGTAGACATCGTTATACTAACGTGTTGATTACAAAGTATATTAACTTATTGATGTAAAGGATAAAAGATAAGGATAGATTTTTAGTCCACATCCCCGCATAAATGCAGGCTCATCGACTGTACATCATTTGTCCACCAGCATGCCACTCCATTCAAAGTTCTTCTCAACTCACACCTGACGGTTTGAGTCGTGTTGATTACAAAGTCACAACTCTACGGTTTGAGTAGTCACTCTACGGTTTCTGATGATCGTCACAACCTTTGATTTACGTGTTGATTACAAAGATAGTTTGAACAACATGTTTCTGGTTTAATTATTACAAAGCTACGGTTTGAACCAGTCACTGTCATGTTGATTACAAAGTCACAACACCGATTTGAATCAAGTCGGAACCAGAAGGAGACAACTCTACGATTTGAACCAGTATTTGATTACAAAGTCACAACTCTACGATTTGAACCAGATTATGTTGTCACAACTCGTTGTTTGAACCAGAAACTGTCATGTTGATTACAAACTCACAACTCTACGATTTGAACCAGTCACTGTCGTGGTGATTACAAAGTCACAACTCTACGATTTGAACCAGGGTTTGAACCAGTCACTGTCATGTTGATTACAAAGTCACAACTCTACGATTTGAACCAGTCACTGTCGTGTTGATTACAAAGTCACAACTACGATTTGAACCTCTACGGTTTCACTGTCATGTTGTTGATTGAACCAAAGTCACAAGTCACAACTACGGTTTGAACCAGTCACTGTCGTGTTGATTACAAAGTCACAACTCTACGATTTGAACCAGTCACTGTCATGTTGATTACAAAGTCACAACTCTACGGTTTGAACCAGTCACTGTCATGTTGATTACAAAGTCACAACTCTACGGTTTGAACCAGTCACTGTCGTGTTGATTACAAACTCACAACTCTACGATTTGAACCAGTCACTGTCGTGGTGATTACAAAGTCACAACTCTACGGTTTGAACCAGTCTACGGTTTGAACCAGTCACTGTCGTGTTGATTACAAAGTCACAACTCTACGATTTGAACCAGTCACTGTCGTGGTGATTACAAAGTCACAACTCTACGATTTGAACCAGTCACTATTATGTTGATTACAAAGTCACAACTCTACGATTTGAACCAGTCACTGTCGTGGTGATTACAAAGACGATTTGAACCAGTCACTGTCGTGTTGATTACAAAGTCACAACTCTACGATTTGAACCAGTCACTATCATGTTGATTACAAAGTCACAACTCTACGATTTGAACCAGTCACTGTCGTGGTGATTACAAAGTCACAACTCTACGATTTGAACCAGTCACTGTCGTGTTGATTACAAACTCACAACACTACGACTTTGTCTTGCTTTCAACGTAGCTTACAAACTCTCCTTCCTGTACGTATCGATTGATAAAGTTGCCTGATAGGTTGTCTTGCCTTTTTTTCAGGTGATGTTACTAGCTTTGTCTTGCTGTTTCCTTTCACTAGTTTACTCGCTTTGTCTTGCTGTTTCCTTTCACTAGTTTACTCGCTTTGTCTTGCTGTTTCCTTTCACTAGTTTACTCGCTTTGTCTTGCTGTTTCCTTTCACTAGTTTACTCGCTTTGTCTTGCTGTTTCCTTTCACTAGTTTACTCGCTTTGTCTTGCTGTTTCCTTTCACTAGTTTACTCGCTTTGTCTTGCTGTTTTCTTTTCACTAGTTTACTCGCTTTGTCTTGCTGTTTCCTTTCACTAGTTTACTCGCTTTGTCTTGCTGTTTCCTTTCACTAGTTTACTCGCTTTGTCTTGCTGTTTCCTTTCACTAGTTTACTCGCTTTGTCTTGCTAGTTTTCGCTTTGTATTGCTGTTTCCTTTCACTAGTTTACTCGCTTGTCTTGCTGTTTTTCTTTGATTCACCCTGTGGGGACATGGTCACCGGGGAAATCATGGAAATAAAAAAACAACAACAAAAACAACTACAACAGCCAGCAGGAAAGACGTGAGTTAGCGAACTCTCGCCCTTTTTGTGATTTCAAGTCTCTTTTGTGGTTGAACGACATCAATATTATGCTAGTTTGCAGACTTCTGACGATGCTGGAATGTCTTATCAACAGCATTTTAGAGGAATCTCACCTCTGCTCCTTCAAAGTAGCTGGAAATAAAGAGCGCACTACCCTCGTCCTTCGATTTAATGACATGAGTGTGTCGACAGGTCATCATTCAATTCCTACCAGCTTCAGACGAAAGTTGCTGAGCCAAATAAGACGAAAAAACCTTAGAAAACATCAACATCATACAAGAGTAGCAACGAAGACAGCAACAACACCTACGAACACGTTTATTGAAAACGAGGAAATCGAAAGTGCTGACATTCAACAAACAAACAACAACAATACGGATTCAATTCAGGGTAAAGACAGTGCTATCCATTCATTCAGTGTGTCAACCGTGACATTGCCCCTTCCCCACATATCTATGGTCGGAAATACAATCAGTGAATCAAACGACCTAGACGACACGGCGACAGATACGAAACACAGCGAAAAGAAGATAGATCTACACATTTATGACGCACCTATCACGTCAGACAGTGAGACCGAGTATGACAAAGAAAGCTCTAGCACAAGTGGTAAAAACTCATCCATGGAAAATCAACTAGGTGGTAGAAGTATTCACACAAGCTTTGCTGACATGGTCAAGTAACTTCATTGTGATAAAATAAGCGTCCAGATCTTCAAAATCACAAAAGACACAGGGAGGCATATTACACAGCCAGATCGCAACAAGGACATTTTAGACCTCGTGTTAGACACATTTCAAACGACACACGTTATTCTTGCAGAGACTGGTGATCTTATTATTGAGTATTGCGTTACCAATCAAAGGATAAGCAATTTCATCGTCAAGAGCAGCGAAGACAACAGCCCATATGCGAAAATGCGACAACGACATCTGCTTAACTGGCAAGACCAGACGATCTGGGTTATGGAGGACTGCGGCTACAGAGACCACGTACAGAAATATTCTGACATTACTACCCCATCTTAAAAGCTTGATCTTCAAAACATTGAATGTAGATCTATAATCTATAAAAAGCAAGATCTAGACGAAAGAAGTTCTGGAGCCCATGACTTGTATAGTTAATAATATGCATCTTTTGAAGTTAACATTCTCTTAATAATGTTTTGTAATTCTCAGATGATTATCAATTTGCCATGGTTTGATTGCTGATTCCTCCTAATGGATGTCATTTTCTGTTTGCCCTTTATTTGTATAGCTGTGAATGTATTTATTCAAAGCAAGTTGACTTTGATAGAGATGCATTAATAAAATGTGAGGAGTCATTGTATTCATTTTTACCATAAATACTTGAATAGCTGAAATAATGTCTTTACATGATGTATTGGTGGAATTTGAGCATTGTTATATCTTATGAATAAAAAAAATTTAATAATAATAAAATAAATAAATTAATAAATAAAAACAAACTAGTCTTGCAAAAAAATAAAACAAAAAACAAAACACAACCAAAACAAACAAATGCAAAAACAACACCGAAATGAACAACAACAACAACAACAACAACAACAACATCCACAAAAACAACTACAACATCAGGAAAACAGCAGCAACAAAAAGAACGACAACAAAAATAACAACAAAAATAACAACAGAAATAACAACAACAACAACTCGATGTTACGATGTCAATAACCAATATTACAAATCAAATTCGTCATCCTATTTCAAACAGTAATTTAGTCACGTTTCCTTACACAAGAGGCTCTGTCACACTATGCAGCGGTGAGAAGTAAAACTATTATATCCAGATTTGGAAATTGATATCAATATATATATATATATATATATATATAAAGTTCAAAGTCTCTAACTGTAGCCGCTTATAACTCAAAAGCCACTGCACCCACAACCTCCATATGTCGCAAGTAGATTGCAAATGGCCTGCGTTAGGTTATTAGCGAATAAACTCTTGGATCAAATCAGTATTGTATTTGATTGGAAACACGATTCGTTTGCCAGCTATTCACGAAACTTGTTATTGCTACTATGACCTAATTTCTCAATATCTGGTAACGACAATAACAATCCGGCGTCACTTCAGTGTCGAGTACTAATTTGATCTAGTAATCCTACATGATGTCACTGGTAGCCTAACAGATACAACGCTTTCTGAGTTGACTGCAGTCAAAGTTCAAGAGAGCAAACTTTATAATAAACGAAATCATAATCTAAAATATTTACGGGCATGTTTGTCAGTAATAATATCATGTAAATGTATGTCTGTAGTCTCAATGTAAGATTTTTGTTTTTAATATGAAACGATTTCTAAGAAAGATGACTTTTACACATAGTATATAGTATATTGTTTTTTTATACGCACGTCCACAAATGTATACTCGTGTCTCCTGTAGGCGCTGCAGGATGTGGTGAACCACTTGCAAGAGTTGTGCAACAAGAAAGATAAATACATCCAGTCCACCAAAATGATTATCAAGTTCCGAGAAAACACCATCCAGAGCCTCCAGAAGCAGACGACACCCCACACACGTGACAGTGACAACAGTGAACAAGTGGTAACGTCTTATTTGCATGCTGTTGAGGTTTTTTTTTCTCACATAGAACTATGCGTTTTTATTTGATTTTACCCACATCCACAATTAAGGTGATCTCGGGGGGGGAGGTTTGGTAAGATTTGTAATTTTGCACGGATTTCCTGTAAACTAAGCAGTCAAGCGATCTTTAACGTGCACAAAGTGTCATGATCTGCACACGAGACCTCCTTTTATCGTCCGTCTCCGATGGGACTAGGTATCAATCGGCGTACCTGGACCATGGGGTAGGTTTTACTCTGGAGAAAATGTTTCAACCGTTGGGTCTTGAACCCACGACCTTTGAGTTGTTTCCGACACCTTGCCTCTGGACTGATGAGTCCCTTAACCTAGTAATGAGTAGGACTATGCTTTAAACGTCACAAAACCTTAAGAGACAGGCAACTATTTTTTGTCGACTCTTTTTCAACTGCCTCGTCTCATTTAGACTACTCATGTCGGATGACACATTTCGATAACAGGTGCGTGGGAATATGTCACGTATGACGTATATTCATTGCCATCTGAGACAACATTCAGTACACATGTCAATAGCAGATTTGTTTCAAAGTACACGCTGTGATGATTAAAATGAGTACCAACTTGCAATATTTTAGACACACTTCCTGGCTTTTCTAGTTCAGCGCATGTGTTGAAAGTTAGGCCTGTTTTATTTCTATAAAAAAAATCGTATAAATTCATAGAACTGATACTGATCTTTTTATGGTTTCAAAATGAAGGAATGAACTGCTCTACCCAATAATTTTGATAAACCACATTTGTCCAATTTTGGACAAAAATGGCTTTTTCAAGCCCCCCTCCCCCTTTTTCCTTTAAAATCATTGCACATGATGGACAAGGTCAATTACATTGGAACAAACAAACAAACAAACAAAGAAGCATGCCACTGTTCTGTTGGGTTGTTTTGTTTGGGGTTTTTAAAGTTGCTTTTTTGTACTCATATTTATTTATATTTTATTGCCCTCTTGTCTTGACTGTGAGCGGTTTGTGGGCGCTGCTGATAGGTCCTACTTCTTAACTTTGGTTTTTTCACAAATCTTTCATCTTATTGCGACCTTTAGTTGATCATTAGATCACAACATTAATGGTGAGGAGAACAGGGTAAATGTCAATAAAACGAAAAAAACAACCAAGCACAGAAGTTTTTTCTCGATACCTTCTCCTCTACCTCTCTTCTTTAATTTTGCTGTCTGTTTCTCCCTTTGACATCGTATTGTGTAATACCTGTATATGTATGTATATATATGAGAGAGATGGGTGCAAAAACCACTATATCCAAAAAAGATAACTTGAGAAAATCACGTTTGTCTTCTCTTAGTTTTAAATATAGCCCGATCAATTTCATGTTTAGAGCCGAATTATAATATGACATAGTCAGTTTTGAAGACTCTTCATTCAAAGTCCGAGATGATGAAGAAACTCACAATATGTAAACAGGGCGCATAGCGGGTTTTGCATCCTATATAATATATATCTGTCTTCTTTGGTGGAGTTAATCGTTACTTCTTTATCACTTATAAAGCAGTGTTGTCGTATTATTCCCTCATATATTTCACAGAAACCTTTCAAAGAAGAAATCAAAACCCTACGCCAGCAATTGGACTGCAATCCGCAGTTAGCCAAGTACGCTGGAGAGAACAAACACTTGCGCAATGAACTGAAGCTGTTGAGAGCCCGCTACTCTCTGGATGAAGTGCTGAATGATGCGCACCACATCGCAGAGTTGGAGAAGATATTCAAAGAGCTGAAACTGTTCAAAGGTGCGTCAAGGTCATTGTTCTCATTGGGTTTCGTCAGGAACTGGGCTACTCGGTAGTCCAGAGGCAAGGTGTCAGCCTATCAACCCCAAAGGTCGTGGGTTCAAGCCCTGACGGTGGTTGAAACATTTTGTCGTGTATTTTTTTCGAGTAAAAAGTCCCCCGTGGTTCAGGTACGTAGATCGACACCTAGCCCCATTGGAGACGGACGATAAAAAGGAGGTCATGTGTGCAGAACACAACACTCTTTGCACGTTAAAGATTCCTTTTTACAGGGCAGTCCGGGCAAAATTAAAAATCCTACCAAAACCCGGAAGATCACCTTAGTTGTGGATGTGGGTAAAATCAAATCAAATCAAATCAAATCAAATCAAATCAAAGCGTCAGGAACTTGATCTTAAAAAACAAACTTGTACCTGACACAGAATTTATCTAATTTGTCAAGCTGGTCTTTTTTTGTGTGGGTAGTTTATCGAAACACATTCTCATTCAACGAACTAATCTTGCCTGTTGATGCGATTACATTACTTTTAAAAGTGGCTTTTGAAGAATCTGTGTTAGGCTGTGCTGATGCTAGATGTGTCGTGTTGCAAAGTTGAACAACTGATGTGTAGAATGCAAATCGATCCTTTATCATTAGAAGCTACTGCATATAGAACAAGAACAAGAAGACAGTTCAATCAAATAAAGAAAAACGTCTGTTTTTGTTTTTAGTTTTTTTCATTTGAATTCCAACAACTCAATGTATTTGTTGATTCTCTTGTTTCCTTTCTCAGTTAATTAAAAAAAGATTTGCGATGTTATTTATTTTCTTCCCATTTCTCCTCCTGTCGCATAGGGCAGCGACAAAATCCTTCCGCGTCTGTCTGTGTCCAACCGTATTCTGTAAAGTGTTCTACCTTTTAATATATTCAATATTCTTTGTACTGGTCAACAAAAGAAACGCATATCATATCTCAAAAGGAAAGGTACAAAATGGAAACAAATCACACAATTGAAATCTTCATTCCTTGCTTTGTTGACTGCAACAGAATAGAGTAAAAAAAAATGGTTGACAAAAACTAACTCACAATAACGAAAGAAAACACTCGTACGCAATATGAGCGACAAGTCGTGGAAAGATTCTAAGTCTCATAAAACTGATATGCGTTTCTCGTGTTGAACAGTTTGAGTACCATGCAGTTCCGTGTCTGCTGCTTTTGAATAACCTTTACATAACGTTATGATATATTGGGTTATGCATATATATATATATATATGAAAATATGAAAACACTTTTAACAGGAAGCTATGGTGTATTTGTTAAGTAATCTTTTTATTTTGTTTTTTTACTGTTGCCCTTAAGGCCAGTTGCAAAAAAATAAAACCTTTTTTTATTACCCAGAGACAGAAGCGGGTGGATCCTGGGTAGTTTCATTGGCTTGCCTGTGAAAGACGGACTTTTGGCTGCCGCCACGGAAAACCACAGGCAGGAAGTCAAAAGTTACCAGAAAGAGATCGAGGCAGTGAGTTGGACATCTTTGCTCAATGTTATCCTGCGATTAAACTGATCAAACGTTTAAATAACCGTTTTTTTCTGTCGTCATCTGTGATTTTGAGAAGAGAACATTGAGTGAAGCAACGGGTCGTATCAGATGTATCAAACTTGGACACGATATAGATATTACAGGAGTGGACAGGGATGACCTTCTCAAAGGCCCAAACTCACCACGGAGTGCCCATAGTGCAACGACCCTTTCGACACTGGGGGATTACCGAGTACATGGCATGGCATGACATGACATGACATGGCAGACATGTTAAAGCCCCCATTGGGACGAAAACGAGGTACAGATACAAGAAGACAATACTCAAGGATAAGGGAACAACGATCATCGTTTGTTAGCATGAAGGCGGACGCCTTGCATTGTAACGTCTTTGTTTGTCAGATTGCCAGTGTTGACTGGTTAGTCTTTGAATAGTACAAGTTCGGATTACATAGAAAAATAAGAGCCAGTTTGGTTGGGGAGGAGTGGGGCTGGGGAGGTACACTATGCTCAACAAAGGGGTTCCGCATGTAAGATAATATTATCTATAAAGGAAACGCATCTCCATATTTCACATAAGAGAAAGGAAAGTTAAACTAGAACTGCGCTTCCATAGTTAGAAATGAGAAAATTATTGAAGTGAACTTGTTTTTTTAAAATATTATTTGATGTAAACAATTTAAACCACTATAGTTGTTCTCGGCAAGTCTAAATTAGCTGAATAGAATATTGCTTCTTTTTTTATCATATGATTGCCATGGCAACGCCGCCAACTTGAATTTTCAATTCACATAGGCGTTTTCAATTTTGAACAAGCTTGTCTATAACTCTTAGCTAATATCTATCTATCTATCTCTCTATATCTATCTATCTATCTATCTATCTATCTATCTATCTATCTATCTATATATATCTATCTATCTATCTATCTATCTATCTATCTATCTATCTATCTATCTATTTATCTATCTATATATCTATCTATCTATCTATCTATCTATATATATATATATATATATATCTATATATCTATATATATATATATATATATATATCTCTATATATACTCTTGCGGACTTTACGACATCATATGGTTTTCACCCAGTAAGAATACGCTGAACCGATAATGCTCAAATTATAAACACTTTTGTGTATTACCTGTGCATGTTTTAGGCAATTTTTAATTTGAAAAGCATCTTCTTTCTTTAAACACAATTCCATTGCGATTGCCGTTGAACCCCATACTTTTCGGTAACCCACAAAGTCCGCGAAAAATCGGTCGCCGTTGACCCATCCATGCTCACTGTTCCCAGTCCACTGCTGAACAGATAATGCTTAAATTTTAAGCTAGACCTAGCTTAATTTTTTTCTCTTTCTTTTTCAGCAGGTCAATCTCGAGATTTCTTAGTTAGCGCACATTAAAGAGTTTGCCCGACTATGAAAATATTCCTCTTACTCTTAGATCTAGCTCTACATTTAGATCCAAAGCTACTCGAGACCTACAAAATATTTTTGGGCTATATAATGCTAACCTGCTCATTGAGTGGGATGTCAGTTTTTTATGCTAACAATTACATCGTCATGCTTTAATAACAACCTGCTCATTAAGCGGATTCATATTGTTATATATATATATATATATATATATATATATATATATATATATATATATATATATATATATATATATATATATTAGGAGGGAGATAGAGAGAAAACGAGAGAGAGAAGGACAGAGAGGGTGGAGGGAGAGAGTAAGAATACATGAACAGATAGTGCTCAGAGAGAGAACAGATTTTTGTGTATTAGAGAGCATGTTTTAGGCAATTTTTAAGAGAAAAACATCTTCTTTCTTTAAACACAAGATGAGAGAGAGAGAGAGAGAGAGAGAGAGAGAGAGACAAAGTCGGAAAGATCGGAGAGAGAGAGAGAGAGAGAGAGAGAGAGAGAGAGAGAGAGAGAGGGAGGGAGGGACGGAGGGAGGGAGGGAGGGAGGGAGGGAGGGAGGGAGGGAGATTTCTTAGGAGAGAGGGAGAGAGGGAGAGAGAGTTTGAGAGAGAGAGAGGAGGGGAGGGAGGGATCTGGAGGGAGGGAGGGAGAGATCTAGAGAGAGGGAGGGAGGGAGGGAGGGACCTACTAGGGAGGGAGGGATAATGCTAGAGAGGAGAGCGGGAGAGGGAGTTTTTTTAACAGGGAGAGGGATGCTTTAAGAGACAGAGAGAGAGAGAGGAGGGAGGGAGGGAGGGGAGGGAGGGAGGGAGAGAGAGAGAGAGAGAGAGAGAGAGAGAGAGAGAGAGAGAGAGAGAGAGAGAGAGCGAGATATAGAGCGATAGCGAGAGCGAGAGGAGATCGAGAGAGAGAGGGAGGGAGGGGAGGGAGGGAGGGAGGGAGGGAGGGAGGGAGAGAGAGAGAGAGAGAGAGAGAGAGAGGGAGGGAGGAGGGAGGGAGGGAGGGAGGGAGGGAGGGAGGGAGGGAGGGAGGGAGGGAGGGAGGGAGAGAGAGAGAGAGAGAGAGAGAGAGAGAGAAGAGAGAGAGAGAGAGAGAGAGAGAGAGAGAGAGAGAGAGAGAGAGAGAGAGAGAGAGAGAGAGAGCGGTTTTGACTGGGGAAACTTGTTATAAACCTTTGGACTCAGTCAATCTACTTTATATTATGCTAGATACACGGACACCTTTGCTCGATACTCAGTTAGCTCAAAAACATGAGCAGTAACAACAGCAACAACAACGACACTAAAATGAAAGAAGGAAAAAAAAACGTTTGTTGTAAATGCATGAGTGGGAGTCTAGCGATTAAACTACCAGACTTGAGATCAAGAGGCCCTGGGTTCGATTACTGGAATTGCTAGGTACGGAAGTGTCTTGTTTTCTTGGGAAAGACGCTAAGCATGCATTCCGCGACTTGGCCCATGTGCAAATGAGTACCGATTCAGCTGGGGCGTAAAGCACTGCGATGCGATGATTCGTCCTGTCCAGAAGGTGATTTATGATCTTTTCTACTTCACACTATAGAAACAAGGATAATCTTTGGCTCTATGGACGCAATGTCCTTGGGAAGGCTTTTAGATGAGCGGCCAGTAATGTAGTTTTACTTCACTCTTCTGCTCTCAAGACTCAAGGGTAGCTGCTGCGGATGGTGTGGGTTAGTAGGGTTTCTACTTCTCTCACTACTACATGTACACTACTCCCCTGTTTTTCATTGCACCATTGGCGTCCTCTTCTCCTCTCCACGAGATTACTGAGCACGGTTTTGATTTGATTCGATTGACCCCGATCCACAACTAAGGTGATCTCGGAGTTTTTGGTAGGATTTTTAGTTTTGCCTAGATTGCCCTGTAAACAGCCAAGGGATCTTTAACGTGCACAGAGTGTTGTAATCTGCACACGAGACCTCTTTTTTATCGTCCTGCTCCGATGGGACTAGGTGTCGATCCACCTACCTGGATCAGGGGAGTAGGTTGTGCTAAAAAAAGCTCGAGAACTTTGTTTCAACCGTCTGTTTGAGTGGAGTGAGAGGCCGACGCCTTGCCTCTGGACTACCGTGTCCCCTAATGAAACACGAGAGGAAGGTTACATCCACTTGTCCTTATCACTTAGTTTGGCTCTAAAATTGGCTTTGACGTCTCGAAATTCAAAGTAGATGGCAGCTTTACTCGAGAACTTATGCTTATTCTATTATTGTGTCTATGAGCGTTCGTGTCTATGAGCGTTCGTGTCTATGCTCATTTAAAACAGTGATAATCGATTTCTGTTTCAATCTCTGGGAGTAAATAGATTACACACTGACAGTGCTTGATCGTTTTTTTTTTTGTTTTTTTTTCTGGTTTTTCAGCTGAAGCAAAAACAACAGGACATGGCTAAGATAACGGAGAGTCGACAAATGGAGATGGAAGTGGAGCTTATATCGTGCCGGAAGATGATCTCTGAGTTGGAGCGTGTCCTGGAAGCACATCAGCAGAAGGCCAGGGTCGAATGCAATGTGTTGAAAGACTTGCATTGCCAGACGCTGAAGGTAAGAAGGCACGAGTTCTATGAGACATTTCTTCTGCTTAGAATTAGATTGTCTTAGCTACACATGACCCATTTTGAGAAAGAAAAAAAACCCAAAGAGTTCTGAAGGTCTCCGCTGGACAGATAATCTGAAGGTAGGTGAAAATGTAAGTAAAATTTGTGACGGACGTAGATTGAATTTGGTTTTAAATTGTGGTAAGACAGGACACTTGGCGGCTGTGAATTTGATAATGGTTATAACTCCCCAAAATTGTCAAATATATAGATGGGGCAATATGTGAATCTGATAATGATTGCAACTCCCAAAATTGTCAAGTGTGTAGATGAGGCAATCTGTGAATCTGATAATGATTGCAACTCCCCCAAAATTGTCAAGTGTGTAAATGAGGCAATCTGTGAATCTGATAATGATTGCAACTCCCCAAAATTGTCAAGTGTGTAGATGGAGCACTCTGTTCTGAGCTGACTGATTTTGATTGCAACGGGTCCCCAAGTTTTTTTCAACGATTCCTTAAATGCCAGTTATTTTAATGCTCATCTAAACACAGACATGTTCTATCTGGAAGCAGCAGTAAAAACAATCTTATAATCAGTGGTAGGGTGGGGGATGTGGCAATGCTGTGGAAATGCTAAATCTAAATGGAAGTATGGAGTTCGTAGAGGACAGTGAATGCTGTGGAAATTGACTTAAATGGAAATGGAAATAGGGTGGGGATGTGGGATGCTGTGGAAATTGACTTAAATGGAAATGGAAATATGGAGTTGCAAAGTGCAGGGTGGGAATGCTGTGGAAATTGACTTAAATGGAAATGGAAATATGGAGTTTCAAAGTGCAGGGTGGGAATGCTGTGGAAATTGACTTAAATGGAAATGGAAATATGGAGTTTCAAAGTGCAGGATGGGAATGCTGGGAAATTGACTTAAATAGAAATGGAAGTATGGAGTTTCAAAGTGCAGGGTGGGAATGCTGTGGAAATTGACTTAAATGGAAATGGAAGTATGGAGTTGCAAAGTGCAGGGTGGGAATGCATATCTTCATTCCAATGACACACTAACATCTCCATAGTGTGACGGCACGGATTGCCACCGCCATGAACAACATAGCAATGGGATGGGAAAGGGCTTGCATGTGGGTTGTTTGGGTTTTCCTTTCGTATGTCAGTCTGTCAGAGGAGGGAGGAGGAGGGGGAAGGGGAGGAGGGGGATGGGGTTCAAGTTGACCGTTCAAGTCAGTGTGATTTGCTCAATTTTGAATCTTTCATTCGGATTCATTACAATGTTTAGGTTTAGTCAAAAGAATTTAACGACACAATATTATTTGTGTTGGGATATTGGAATTCATTTAAATGTTCATATTTATATTTTGCGAAGAAGACAAAAACATTCGTTGACCGATGTCTCAAAACAGGAAAAACGAAGTGGAAAGGACTAAATAAAATAACATCGTACAGACTAACAATCTGACAAGATATCTGTTTACCTATAGCTGGGTACTCATTCACACTTGAGGCGAGTGCGGAAATAAGAGTGAAATGAATTTCCTAAGAGTACAAAGTTGTGAAAAAGACCTTGTGGGCCAGTCATGGGTTTTGATCAAGTTAAGTATCGTCCTGATTACAAGCTCACAACACTACGGTTTGGCTACAACGCCTCGCTGGTATGTGATAACAATACGTGTATAGCCAAACTCAAAAGAAATGTCATGATTCTGTTCAAGTCTGTTTCTTTCACCAGGTGATGACGACACAGAAGATGTCTGGTAGAAACGATTCGGCAGGCGAACACAGTCAAAGCATGGACCCCCAGCCAGAAGAGGAAAGCGTGGGGGCCCATGGCACGGTGTCACTGGACCTGATGGAAGGTGCTCACAACGCATTAATGGAGGAGATCAGGGCTCTCACTGTGGCAAATGAAAAACTGCACGTAGGTGTTTAGCGTTCACCTTACCCGATCTGCTATGGGGAAACAGGTGGGAGGGCGGGGGCAGACCCCGTAGTCTAGAGGCATGATGTCGGCCTGTCAACTAAAAGATCAAGGGTTCAAGCCCCGGCAGATTGTAAAGTTTTTCAAGGGTTTTTTTTTCGAGTAAAATCTACCCCCCCTCCCTCTCCCAACTGTCCTCTTGATCTGGGTAGGTGGATTGACACCTAGTCCCATTGGAGACGGACGATAAAACGAAGGTCTCGTGTGCAGATCACAACACTCTATGCACGCTTCTATATCCAGGTCTAGAAGTGAAAACAGAACCACGTTAATAGAAAAATATATTTGAGATTAGCAGGCGACTAAATTCTTGATTTGAAATTGTGTAAACATTTCGGCACAGTGAAAAGGTGTAGATTGATGACCTAGAAAGCTAGACATTACAACTGTTGGATCAGATCTAGCCAGTGGAAATGTGGACAATGTACAAATCAGCTACTATTCTACCGAATGACACTTGATATGTTTTACATGAAATAGTTTATCTTCTTCCTTCATAATGAGCTTAGAATGCTGAAACACACGTTTGTGTCACGTTTCTATCAGACTTTATTTCAACGATCAGAAATGACTGTGCCCACGCTACTACTTAGCACGCCAAATATCAGAATTTTATTTGCATCCATGTGTCAAGTTTTCAATTCTCTAGCTGGTGTAGTTTCTGAATACTGCGTGTTGGGATCTTTCGACAAAGATGAATTAATCAAACAAATTTCCCAAAAAACTAATAAAAATGATCTTATCTTATCTTATCTACCTTAATGCTAGACCTAGACGTGTGTGGAGACATTCCGCCAATAATTAAATACTGTGTCTTGTATTGCTTTCATGTCCAGCAAAAGATTGACGAAAACGAGGCAGAGATGCTCAGGCTGAAACAGCAACTGGAGAAGAATGATATGTACAACAACCAGCTGATCCTGGTAAGTGGGAATGGCTGTCTTGGCAAACGTTTCTATTTATAGCATTTGGCATAAACTGGAAGGCGTTTGTTGTAAGAGGATATCTCAAATGCCACTGTTAATGAAATGTGATATTGCTATAACCTCAAGTAATTTTATTTTATTTTAATAAGACATGACATATTATCCTATAAGCGCATATATGTAAATTGAAAAGGCAAGAGCTGAAAACATCATCTTGTCCATCTCTGCAAAGACGATCGCTGGACGGAAGGCTCTGCTTATTATGCTTTCACTCGTGTACAAAGCAGCGTCGACTGTCATCATCGAAAGCGTGTGAAAGCTGCGAGTTCCACAGGGACCCCTTGGCAGCGTCGATTGTCCATCTTCACTTGTTTCCCGATTATTTGCATACTACCCATAACAAGCATAATGTGAAACGATTTCAAATTCTTTTAGATGTACATTGAATTTCACTTTTAGCTTCCCTCCATGATACATCTGCCTGTCCATACATGTGCCCATCACATTGACATGGGACCCACAAGCTTTTTACCTAGCACAGGAATAGGTGCTAGACCCAGTCGGCATAGAAGCATGGAGTTGTTTCTATCTGACAAACAAAATTCAATGTTAAAAAGAGATTATAAACAGAATTAATAACATGGTTTACTGTGACCCAAACTTCAATGCCATGACCGTTGTCTCAAGGAGCAAGCATCGCGCCTCAAGATTATTTATTAACTGTCTACTTTCAACTGCGACTGCAGTATGGATGAGAAACTGAAGCTAACGAATGGGGAGGAGAAAAGACTCGACACCTTCCAAACAAATTTTTTGAGGCGATTCGTCATGATAAGATGGCAACAACACGTTAGCAACAAACAATACTGAAGATCGCAAACTCAGAAGAAATCAGACATGAAGTGAAGACGAAGGTGGTCATTGATAGGCCACGCCTTAAGGAAGGTCCGTAGAAATGATACGATTGTTGTCTTGGGGTGGACACTGGGTGGAAAGGTAAGGAAGGTCTATGGGAATGATGTTTCGGTGGAAAGGTAAGGAAGGTCCATGGGGCTGTTGTCTTGGGGTGGACACTGGGTAGAAAGGTCCAAGGAAGGTCCATAGAAATGATACGATTGTTGTCTTGGGGTGGACACTGGGTGGAAAGGTAAGGAAGGTCCATGGGAATGATACGGCTGTTGTCTTGGGTGGACACTGGGTAGAAATAAGGAAGGTCCATAGAAATGATACGGCTGTTGTCTTGGGGTGGACACCGGGTGGAAAGGTAAGGAAGGTCCATAGAAATGATACCTATTGTCTTGGGGTGGACACCGGGTGGAAAGGTAAGGAAGGTCCATAGAAATGATACGGCTGTTGTCTTGGGGTGGACACCGGGTGGAAAGGTAAGGAAGGTCCATGGGAATGATACGGCTGTTGTCTTTGGATGGACACCGGAAGGAAAGAGACATAGAAGAAGCCACCGGTGGAAAAAACCCAACCCAAAACCATGGCACAGAATGGTGTAGAAAGAGAGGAATGGAGAGGGATGACCTTCCTGGGGAAAAGCCAAAAGAGCAGCCCAGGACAGAGAAAATTGGAGAGAACATGATTAGGCCGTATGTGCCTCCTGGCACACAGAGAGTTAAGGTTAAGGTTAAGGTAAGCTCTACTTCCAACCATAACAGAAACGTGGCCCAAAAGTTGTGACAACAGATGTGACATTCTTGATTGTCGCGGTACCCATTTTACTGTCCAGTCTTTCATGGGTTGGCCATTTAGCAAGGGGTTTAAAGACGACAGAAGAACAAAAAGATGCACAGAACGGCAGGCAAGGAATCGCCACAGAAACTCGGGAAGAGCACAAACAAGATGACATGATGACGTAACAAAATACATAAGCGCAACGTGGCAGAGGAAAGCAGGGAATAGAACTTACTGAAAGGCATGATGCGGGTGGAAAGGGGGGAGGGGGGTACATCCTGCTGTAAATAGACGCCGACTATCAGTCAATCAATCAATCAAATAATCAATCAGTCAATAAATCAATCAGTCAATCACTTAATCATGTTTAATGTTTTTGTCACATTTTCTATCTAAACAGGATGCCTAGTAAATCTACTATTGTTGAACAAAATTGTAGCCATTTCGATGATTTTAATGATTGGCCGAATATGCACTGCGAACACGACTAGGAGTAAACCCCTATTTTACCGCGTCATGTAAACATTAAGTGTGTATGTCTAATAATGTAAACACTATAATATGTGTGAATGTCCTACTTAACAAATGCAGTGTGTGAAGACAAATAACCAACTGTTCTATTTTCTCACTGACCTGTCTACATTTGTGTACACAACAATACCGTAAAGATAAGAAGAAGAAGCCATTAACCATTAGAAATCTGGATATGGTTCACGTCTGTTTTATTTTTATTACTCTGAGTGTTTTTTTCTACAGTTGTTGGAAAAAGAAAGAAACGAGTTTTCCACGCGGTCCAGCGACTACACCGCCGCCATTAACGCCCTGAAAGAGGAAATGGTCACAGTGACCCGGGACTTGAAATGTAGGTCATGGTGACACGATGATAGTGACGATGATTTTCCTCTGGGATGAATGAAAGTATTCGAATTTGAATTTGAATTTGAATTTGAATTTGAATAATGACGATGTTTTTTTTGATTACAGAGAATGAATCTGAAAAAAAAATCAATTCAATTCAGTTCAATTCAAATCATTTCAATTCAATTCAATTCAATTCCATTCAATACCATTCTCATTCAATTTAATTCTTCTTCTTCTTCTTTTCTTCTTCTTCTTCTTCTTCTTCTTCTTCTTCTTCTTCTTCTTCTTCTTTCTTCTCTTCTTCTTCTTCTTCTTCTTCTCCTTCTTCCTTCTCCTTCTCCTTCTTCCTTCTTCTTCTCTTCTTTCTTCTTCTTCTTTCTTCTTCTTCTTCTCCTTCTTCTTCTTCTTCTTCTTCTTTCTTCTTCTTCTTCTTCTTCTTCTTCTTCTTCTTCTTCTTCTTCTTCTTCTTCTTCTTCTTCTTCTTCTTCTTCTTCTCCTTCTTCTTCTTCTTCTTCTTCTTCTTCTTCTTCTTCTTCTTCTTCTTCTTCTTCTTCTTCTTCT
>JAXRKP010000510.1:200000-240000 GCA_037039925.1 Doris montereyensis
ATGTGACTCCAACCTGTATAAACAAGGTCTTTGGTGTGATTTCAACTTGTATCAACAAGGTCTTTGTGTGACTCCAACTTGTAGCTAAACAAGGTCTTTGGCGTGACTCCAACCTGCATAAACAAACTCCAACCTGTATAAGAGGTCTTTGGTGTGACACTCCAACCTGTATAAACAAGGTCTTTGGTGTGACACTCCAACCTGTATAAACAAGGTCTTTGGTGTGACTCCAACCTGTATAAACAAGGTCTTTGGTGTGACACTTAACCTGTATAAACAAGGTCTTTGGTGTGACACTCCAACCTGCATAAACAATAAACTTGTATAAACAAGGTCTTTGCGTGACTCAACCTGCATAAACAAGGTCTTTGGTGACACTCCAACCTGTATAAACAAGGTCTTTGGTGTGACTTGTCTTTGGTGTGACTCCAACCTGTATAAACAAGGTCTTTGGTGTGACACTCCAACAAGGTCCTGTATAAACAAGGTCTTTGGTGTGTGCATAAACAACAACCTGTATAAACAAGGTCTTTGGTGTGACTCCAACCTGCATAAACAAGGTCTTTGGTGTGACTCCAACCTGCATAAACAAGGTCTTTGGTGTGACTCCAACCTGTATAAACAAGGTCTTTGGTGTGACACTCCAACCTGCATAAACAAGGTCTTTGGTGTGACTCCAACCTGCATAAACAAGGTCTTTGGGTGTGCATAAACAAGGTCTTTGGTGTGACTCCAACCTGCATAAACAAGGTCTTTGGTGTGACACTCCAACCTGCATAAACAAGGTCTTTGGTGTGACTCCAACTTGTATAAACAAGGTCTTTGATGTGACTCCAACCTGTATAAACAAGGTCTGCATAAACAAGGTCTTTGTGACACTCCAACCTGCATAAACAAGGTCTTTTACATCAACCTGCATAAACAAGGTCTTTGGTGTGACTCCAACTTGTATAAACAAGGTCTTTGTGACTCAACCTGTATAAACAAGGTCTTTGGTGTGACACTCCAACCTGTATAAACAAGGTCTTTGGTGTGACTCCAACCTGTATAAACAAGGTCTTTTGACACTCAACTGCATAAACAAGGTCTTTGGCGTGTGACTCAACCTGCATAAACAAGGTCACTCCAACCTGTATAAACAAGGTCTTTGATGTGACTCCAACCTGTATAAACAAAGTGTGTCTTATGGTGTGACACTCCAACCTGCATAAACAAGGTCTTTGGTGTGACACTGTATAAACAAGGTCTTTAACCTGCATAAACAAGGTCTTTGGTGTGACACTCCAACCTGCATAAACAAGGTCTTTGGTGTGACTCCAACCTGCATAAACAAGGTCTTTGGTGTGACACTCCAACCATGACTAGCAGTTAATGTATTACGTGTCACCACTTGGACATTTGAATGGGGAAAAAAACGTCGTTTTGTCATGCCATTTCATAGCTGTTATTACGTGAGGAAAAACATATCACAAAGCAGTGACATAAAACTAAGGGTAGTCTTCCTCGTAGCTTGAAAAGAGTGGCGTGCTGTGTGGCGTTGTAAATCTTTATTCTTCAACCTATGTCTTTTTGGTGAGACTTTTCTAGTGTGTCGCAGGTTGTTACTCAAAGATAGTGCTGGTACCCATTTGCACATCGGTCCAGTGAAAACATTCGTGTTGACTGCATTTCCAAAGGAGCACAAAAAGGGTTGTGCCTGACATTGCTAGGATTCGAATCCAGGATCTCATGATCGCAAATGTGACAGCTTAGCCACTAGACCAACAACGCCACATGTTTGTTCGTAAAGACCTTTTCAAGTTATGTCTGTCTGTTTGTTTGTTTGTTTTCCAGACCATAAAGACAGCACACGACGTAGCGACTTTGCAGAAGTCGCTGGAGGAGTTGATGGAGAAGGTGCAAACTGATAAAGACTCCAAACAGTCAGAGCTGGAGAGCCTGAAGACTCAGTTGGCACAGAAGGACAAGATATTAGCTGAAGACAAGGTATGAGTAATGTTAATGTAAACTAATGGAAAATTATTAAAAATAGATTTAAGTAAAGAACCCATACCCTGTATTCAGCGTGGAGTAGGATAAAGATAAAGATGGACTTAAAAGTCCGTATCACAGCACAAGTGCAGGCTCACTGACTGCACATCATTTATCTCCCATCAGGTCATTTCATTCAAAGTCCTTCTCAACTCCCTTGGGAGCAATCAGTACAGCAGCCTCTTAGGTATTTCGTAACAGCGCTCTGACAACTCTTTCTCTGTTAGTCAGAAGCAATTTCTTTGAAAGGCCGTCACGGCCCACAGAGCCGGAAGTGGGTAGCAGAGTGGGTGATGGTTGCCCCCTGGATAGAACGCTAGCTTTGTGGCAGGTGGTTTCTCCAAAGCTGTTGTTGCTAACCATTTTCACTTGGTAGAGGGAGGGGATGTGTGTTGTCTGAAACACAAACGTCAGACCTAGCATTGCTAGGATTCGAACCCTGGACCTAAGCACTAGGTCACCAATGCAACAGGAGTAGAGTCTTGATCTTCGTAGGCAAACGGCATGATGTTGAAGTTTGTCATTGCTTTCCATGACATGATGTTGAAGTTTGTCATTGCTTTCCATGACATGATGTTGAAGTTTGTCATTGCTTTCTATGACATGATGTTGAAGTTTGTCATTGCTTTCCATGATATGATGTTGAAGTTTGTCATTGCTTTCCATGACATGATGTTGAAGTTTGTCATTGCTTTCCATGACATGATGTTGAAGTTTGTCATTGCTTTCCATGACATGATGTTGAAGGTTGTCATTGCTTTTCATGACATGATGTTGAAGTTTGTCATTGCTTTCCCTGACATGATGTTGAAGTTTGTCATTGCTTTCCATGACATGATGTTAAAGTTTGTCATTGCTTTCCATGACATGATGTTGAAGTTTGTCATTGCTTTCCATGACATGATGTTGAAGTGTGTCATTGCTTTCCATGGCCATTGCTTTCCTTGGCGTGATGTTGAAGTTTGTCATTGCTTTCCATGGCGTGATGTTGAAGTTTGTCATTGCTTTCCATGGCGTGATGTTGAAGTTCGTCATTGCTTTTCCATGGCGTGATGTTGAAGTTTGTCATTGCTTTCCATGGCGTGATGTTGAAGTTTGTCATTGCTTTCCATGGCGTGATGTTGAAGTTTATCATTGCTTTCCATGGCGTGATGTTGAAGTTTATCATTGCTTTCCATGGCGTGATGTTGAAGTTTATCATTGCTTTCCATGTCATGATGTTGAAGTTTGGCATTGCTTTCCATGACATGATGTTGAAGTTTATCATTGCTTTCCATGGCGTGATGTTGAAGTTTGTCATTGCTTTCCATGGCGTGATGTTGAAGTTTGTCATTGCTTTCCATGACATGATGTTGAAGTTTGTCATTGCTTTCCATGGCGTGATGTTGAAGTTTATCATTGCTTTCCATGGGCGTGATGTTGAAGTTTGTCATTGCTTTCCATGGCGTGATGTTGAAGTTTGTCATTGCTTTCCATGGCGTGATGTTGAAGTTTGTCATTGCTTTCCATGGCGTGATGTTGAAGTTTGTCATTGCTTTCCATGTCGCGTTTGTTCTGCCACCGTGCCTGAATGACAGACGTGGCTACCAACTTCGTTGCTAGGCTGAAAAGACGATATGCCAGGACTGGAAATCGAACTCCCGTTACCCGCATGGCAGTTAGACGCTTTACCGACTGAACTACCGAGCCCTCATTAAGGATAGTGATAGTCACAGATTGTTTGGCAGATCTCCACATTCCTTTGTGAGCACAAACACAACGACATGTTGGCAAAGATAACAAGCATATTACACCCCGGGTGATATCAAGTACGATTCTTAGATCGAGTTAGTATTCAATATTGAAGGTTCACACGGGTAGTAGACATGCATGGCACTATTCCAGCTGTTTGATTATAAAATAATATGTTCACGAGTGCGGCTAAGGTGAATAAACTTTTTTACTTAAAGATGGAGAAGCAATGAAAATGTCCTTAGTTAAAACGAATTTGGGATCAGTTCGAACCTAATGCAAAATACGGTAACTCTTAGTAGCCTGGCAACACAGCCCTTGACACAAAACACTACGTGTACTAGCTAAGACTTATATAGATTTCTAGTACAGGTGAAACTTCGTTTTTTGGTTGTTTGTTGTTGTTGCTTCTGGTTTTGTCTTGGGTTGTTGTACATTTTTATTTGTTGTTGTTTGTTGTTGGTTGTTGTTTGTTGTTGTTGGTTGTTGTTGTTTGTACATTTTATTTGTTGTTGTTGGGGTTGTTGGTTGTTGTTTGTGTACATTTTATTTGTTGTTGTTGGGGTTGTTGGTTGTTGTTTGTGTACATTTTATTTGTTGTTGTTGGGGTTGTTGGTTGTTGTTTGTCTACATTTTATTTTTGTTTTGTTGTTGTTGGGGTTGTTGGTTGTTGTTGTTTGTTTACATTTTATTTGTTGTTATTGGGGTTGTTGGTTGTTGTTTGTTTTTGATAGTGGGGGGGGGGGGTGCAATTTGATTCTGTTTCGTCTTGTTGTTTCCATGATGATCGTGCTCTCTCAAGCACTTCTAAAAGTCTAATAAATTTACTCTTGTCCTATTTTACGTCATACAATTTGTGTTTAGGATATCGTCTCCAACCTGATGAGGAACATGCAAGAGATGAAGTCAAAGCTCAATGAGTCGGAGGCCTCGTGTGCGGCTTTGAAGATGGAAAGCGCCAACTACGGGCAGGAGCAAGACGAGATGAAAAAGGATCTGGACACCCGTGTCACCGAAATTTTATCCCTGCAGTCGGAGATGAAGAGACGCAGCGAAAATTTCCAGCTTACTTTGCAGAAAAAGGCGACGGAGGTGAGGACCGGTTTGCAAATTCCTGTTGTTGTCGTTTTTGTTGTCATTGTCATCGTTCTTATTGTTGTTGTCATCGTTGTTGTTGTCATTGTCGTTGTTGTTGTTGTTGTCGTTGTTGTTGTTGTTGTTGTTGTTGTTGTTCGTCTTCTTCTTCTTCTTCTTCTTCTTCTTCTTCTTCTTCTTCTTCTTCTTCTTCTTCTTCTTCTTCTTCTTCTTCTTCTTCTTCTTCTTCTTCTTCTTCTTCTTCTTCTTCTTCTTCTTCTTCTTCTTCTTCTTCTTCTTCTTCTTCTTCTTCTTCTTCTTCTTCTTCTTCTTCTTTTTCTTCTTCTTTTTCTTCTTCTTCTTCTTCTTGTTCTTCTTCTTCTTCTTCTTCTTCTTCTTCTTCTCTTCTTCTTTTTCTTCTTCTTCTTCTTCTTCTTCTTCTTCTTCTTCTTCTTCTTCTTCTTCTTCTTCTTCTTCTTCTTCTTCTTCTTCTTCTTCTTCTTCTTCTTCTTCTTCTTCTTCTTCTTCTTCTTCTTCTTCTTCTTCTTCTTCTTCTTCTTCTTCTTCTTCTTCTTCTTCTTCTTCTTCTTCTTCTTCTTCTTCTTCTTCTTCTTCTTCTTCCTCATCATTGCCTAGTACCGGTAGTATCGTCTCTCAATAAAGAATCAATCTACATTTCTTAACTCAGTTATTTTCATTGTTTCAACACCACAGAAATAAGACTGACACAACTTAACACAACTACTTCAAGAGGCTCGTCTTCCAACAGTACATTGTGATTGAAACTCTCGATTACTTTGATGCATTATTAGAACAGATTTCATTGAACAGGGACAGGGCTTGCAATCAGGATGACTGTCTATCCACCTACAAACAGAGGCAGTGGGATTTAGACTTTGGCTTGATAGGTTGTATTGCACTGATGTGAACACTCACACCGTCAATCTTACACCTCTTTCTTTCAAGTTTTTTTCACACAGTGACTGACAACTTTGGAAATGCTGCCTTGTTTTTGATTTAAGTTTTAGAGCCCGAGACAAGTTGGTTATGATTCCATCACTGGTACTGCTATGACTTCCGGCAGTGGTTCAAAACCCTTCGCTGGCCCAAGTCCCCCTCCACCCTCCCCCTCCCCTCCCCACGACGTTGTACTTAGCAAATCTACTTCGCTCTGCTTTCCTCACTTGGACCCAGGTGTGACAGGGTACCCAGCTATGGCAGAGAAAGATATTGTCAGAGTGTTAGTACGAAACACCTAACATGCTGCTGTACCGTATGCTTCTAATGGAGTTGAGAAAGACTTTGACTGGAATGGCCCGCAGTGGGACGAACGATGTACAGTCGGTGAGCCTGCTGGCTTGTGCGGGGATGCGGACTTTAAATCCATCTTTTGATCCTAATTTTATCTTTTGATGATGACCAGATTGCATGCCTGCAAGAGGAACAGGAGAGTGCCAACGATTCCATTCTTGCCTTAGAACAAGCCTTGGATGCCAAGCAAAGCCAGATCGAATAGCCAAGAATGTAATAATATGTCAACTGTTGATGTTTATGAGTACACTACAATGGGAATATTGCTTATGATTTCAGATCTATACAATAAAGACAATATTGATTATGAAGCATTTTAAAAATATTGTCATGTGAACTTTACTCGGAGAAATCGATTTAAGATTTGTATTGCAGGAAGCTCTACTTTAGTGAGACATAATGTTTTCATTATACAAACAGTCAAATTATGGAATAACTTACTGTTCAAAAAAAACCATTCAAACAGTATTAATTCTTTTAAAAATTGCATTGATAGGAGCTCTGTAATTTAAAATATTTATATGATGAATGAATGTTTATTGTTATAATTTATCACTGTATGTTAAATCATTTTCAAGACTCCATAATTGTATTAAGATGCATGGGTTCTTTAAAGGTCAAATGACCTACATGGCCTCGGACACTAGATGACATGATATGATGTATTGAAGTGTACTCTTGATTACCATTGGTCCACCAGTGAGTTAGGCACTTTACTTCAATTGTAGATTTGTTTTATCTTCATTAAGTAATTGCGTCATTTATCTGAATATTGTAGTTGATTTTCCCAACCAGTGTTCTTTAAAAACTTTCTTATAATTTATTTCAGCAAAGAATAAAGGAGCTTCAATCATCCGTGGAAGATATCATGGCCAGGGTATGATTTAGTTTACCCTATTCAAGTCAAAAAAAAGTTCCTTCAAGATCATTATGGCCCATAGAGCCGGGGCGTATCCCAGTTTCTATAGCTTGAACCTGAACAAGTGACTATAATCACCTCCTGTACAGTACGTTAGTCTGGCGTAGGTTTTTCCACTACATTCAATGCTTGTACCCATTTGCACATGGGTTGAGTGGGGGAAATGCTTGTACCCATTTGCACATGGGTTGAGTGGGGGAAAATGCTTGTACCCATTTGCACATGGGTTGAGTGGGGAAATGCTTGTACCCATTTGCACATGGGTTGAGTGGGGGAAATGCTTGTACCCATTTGCACATGGGTTGAGTGGGAGAATGCTTGTACCCATTTGCACATGGGTTTGAGTGCTTGTACCCATTTGCACATGGGTTGAATGCTTGTACCCATTTGCACATGGGTTGAGTGGGAATGCTTGTACCCATTTGCACATGGGTTGAGTGGGGGAATGCTTGTACCCATTTGCACATGGGTTGAGTGGGGGGAATGCTTGTACCCATTTGCACATGGGTTGAGTGGGGAATGCTTGTACCCATTTGCACATGGGTTGAGTGGGGGAATGCTTGTACCCATTTGCACATGGGTTGAGTGGGGGATGCTTGTACCCATTTGCACATGGGTTGAGTGGGGGGAATGCTTGTACCCATTTGCACATGGGTTGAGTGGGGGAATGCTTGTACCCATTTGCACATGGGTTGAGTGGGGAAATGCTTGTACCCATTTGCACATGGGTTGAGTGGGGGAAATGCTTGTACCCATTTGCACATGGGTTGAGTGGGGAAATGCTTGTACCCATTTGCACATGGATGCACATGGGTTGAGAGGAAATGCATGTTAAGCGTCTCTCCCAAGGAACATAACGTCGGACCTAACTTTACCAGGATTCAAACCCGTGACCTCATGATCTCAAGCCTGGCAGCCTAACCACTTGCCTACAGATACCACTACCTTACTAGAGTAGCTGACTTTAAAAAAGAAATTGAATTGATAAATTAATGTGCTACCAAAGTTTTATGTGCTGTTTTTTCTTAATGCATATCGTATCATTTCACGCTATAGAAACTAGGGTGATCTTTGGCTCTATGGGTCGTCATCGCCTTGAAGGAATTTTATTAACTGCTATTTATACAGAAACTTTCCGCGTAAATGCAATTTCTACACATTTTATAACATTATTATTCTGATATTCGATTATAACATAGCAGTGATCTTGGTTTGTGTGTGTTTGTGTGTGTGTGTGTGTGTGTGTGTGTGTGTGTGTGTGAGAGAGAGAGAGAGAGAGAGAGAGAGAGAGAGAGAGAGAGAGAGAGAGAGAGAGAGAGAGAGAGAGAGAGAGAGGAGAGAGAGAGAGAGAGAGAGAGAGAGAGAGAGAGAGAGAGAGAGAGAGAGAGAGAGAGAGAGAGAGAGAGAGAGAGAGAGAGAGAGAGAGAGAGAGAGAGAGAGAGAGAGAGAGAAGAGAGAGAGAGAGAGAGAGAGAGAGAGAGAGAGAGAGAGAGAGAGAGAGAGAGAGAGAATGTTTGTGTGTGCGTGTGTGTGTGTGTGTAAGTCTGTTTTCGGATACATTCCCTTACATTGGGAATAAGCTTGAATAGATTGGGTTGTGAGACTGACAACTGTTTCCCCACATTTGGCCCATCATTCCCATTGTGTTCAATGTATAACTTACACTTTCATTTCACTTTAAGACACACGAGCTGATGCTATTGGTAGGTCCTTCTTCTTTCCTTTCACTCGGTCACATATATTTCATCTTGCTGTTTTCACTGACTTCATCCTGAGATCGCCACATACGGTGGACAAGGCAGATTTCAGCTATGAACAAGAAACAAGAGACGTAAAATGCACTCCAGCGTTGATTCGAAAGAGAATACCTTAACAACTAGATACTAGTAATAGCCCAAATACTACGAAAATAGAATTTAGTTTTTTCGTCGGCCATTTGTGTTTTTTTTTTAAATTGCTAAAACCAGTCTACTCATTGGTGCTAGCCTACAGCCGATAGACAAGTTCAAAACTTTTCCCGTCCTAGTTTTTAATTTCCACAGGGTTGAGACAAAAGCAGGAACATTTTCTTAGTTGACCTATTCAGGTGTAATCATCGGAGATATGTCTGTAGATAAAACGTTCTTTCTAATGAAATGATATATTAATGGTGGACATGGTTGATTTGATTTCACCTACAGTCACAACTAAGGTGACCTCAGGGTTCATAGTACGTTTTTTTTTTTTTCACCCAAACTGTCATGTAAACAGCCAAGGGATTTATAGCCTGTATAAATTGTTGTGATGTGCACAAAGGGCCTCCTTTTTTTTTTATCAAATCTCTTTGACCTGACTAGGTGTCGATCCACCTACCTGGGCCAGGGGGGGTTTGTCTGAAAAACTCGATTTGTCTTTTCAATCTGCCGGGGCTTGAACCCACGATCTTCTGATTATGAGGCTGACAATTTGCTTCTGGATCACGTGCCCCCCTACAGAATGCGTTAAGGGTGGACATCGGTATCGTCAAAACACTAGGAAGTCATCTCTAGGAAATCATCTCTAGGAAATTATCTCTGGGAAGTCATCTTTAGGAAGTCATCTCTAGGAAATCATCTCTAAGAAATCATCTCTAGGAAGTCATCTTTAGGAAGTCCTCTAGGAAATCATCTCTAGGAAATATCTCTAGGAAATCATCTCTATCATCTCTAGGAAATCATCTCTGGGAAATCATCTCTAGGAAATCATCTCTAAGAAATCATCTCTAGGAAGTCATCTCTAGGATCTAGGAAATCATCTCTAGGAAATCATCTCTATCATCTCTAGGAAGTCATCTCTAGGATCTAGGAAATCATCTCTAGGAAATCATCTCTAGGAAATCATCTCTAAGAAATCATCTCTAGGAAGTCATCTCTAGGATCTAAGAAATCATCTCTAGGAAATCATCTCTATCATCTCTAGGAAATCATCTCTATCATCTCTAGAAATCATCTCTATCATCTCTAGGAAATCATCTCTAGGATCTAGGAAATCATCTCTAGGAAATCATCTCTAGGAAATCATTTCTAGGACTTGAACATGTCGACTCAAGAAAACTTTCCGTCATATCTGAACCTCTCCATCCTGTGGAAAATCAAAAACTAGGAACAGAACGTTTAGCACGTGTCTTTGTTCGTTTTTCAATCGACTGTACTCTAGCTTCAATGAGTAGACTAATTATACAAGTTATATAGTAGAACGCCATTTTGCAGACATGACACCGTTTCTACAGACATGGTGTACATTTTTAAAAACATTAATGTTTTTTTGTTGTTTTTGTTGTTGTTGTTGTTTTGTTTTCTTTCTTTTTTCGTATAAGCAAAATTAAGCGATTACCTTATGTTTATTCCCCTATCTATTATTTTGTTATCATTTCTTTCTTTTATTTAACTTTGGTTGTTTGTTTTTTAATGAGTAAAAGTGATCATTGCTTATCATCATATTTTGTTCCCCCCCCTCTCTCTACCTCTCTATTGTTTACTCTCATGTTTGTCTAATTTTAGTTTTGGTATAAGCACTTGTCATTAACGTTTGTAAATGTATTAACCATTGCAGTTCAACGAAAACGAGCAGGAACTGCAGGGAACGCTCATGTGGTACCAACAGCATGCGATGGAGATGGCAAAGACAGGGCCCCCAACACCGACAACTTCAAGATGCCTTTGACTCAAAAACGGACTGAAATGGATTCATATCCTTTTGGCTGTGCAGCAACATTTCATTACCATTTTACTTTGAAGAATATCTCCTTCTCGATTGTCAAGGTCTTTTTAAAAAAGTGATTTTCTTTGCAGTGACATCGGTGGGGTGGGGGTTAACATTTTCTTTTATAATTTTTTGTTGTTGCGAGTCTTGTACCTGTTATATTTCTTTTCTTTTTTATCTGATGCCTTTTCTCGGCTTTGCTTTTTTTATAACTTGAATTTTGTTGTTGTTGACATACCAGTTACTGTCCCGTTGCCCCTATGTGTCTCAGTCAAAGACTTCAAATGGACAGAGCGTGCAATTGTAGGGAAATAATAGATATAATGCGGCAGGTTACTCGCAGTTTAAAACATGCATTATTTTAGATAAGTAATAATTCTAAAAAGATAGTTCCGTTCGTGCGGGCACCGAAAGGCGTCGCTCCTGGCAATTCTAGATAAAAGCTAGATGAACACATACATCAATCTAAATGAAAGCTAGATTTAAAACGTAGAACGGTTTAAAGATCTAGATTAAACACACATAGTCTGGTGTCACACTTCTTCTGTTGGCATTTCCTCTGAGCGTTTTCCTTTGTTTCGTTTATCGGGGTTTTTTCCTTATGTTTTTTTTTTTGGCTGTTGACATTGGATAGCGTTTTGATATTATAGTCCATAGAAGTACATATAGTTTGTTCTCGGTAGTGGTGTTTCAGCCGCAATTTACCTTTTATCAGCATAATAAGTTACCGCCCTCCCATGGCATCTTGACGGGTGTCCATATAATGATATTCTGACAAGACGAACATGTCACGTGTTTATATGGAGACATTCTGACAAGACAAGAATGTCACGTGTTCATATGGTGATCTTCTGACAAGACAAACATGTCACGTATTCATATGGAGACATTCTGATAAACATTCATGTCACGTGTTTATATGGAGACATTCTGACAAGACAACAATGTCACGTATTCATATGGAGACATTCAGACAAGACAACAATGTCACGTGTTCATATGGAGACATTCAGACAAGACAAGAATGTCACGTGTTCATATGGAGACATTCTGACAAGACAAGAATGTCACGTGTTCAATGGAGGCTTTCAGACAAGACAAGAATGTCACGTGTTCATATGGAGGCATTCTGACAAGACGTCAATGTCACGTGTTCCTATGGAGATATTCTGACAAGACGTCAATGTCACGTGTTTATATGGAGACATTCAGACAAGACGTCAATGTCATGTGTTCATGTGTAGACATTCAGACAAGACAAGAATGTCACGTGTTCATGTGTAGACATTCAGACAAGACAAGAATGTCACGTGTTCATATGGAGGCATTCTGACAAGACGTCAATGTCACGTGTTCATATGGAGATATTCTGACAAGACGTCAATGTCACGTGTTTATATGGAGACATTCAGACAAGACGTCAATGTCATGTGTTCATGTGTAGACATTCTCTGACAAGACGTCAATGTCACGTGTTCATATGGAGACATTCTGGTATGACATTAATGCCAGTGTTCATGTGGAGACATTCTCTGACAAGACGTTAATGTCACGTGTTCATATGAACACATTCTCTGACAAGACGTCAATGTCCCAATAAAGCAGAGTGTCGTTATGGATGCACTGTTAAACCGCCAAAGTTACTTCCTATTGTTTTGTAACTCCAAAGGGGTACAAGTAAGTCTCATGTATCGCAAGCATGGGACCGACAACTACAGAAGCTCGGATTAACAGCGCAATGCACAGACTGCAAATCGGAAATTGGAAAATGGATTAAACTGTTTTTGCCCTCCCTTCTTTACCAGTCGCAGAAATCGATGATGCTTTTCTGTTATTCTCATGGCGAATGCACCACCCCTAGAGAAGTGCAATGAGTTTGCTGATTACATTCTCTCTACCTACATTGACAGCATCAGTTCTCAATTCCTCCAGAGATTTGGGCTCATGGCAAATGCACCACCCCAAGAGAAGTGCAATGAGTTTGCTGATTAAATTCTCTCTACCTACATTGAGAGCAGCAGTTCTCAATTCCCTCCAGAGATTTGGGCTCATGGCGGACAAGAAGATCGCACAACAAACGCTATTTTGGTGACCATTTCAACGGTTTCACACCGAATATTTTTACGTTTTTTAGAAGCCCCCAGAAAGAGCAAGATAGAACATCGTTTAAAATGAGACCATCGGATAGGAAGATACGGAAAAGAAAAACAACTCGTTGAATAGGAAAACAAGAGACGAGAAATAATATCAGAATGTGTCAAGAAACAAATCGACCAAGGAGAATTTTTACGAAAAATGTTCATCCACTGCCAGCCTGTTTTAAAATAAAATTATATTTATCACTTTTAATGTTCAATTTCAATAGTCACAATACATCTAACATTGTGACAGCCTCACCAAAAGGGACACACACACACACACACAACAAACGCACACACACACTAGACACATACCAACACGCACACCCGCCCACACCCACAGATTTCTTTTTCACGGTTTGCGTGTTTAGGTTTTTGTCACCTGTCACCTGTCACCTGTCACCTGTCGGCTGTTGGCGAATCGACGAAACCGCGAAACTAGAGACGTAACTTTGGCGCTTCAGTTCCGGTTCCGGTGTGCCCCCGTCGTCATAGCTGGGGTCTCAACAGCAAGTTCTTCGGTTGATTCAATAGCAGATAAATACGCGTGACTTACACTCTCTTGTTAGACGTGTAATATATGAATTCTCCATACTGGAGGCATTCTTTGAAGGTTATTACAAGAATCCAATCCTTGATTTCTTTTCGTTTGAGTTCTCTTTCCCAGTCCTTTTCTTTTCTTTTCCCCTGTTAGTTATCGCCGTACATACATCTAGATCTAGTGGCGTTGGATAATGTAGTTACTGTGTCAAAACATTCAACCTTAATTCATTTCTTAAATTGCGATCTGACGCTTCCAAACTGAGGTCGCCGTTTGAAGACTACGAGCATTCACGTCTGCTGAAAATGAGCAAACCGAACTTTTGAAGGTAAGTACCACCAGCTGCCGGTTTTATATTATGTTCTTTTTTTTTCCTTTTTTTTTGGAAAAGGAGGGGGGGGGGGGTGTACCATTCTTCTTTCTTTTTTTTCTTCTTCTTTAAAAAAACTATTCCCGGCCTCCCTAACTAGTTGACCCTTGTTGGTTTATTATAAATACTTTGTGCATATAATGAAATATATTATGTTAGTTACGCTTGTTTTAAAAAGAAAAAAAGAAGTCTGTTCAATTGTGAAATATTTAGGGTTAATAGCTTAACTAAACGTAAAATGGAAAAAATATTAACCAATAAATAAGTAAAAATAATATACATACAAAAATAAAAAAGAAATAGAACAATAAAAAATAAAAAATAAATATATATATATAATCTAAATAAATACTTTCAAAAATAAGAAAAAAAAAAAAATCAGCAATGATTGTCGAGCTATATTATTTCGATATCTTGTTTCATGCAATGTTTGTGATTGCGTGTTTCTCCATGAATATGGTTGAACGTTAAAAACATGCTGGTGGTTATGTCAACTCCTAGATTTGTTAGCATTAGTCCTAATGTCCCCTGCTCCCGTGGATGTTGGAAATGTTTCGACTCCAACTATGCGAGGTCGAGCCACACCCTATTGTCATCCGGGGTCCAGGGGAGGCCACCCACTGTCCCACTCCCTAATGGAGTGACCTTCGCCACCAACCGAAGTTTTGCTCGTGGTCTTTATAAGGGGCATTTTGTTAGTACGAGGTCTATTGCTACCTAACTGGAAATGTTTGAGTTGGAAGAGCATTTAGGTGATAACATATCAGAAAAGAGAGCGCCAGTACATGTCAGTTTGTAATTACGTGTGTATGGCGAAAATAGTTGATGGAGCTAATAAATGACAAGCAGGCATACGTACAGGCAGACATCATACTACACACTATGTATCCAAGCACGTGGTCGTGGTAATGATTGAAAAACTTGTTTGGGAAATAATAAGTAAGCCACATCCGGGTTTGTGTTCATGAGTACCAACCCATTCTATTGTTTGTGTTCATGATTATTTCAGAAACCACAATTATTTTTAAGCTTAGATGATAATTACATTACAATCAAAGGAATTCAGTCTGATGTCGTATCACTTGGCGGCTTCTACTTTCGCCAAGTCTGAATAGACCTAGCCCTAGACGTAGCTACCCACTTGTTGGAGGTTTCCAATGAGGGGCATGAGAATCTACCGGAATGGAAATCAAACTTTCGTGTCTGACGTCTGGTCAACACTATGACGAGCTGTAACTGTAACTGATACCGTCATGCCCAGAGAAATGGATTTCCAAGGGCTTAGTGTCAGGAGGCCCGAATTCAATTATTCCCTGTCGGGCTAATTTTTGCCTCCCGTGGGCCCAGCAACGAAAAGGGTATTCAATTTGACTCGGCGAAAGTAATGGCGGCGTCCGGGCTAATGGCAACCACCACATTTGACGTATGGCTAGAAAGCAATGGCAAACTACCACATGTAATGGCAAACTACCACATTGTGACGTATGGCTAGAAAGTAATGGCAAACTACCACATTGTGACGTATGGCTAGTAAGCAATGGCAAACTACCACATTGTGACGTATGGCTAGAAAGCAATGGCAAACTACCACATTGTGACGTATGGCTAGAAAGTAATGGCAAACTACCACATTGTGACGTATGGCTAGAAAGTAATGGCAAACTACCACATTATGACGTATGGCTAGAAAGTAATGGCAAACTACCACATTGTGACGTATGGCTAGAAAGTAATGGCAAACTACCACATTATGACGTATGGCTAGAAAGTAATGGCAAACTACCACATTGTGACATTGCCTAGAAAGTAATGGCAAACTACCACATTGTGACATGGCTAACGTATGGCTAGAAAGCAATGGCAAACTACCACATTGTGACGTATGCTAGAAAGTAATGGCAAACTACCACATTGTGACGTATGGCTAGAAAGCAATGGCAAACTACCACATTGTGACGTATGCCTAGAAAGCAATGGCAAACTACCACATTGAGACGTATGGCTAGAAAGCAATGGCAAGCTACCACATTGTGCCGTATGGCTAGAAAGCAATGGCAAACTAATTGCAAACGTATGGCTAGAAAGCAATGGCAAACTACCATGATTATGACGTATGGCTAGAAAGCAATGGCAAACTACCACATGACGTATGCTGACGTATGGAAAGTAGAAAGTAATGGCAAACTACCACATTGTGACGTATGGCTAGAAAGCAATGGCAAACTACCACATTATGGCGTATGTCTAGAAAGCAATGGCAAACTACCACATTGTGACGTATGGCTAGAAAGCAATGGCAAACTACCACATTATGACGTATGGCTAGAAAGTAATGGCAAGCTACACATTGTGACGTATGGCTAGAAAGTAATGACAAACTACCACATTGTGACGTATGGCTAGAAAGTAATGGCAAACTACCACATTGTGACGTATGGCTAGAAAGTAATGGCAAACTACCACATTGTGACGTATGGCTAGAAAGTAATGACAAACTACCGCTCTATGTCGTATGCATAGAAAGCAATGGCAAACTACCGCACTATGTCGTATGCATAGAAAGCAATGACAAACTACCGCACTATGTCGTATGCATAGAAAGCAATGACAAACTACCGCACTATGTCGTATGCATAGAAAGCAATGGCAAACTACCGCACTATGTCGTATGCATAGAAAGCAATGACAAACTACCGCACTATGTCGTATGCATAGAAAGCAATGACAAACTACCACACTATGTATGCATAGAAAGCAATGACAAACTACCGCACTATGTCGTATGCATAGAAAGCAATGACAAACTACCGCACTATGTCGTATGCATAGAAAGCAATGACAAACTACCGCACTATGTCGTATGCATAGAAAGCAATGACAAACTACCACACTATGTCGTAAAGAAAGCAATGACAAACTACCTATGCACTATGTCGTATGCATAGAAAGCAATGACAAACTACCGCACTATGTCGTATGCATAGAAAGCAATGGTAAACTACTATAAAGCTTAGTGAACATGAAGGTCACCATTTCCAGGGCTATCTTAGAGCTATAAAGTTTAGTGAACATGAAGGTCACCATTTCAAGGGCTATCTTAGAGCTATAAAAGTTTAGTGAACATGAAGGTCACCATTTCAAGGGCTATCTTAGAGCTATAAAGTTTAGTGAACATGAAGGTCGCAATTTCAAAGGCTATCTTAGAGCTATAAAGTTTAGTGAACATGAAGGTCATACTTTCAAGGACTATCTTAGAGCTCACTTTAGTAAACAAGAAGGTCACCATTTCAAGGGCTATCTTAGAGCTCACTTTAGTAAACATGAAGGTCACCATTTCAAGGACTATCTTAAAGCGATAACGTTTAGTGAACATGAAGGTCACCATTTCAAGGGCTATCTAAAGCGATAACGTTTAGTGAACATGAAGGTCACCATTTCAAGGGCTATCTTAGAGCTCACTTTAGTGAACACGAAGGTCACCATTTCAAGGACTATCTTAGAGTTATAAAGCTAAATGGCCACTGACCACTTAAAGCAAAGAGAATATTTGAGATCTGTGTTTTCTGGTTAGTTGTTATTTTTTCTTATTGCAGCATGGAAACAACGCAGAAAAGAAGCAGTGAAGTGAATAGAGACATCGTCAAGAGAGCTAGAAAAAAAAATCGTTTCCTCGCAAAGTGGCGTCTTAACCTGGCTTGCTGAATTTAACTTCCGTTATGGGAGGCACTGACGGTGAGATAACATGACATCATAGAGGTGTGATGATATGTTTGTATTTGTACAGGTTGTGTGGGGGAAGTTAGGTCCTTGCTGTTGTCTTTTCAAAATCGCATTTGTTTTTTTGTTTTTTTTTTTTGGGGGGGGTTGGGGTGGTTTGTGGTGGGCGGGGATTTCTTTTTGTTTTGGGACGGGGGAGGGAAGAGGGGTAGCAGTCCTCTTTGGGTACATTGTTGTTGTTTTGGTTTATTTTGATGTTGTTTTGTTTTGTTGGGTTTTTTGTTTTGTTTTGTTGGGGTTTTTTTTTTTTGGGGGGGGAGCTTCGGAGGGGGGGGGGTTGGTTGTTATTGATGTTTTGTTTTTTGGTTGTTTCTTTTTTGGGGTGCTTTTAGTTTGTACGCCACAGACCGTGAAATGACGACTGAAATTCTTCTGTCCGTTTCTAAATGCTGTTAATGTCACCATTACGAGATGTTGATTTCACTATAATAAGGTTAGAAATCAATATAAAGCTAATATATATTATTATTATATTTCCACAGGTGTGTGAGGCTTTGATGATAGATGCGCATTGGCAGCAAACCGTCTGTCTGTCAGTCTGTCAATGTGCCTGTATGTGGCATGATCATTCCGTGAATAATGTCAGCGTGTCATCGCTCGAGTGGGAGAGGACACATACGTATCACGTCCTGTTTACAATAACTAATAAAAAACCATTGGTTTGAACTCTAGTGATAAACAGGAGTGTGTACAAGAATACATAAATCGTATCGTAAAGACTGTGTTAACACATTACGCTACGCCACCTATCGCCTTCCTCCCCAACACACATTATGCATGATGTGAAGAGTCCAAGGAGAATTATTTAATGGAGGAAAGTTACAATCGAAATTTACCAGTCCTCCTAAATATTGATGAAGGGCTTTGCTTGTTGTTGTTGTTTTTTTCTCTCGATACACACAGTAGTTCACAGTAACTAGTATTCATACACCGCGACTTACAAAGTCAAAAAAGACATTCTAAAGATTTGAAACTGATTTCTTCGAATGTGATGTATTGTGTTCAGCCACTTGGCCCTTCATACGTGCACCTCATATCAAAACAGGGAAATGAATCCTTGAAGAAAACAATTCCTCGCCTCCTACCCCTTTTTCTACACCCCCCCCCCCCCATCTGTGCGCGTCCCCCTCCCCTCCCCCTTTCTCTCAATAGAAAACTTAAATGAAAGACTAAATGAAACTCAAAGCAAGTACAATGAAAAGAAGTAAAAAAAACCCCAAAAACCCAAGAAACAAGCCAAACCCAAACACCGTGGAAAAACTTTGGCAACTCTGGTCACCGTGCAAAAACTCGGCAACGCCAGTCACCGTGGAAAAACTTTGGCAACTCTGGTCACCGTGGAAAAACTTTGGCAACTCTGGTCACCGTGGAAAACTTTAGCAACGCTGGTCACCGTGGAAAAACTTTGGCAACGCTGGTCACCGTGGAAAACTTTGGCAACGCTGGTCACCGTGGAAAAACTTTGGCAACGCTGGTCACCGTGGAAAAACTTTGGCAACGCTGGTCACCGTGGAAAAACTTTGGCAACGCCAGTCACCGTGTAAAAATATGGCAACGCCGGTCACCGTGGAAAAACTTTGGCAACGCCAGTCACCGTGGAAAAACTTTGGCAACGCCAGTCACCGTGGAAAAACTTTGGCAACGCTGGTCACCGTGGAAAAACTTTGGCAACGCTGGTCACCGTGGAAAACTTTGGCAACGCTGGTCACCGTGGAAAAACTTTGGCAACGCCGGTTTGGCAACCGTGGAAAAACTTTGGCAACGCTGGTCACCGTGAAAAACTTTGGCAACGCCGGTCACCGTGGAAAAACTTTGGCAACGCTGGTGGCGTAGAAAAACTATGGCAACACTGGTGGCGTAGAAAAACTATGGCAACGCTGGTGGCGTAGAAAAACTATGGCAACGCTGGTGGCGTAGAAAAACTATGGCAACGCTGGTGGCGTAGAAAAACTATGGCAACGCTGGTGGCGTAGAAAAACTATGGCAATGCTGGTGGCGTAGAAAAACTATGGCAATGCTGATGGCGTGACTTGCTCATAGAGTTCGAATGATGTGAGAATATCATGTTGTTATAGTTGTGTCATCGGTGGCCTTCAGGTTAGGTTATCGACCCTGGATTCAAATCCTAGCAATATTAAGTCCGACGGTGTGTTTCTTGGGAAAGACGCTCAACACGCATTTTCCCACTCGACCAAAGTGAACATGGGTACCAGCAACAACATAGGGGTAGCAAAGAGCCTGCCATAGACAGATTAGCGTCCTGTCCAGGATGTGTTTATTATCACCTCTTCCGCTCCACGCTATAGAAACCGTGATACGCTCCGTCTCTATGCGCTGTGAGGATCTCCGCAGAAACTCCACTACATCAGTAGGACAATTCACTTTAGTGTTTCCCTGCAATGCGCAGTTTGTTGCCATGTGTGCCATTGGGAAGATGGTGTCAGACAACACAGGGATGGCATAGATGTCGGAGTCGTTGTAGTTGTGGCGAGACCGTCGTGTTGTGAGCTTGTCATCACGACGACGACTTTGGTTCAAACCTCCATGGCTGGCACAGGTGGAGTTTTTATTTCCCCACAACGTTGGAAAGGTACTTCACTCTACTTTCCTCACTTGACTCAGGTGTGAATGAGTACCCAGCTATAGAGAGAGAAAGATCTTATTAGAGAGTTAGTACAAAGCACCTAATAGACTGAGTACTGAATTTCCCCAAGGGAGGTGAGAAGGACATTGAATGGAAAAGTCACAGTCCTTGTGCCTGCACTTGAAAGGGGATTCGGACTACAAGTCCATCGGTATGTTCATCTTCTACCCGACGTTATCAATGTGGTTATCAACGTGTTCATCTTCTACCCGACGTTATCAACGTGTTCATCTTCTACCCGATGTTATCAACGTGTTCATCTTCTACCCGACGTTATCAACGTTCATCTTCTACCCGACGTTATCAACGTGTTCATCTTCTACCCGTTATCAACGTGTTCATCTTTACTCCGACGTTATCAACGTGTTCATCTTCTACCCGACGTTATCAACGTGTTCAAATTAAGATATTAGAATGGTCACACAGACATTTTAGTTTTAACATAGATATTAGAATGGTCACACAGACATTTTAGTTTTAACATAGATATTAGAATGGTCACACAGACATTTTAGTTTTAACATAGATATTAGAATGGTCACACAGACATTTTGGTTTTAACGTAGATATTAGAATGGTCACACAGACATTTTGGTTTTAACGTAGATATTAGAATGGTCACACAGACATTTTAGTTTTAACGTAGATATTAGAATGGTCACACAGACATTTTAGTTTTAACGTAGATATTAGAATGGTCACACAGACATTTTAGTTTTAACGTAGATATTAGAATGGTCACACAGACGTTTTAGTTTTAACATAGATATTTATTAAGCCCATGATATTATCATAATATAATTTATCTCTATCATCACTTTCTACATAGGCCCATTGTGTTGACGCTATTGGTACATCCTACCTCTTTCCTTTCATTCTTTCACAGACGGTATGTGTTGCTGTTTGCTCTTAAGTCACCCTGAGATTACGCCTATGGACAGGGTAAATTGCAATGAAACAAACAAACAAACAAATACAAACAAACAAACAAAGAAGCAAGCAACCAGTCAAACAAACAAATACAAACAAACAAACAAACAAACAAATACAAACAAACAAACAAAGAAACAAATACAAACAAACAAACAAACAAACAAGCAACCAGTCAAACAAACAAATAAAACCAAAGTCAATGTCTATTCTTATTTCCAAGTGACGTGTAGTTGGGCTGGGAAGGTGGCGGTTGGAGATGGGCGGTTGGCGGTTGGCGCGGGCTATGTGGTAGGTCCAACTTCTTTCCTTTCACTTTCTTCACGTGTCTATTCCTTTTTGTACCTGCTTGCTGTTTCCCCCGCACACTACCAGTTGATGAGGTGGAGGGCAATGAAAGACAGCGACTCAATGTATGGGTGAAAACGATGTTGGGTACAGGAGCATCATGGTGCCGTCTGCTGTGTCTGGTACACATGAATAAAGAAATAGAGGAATCGATATATACATACAATGAATCAATAAATCAAGCATTCAATAAAGTAATCAACCAAACAATCAATAAATCAATCAACCAAACAATCAATAAATCAATCAATCAAACAATCAATAAATCAATCAACCAAACAATCAATAAATCAATCAACCAAACAATCAATAAATCAATCAACCAAACAATCAATAAATCAATCAACCAAACAATCAATAAATCAATCAATCAAACAACCAATCAATCGAGGAAGACAATCACTAGCCTGCACCAACAACCATCAGAGTCGATTTTGTTTTCAGAATGAATGACTCATCCCCATCGTCGTGAAATGACTGAAACTTTGCCTTTGAAAGAGTTTAAAACTAAATGATAACATTACAAGCATTAAAGCTAAATCTATCAACTTTTAAAATAATTTTGCCCAGAACGTGGTTTGATATCTCTTGGTTTGTTTTGTATTTTACTAAAGGTAAACAAATATTATGTAAAGAACACGAAATTAAAATTAGAGTGTTAAAGGTAATTTATTATGAAATACTTGATTAGAAATAAAATGAGAGAACACTTTGATTAGTAAAATAGTTTTCATCAACTTTCAAAACTGTGTTGTTGTTGTATTTCGAATGTTAAGAGGCTGGCGTTCTGGTGAATCCACGTACACGCAATGAAGCTAATCGTTTTAACAGAAAGATCAGAAATCAACAAATTGTTTTTAAATGTGTAGCGAAGAAAATAGCTTCCCAAAATATGTTTGAGCAAACAATCAAAGCTTTTGTCAAACCGGAGGCAGACACAGAGAACCAGTGTGAGTGAGAGAGAGAGAGGGAGAGAGAGAGAGAGAGAGAGAGAGAGAGAGAGAGAGAGAGAGAGAGAGAGAGAGAGAGAGAGAGAGAGAGAGAGAGAGAGAGAGAGAGAGAGAGAGAGAGAGATTGAGACAGAGAGACGGAGACAGAGACAGTCGCAGAGAGAGAGAGAGAGAGAGAGAGAGAGAGAGAGAGAGAGAGAGAGAGAGAGAGAGAGAGAGAGAGAGAGAGAGAGAGAGAGAGAGAGAGAGAGAGACAGACAGACAGACAGACAGACAGACAGACAGACAGAGACAGACAGAGACAGAGACAGAGACAGAGAGAACAAACACACACACGCATAGGCCGAGGCAGAGAGAGACAGTAACACAGACAGACAGAGACTTAGAGAAAACGAGAGAGAGCGTACGAGAGGGGGAGGGGGAGGATAAAAAGAGAAACAGAGAAATGTACCGTGACAAAGTTGGTGCATTATAAAGACTCAGACCTACGCTAACCTGCGATCATTTTATAACAGATACAGATGAACAAATGAACATACAAACAGACAAAAGCATTGCAAGAAAAGTTCAGAAAAGTTGTGCGAACTTTTCAAAACACCTGATACTCAAATCAAAGTTGGAAGATGAAAGTCTTCACAGACCCTACATTATTATAGTTTTAATAGTAATAATACAGTGTAACAGTAACATAACAACATTAGATGACCTACCAGTAACGCCTCTTTGCCGGGCACAGGCTGTCGCTTCATCCACGTCACCAAAACGCCAAAGAGTGAACTCTGTAGACCAACGGATGAGCAGAATAAAGGTGACATGGACATTGGAGTTGACACCAAGGGCAAAGGGGTATAAATAATTGTACTTTGAATACTCAATTGACATTATTATCACCAGTGAAATGAGATCGTAAGTAAAACTCATTTGACACCATAAGTGAAACAGTTGAAAAAATCGGTGAAACTGAATTGGTATAAATGAAAGTGAATGGAAATAATCAATGAAACTAAATTTACATAATCAGTGAAACTGAATTGACTTAATTTTGATCAGTGAAAGTGAATTTACATAATCAGTGAAACTGAATGAAAACATCTATGAAACTGAATTGACACATGAACAGTGAAACTGAATTGACATAATCAGTGAAACTGGCTTCACATAGACTTAATCATTCAAACTGAATTGAAATAATCAGTAAAATTAAATTGACATAATCAATCAGTGAAACTGAATTGAAAATATAAATCAGTGAAACTGAATCGACATAGACTTAATCAATGAAATTGAATTGACACATAATCAGTCAACTGGACCTGACACATCAATGACTACTGGTCCAAATGAAATGTTTGACTACTGGTCCAATAGTCCAAATGGAAATATTCGACTACTGGTCCAAATGGAAATATTCGACTACTGGTCCAAATGGAAATATTCGACTACTGGTCCAAATGGAAATATTCGACTACTGGTCCAAATGGAAATATTTGACTACTGGTCTGGTCCAAATGGAAATTTCTACTACTGGTCCAAATGGAAATATTTGACTACTGGTCCAAATGGAAATTCGACTACTGGTCCAAATGGAAATTTCTACTACTGGTCCAAATGGAAATTTCTACTACTGGTCCAAATGGAAATTTCTACTACTGGTCCAAATGGAAATTTCGACTACTGGTCCAAATGGAAATATTTGACTACTGGTCCAAATGGAAATATTCGACTACTGGTCCAAATGGAAATATTTGACTACTGGTCCAAATGGAAATATTTGACTACTGGTCCAAATGGAAATATTTGACTACTGGTCCAAATGGAAATATTTGACTACTGGTCCAAATGGAAATTTCTACTACTGGTCCAAATGGAAATTTCTACTACTGGTCCAAATGGAAATATTCGACTACTGGTCCAAATGGAAATATTCGACTACTGGTCCAAATGGAAACATTCGACTAGTGGTCCAAATGGAATGTAACTGTAACCGTACTCACCAACACCCGTCGGTCCCATAATTCCTTGAAATTTGCCTACAACGCGGTCGCCATAACTGCCATCTGCAAGATTGCTTTGCTCCTTTTTCTCTTGGCTGTTTCAAAAAGATATACAGCTATCGAGGAAGGTAAGTAAATAAATTGTGTCAAATACTAATTACTAATAAGAAATTTAAGACGATACTTGATATACACGAAATAAGATGAGATAACATGAAAGGACTGATTTATTGATCCGAAGAAGCAAATTGGTTTTCCTTGTCTTCGTGTATGTCTGTCGGTCGGTCTGTTTCTATTGCTGGTTATTTTGTTCTCATTTTTCTTTTGTTCCTGGTGTTGCTGTTACCGTAGGGCTCCAATGTTTGTTATTGTTTATCTATTTTGTCTTGTGTGATCTAAATCTAAACAATTGAGAGACAGAGAGAGGTGAGGGAGGGAGGAAAATGGGGGAAAGAGAGAGAGAGAGAGAGAGAGAGAGAGAGAGAGAGAGAGAGAGAGAGAGAGAGAGAGAGAGAGAGAGAGAGAGAGAGAGAGAGAGAGAGAGAGAGAGAGAGAGACAGAGACAGAGACAGAGAGAGAGAGAGAGAGAGAGAGAGAGAGAGAGAGAGAGAGAGAGCGAGAAAGACAGACAGACAGACAGAGAGCGAGAAAGACAGACCAGACAGAAGCAACTGAGAGAGAGAGAGACTATCAAAGTTTGTCTTGATGGCTGTGTCAGGGGAAGCAATCATCAAATCATTACGCCACGATGCAAGGTTTTTCAAAAGCGTGGACAAAAACTGGGTCTTCCATTGGTCATCACCTGCCAGTTGGTTTCTGGACATCTCGCCTGTGACTCAGACTATCTGGCAAACGGGGAATGAACGAGTAAAAGTCACGAATTCATCGATTATGCAGTAATCTGTTAATTTATGATCGCGTTGTGCATGGTAATGAATTAGATTTGGAATTTGATGATTACAGATGTACAGTATGAGAAAAAATAAGTAACGGTTGCAATACTATGAAAGTTTGTACAATGTAATACTCGATCCAATGTGAAAGTTGACGTGGTGTGTGAGTTAATGCGGTGTGGGGGTTGGTGCAATGTGATAGTTGATGTGATGTGAGAGGTGAGTGATACAATGCAAGAGTTGATCCAATGTGCGATTTGATATAATACTAGAGTTGATGTGATGTGAGAGTTAATACAATGTGAGACTGAGAGTTGATATAATGGAGAGTTTGGTACAATGTGTGAGTTGGTACAATATGAGAGTTGATACAATGTAAGACTTAATGCAATGAGAATTGATATAATTTGAGACTTTATGCAATGTGAGAATTGATATAATTTGAGACTTTATGCAATGTGATTGTTGATACAATGTGAAAATTCATATAATGTGAAAGTTGACATAACGTGAAAATTGATATAATGTAAAAGTTGATATAATGCGAAAGGGGATATAATGTGAAGGTTGCTACAATGTGAAAGGTGATATATCGGTAATGTAAAGTTGATATAATGTGACAGTTGATATAATGTGATAGTTGATATAATGTAAACGTTGATATAATGTGACGGTTGATATAATGTAAAAGTTGATATAGTGTGAAAGTTGATATAATGTGAAAGGTGATATAATGTAAAAGTTTATAGAATGTGAAAGTATATATAATGTGAAAGTTTATAGAATGTGAAAGTTGATACGATGAGAGTTGATGCAGCATGAGAGCTGATACAATATGAGAATTGATAATATGTGAGAGTTGATACAATGTGAGAGTTGATACAATGTGAAAGTTGATACAATGTGAGAGTTGATAGAATGTGAGAGTTGATAGAATGTGAAAGTTGATACAATGTGAGTTGATGCAATGTGCTAGTTGATACAAGGTGAGAGTTGATAATACGTGAGAGTTGATAGTACATGAGAATTGATACAACGTGAGAGTTGATAGAATGTGAGTTCATATCAAACTGTGCAGCAAGGATATTTTACCTACACATCCTATCTACACAGGAACATATACTAGAAAAAATGTGTCATTTAAACAAGGAGCACACTAACAATGGTGCAATGGAGACCAGCATACATTGTACTTTTATTAATATCATTATCCCCAACACGCCACACTTCTGGAATGTATACAATTATAATTTTGTTTTGTTTTCATTTCCATAATAACTTACTCCCATTCCTCACCCCGCCCATCTCATTACAGTTGAAAAAAGACACCGGAATTAAGGTGGGGGAGGGACGGGGGGGGGATGACAGACCTAGAGCGTTAGATGAGCAAGAGAATGGTCGGAATGATAATGTTAAAAATGTAAGTTATAAAACATGAAAACAAAACACGAATGAGTCACATCACAGTGGTGTGAAGCTAAAAGTGATAAACGTCAAAAGCGACAACTCAATAGAATACAAAACAGACACGTGATATCTCGCTCTTTAAATCAACTGCCAATCTATAACAGCTCAAACACATTATGATTTATGAACTCTCTCTCTCTCTCTCTCTCTCTCTCTCTCTCTCTCTCTCTCTCTCTCTCTCTCTCTCTCTCTCTCTCTCTCTCTCTCTCTCTCTCTCTCTCTCTCTCTCTCTCTCTCTCTCTCTCTCTCTCTCTCTCTCTCTCTCTCTCTGTCTCTCTCTCTCTCTCTCTATCTATCTCTCTCTCTCTCTCTCTCTCTCTCTCTGTATAACTATGATATCTCTTCATGATATTCCCTCTCTCAGATTATATCTCTCTCTCTGACATGTAAACCTACCATATTCCTCTCTCTCTCAAATTATCTCTCTCTCTCTGTTCCTCTCTCTCTAAACTCTCTCAAATTCCCATAACAAATTATAACTGTAAGCCTATCATAGCATGACATGTAAACCTACCATATTCCCATAATAGATTATATTCCCAATTGAATAACTCTATCTATGATATTCATAAGTAAACCTACGATATTCCCATAACAGATTATGTCACATATCATGTTCTGACATGTAAACCTACCATATTCCCATAACAAATTATGTAAACTTATCACAACATGATAAACTTACCAAATTCCCATAACAAATTATGTAACTGTAAGCCTATCATGTTGACATGTAAACCTACCATATTCCCATAATAGATTATGTCAGCATATCATGTTACGACATGTAAACCTACCATGTTCCCATAATAGATTATGTCAGAATATCATGTTACGACATGTAAACCTACCATGTTCCCATAATAGATTATGTCAGCATATCATGTTACGACATGTAAACCTACCATGTTCCCATAATAGATTATGTCAGCATATCATGTTACGACATGTAAACCTACCAAGTTCCCATAATAGATTATGTCAGCATATCATGTTACGACATGTAAACCTACCATGTTCCCATAATAGATTATGTCAGCATATCATGTTACGACATGTAAACCTACACCATGTTCCATAATAGATTATGTCAGCATATCATGTTACGACATGTAAACCTACCATGTTCCATAATAGATTATGTCAGCATATCATGTTAGGACATGTAAACCTACCATATTCCCATAATAGATTATGTCAGCATATCATGTTCCGACATGTAAACCTACCATGTTCCCATAATAGATTATGTCAGCATATCATGTTACGACATGTAAACCTACCATGTTCCCATAATAGATTATGTCAGAATATCATGTTACGACATGTAAACCTACCATGTTCCCATAATAGATTATGTCAGCATTCATGCCGACATGTAAACCTACCATGTTCCCATAATAGATTATGTCAGCATATCATGTTACGACATGTAAACCTACCATGTTCCCATAATAGATTATGTCAGCATATCATGTTACGACATGTAAACCTACCATGTTCCCATAATATATTATGTCAGCATATCATGTTACGACATGTAAACCTACCATGTTCCCTTAATAGATTATGTCAGCATATCATGTTACGACATGTAAACCTACCATGTTCCCATAATAGATTATGTCAGCATATCATGTTACGACATGTAAACCTACCATGTTCCCATAATAGATTATGTCAGCATATCATGTTAGAACATGTAAACCTACCATGTTCCCATAATAGATTATGTCAGCATATCATATTACGACATGTAAACCTACCATGTTCCCATAATAGATTATGTCAGCATATCTATTCCCATATGTAAACCTACTATATTACCATATGTAAACCTACGACATTCCCATATGTAAACCTACGACATTCCCATATGTAAACCTACGACATTCCCATATGTAAACCTACGACATTCCCATATGTAAACCTACGACATTCCCATATGTAAACCTACTATATTCCCATATGTAAACCTACGACATTCCCATATGTAAACCTACTATATTACCATATGTAAACCTCCCATATGTAAACCTACTATATTACCATATGTAAACCTACCATATTCCCATATGTAAACCTACTATATTCCCATATGTAAACCTACTATATTCCCATATGTAAACCTACTATATTCCCCATATGTAAACCTACGACATTCCCATATGTAAACCTACGACATTACCATATGTAAACCTACGACATTCCCATATGTAAACCTACTATATTCCCATATGTAAACCTACTACATTATATGTAAACCTACGACATTCCCATATGTAAACCTACGACATTCCCATATGTAAACCTACGACATTCCCATATGTAAACCTACTATATTCCCATATCTAAACCTACGACATTCCCATATGTAAACCTACTATATTCCCATATGTAAACCTACTATATTCCCATATGTAAACCTACGACATTCCCATATGTAAACCTACGACATTATATTCCCATATGTAAAACCTACTATATTCCCATATGTAAACCTACGACATTCCCATATGTAAACCTACTATATTCCCATATGTAAACCTACTATATTCCCATATGTAAACCTACATTCCCATATTCCTATTATATTACCATATGTAAACCTACTACATTCCCATATGTAAACCTACTACATTCCCTATGTAAACCAACTATATTACCTATATGTAAACCTACTATATTACCATATGTAAACCTACTATATTCCCATATGTAAACCTACTACATTCCCTATGTAAACCTACTATATTACCATATGTAAACCTACTATATTCCCATATGTAAACCTACTATATTACCATATGTAAACCTACCACATTCCCATATGTAAACCTACTATATTCCCATATGTAAACCTACTATATTACCATATGTAAACCTACTATATTCCCATATGTAAACCTACTATATCCCATATAAACCTACTATATTACCATATGTAAACCTACTATATTCCCATATGTAAACCCCATATAACCAAACTACTATATTCCCATATGTAAACCTACTATATTACCATATGTAAACCTACTATATTACCATATGTAAACCTACTATATTCCCATATGTAAACACATATTCCATATGTAAACCTATTATATTCCCATATGTAAACCTACTATATTCCATATGTAAACCTACTATATTACCATATGTAAACCTACTATATTCCCATATGTAAACCTACTATATTACCATATGTAAACCTACTATATTACCATATGTAAACCTATTATATTCCCATATGTAAACCTACTATATTCCATATGTAAACCTATTATATTCCCATATGCAAACCTACTATATTCCCATATGCAAACCTACTATATTCCCATATGTAAACCTACTACATTCCCATATGTAAACCTACTATATTACCATATGTAAACCTACCTATCCCTATGTAAACCTACCATCCGCTATGTAAACCTACTATATTACCATATGTAAAACCACATCCTATATTCCAACACATCCGCTATGTAAACCTACTATATTACCATATGTAAACCTACCACATATGTAAACCCAACACATCCCTATGTAAACCTACTATATTACCATATGTAAACCTACCACATATATTAAATCCAACATATCCGCTATGTAAACCTACTATATTACCATATGTAAACCTACTATATTCCCATATGTAAACCCAACACATCCGCTATGTAAACCTACTATATTCCCATATGTAAACCTACCACATTACCTATATGTAAACCCAACACATCGCTATGTAAATCAACACATCCGCTATGTAAACCTACTATATTACCATATGTAAACCTACCACATCCCCTATGTAAACCCAACACATCCGCTATGTAAACCTACTATATTACCATATGTAAACCTACCTATATGTAAACCAACACATTCCATATGTAAACCTACTATATTACCATATGTAAACCTACTATATTACCATATGTATTCCATATGTAAACCTACTATATCCCTATGTAAACCTACTATATTACCATATGTAAACCTACTATAAATATGTAAACCTACTATATTCCCATATGTAAACCTACTATATTCCCATATATAAACCTACTATATTACCATATGTAAACCTACCACATCCCTATGTAAACCTACTATATTATGTAAACCTATATATTGTATGTAAACCTACTATATTACCATATGTAAACCTCCTATATTACCATATGTAAACCTACCACATACCCTATGTAAACCCTATGTAAAACACATACCATATGTAAACCTACTATATTCCAATATGTAATATTCTCATTTGTAAACTTACCATATTCCCATATGTAAACCTACTATATTCCATATGTAAACCACTATATTCCCATATGTAAACCTAATATATTCCCATATTAAACCTACATTTGTAATTCCACCTACTATATTACCATATGTAAACCTACATATGTAAACCTACCGTATTATGTAAACCTACCATATTCCCATATGTAAAAACTATATGTAAACTTACCATATTCCCATAATATGTAAATCCACTATATTCCCATGTGTGAGCCTAACATATTCCCATTATATGTAAACCTACGACCATATGTAAACCTACTATATTCCCATATTTAAACCTACCATATTCCCATATGTGTAGCCTAACCATATTCCCACAATATATAAACCTACCCGTATTCTAACATATTCCCAAAATATTTAAACCTAATATATTCCCATATGTAAACCTATCATATTCCAATATGTAAACCTACCATACTATTTAAATATATTCCATTTGTAAACTTACCATATTCCCATAATATGTAAACCTACCATATTCCCATATGTAAACCTACCATATTCCCAATGTGTGAACCTGTATATTCCCATATGCAAACCTATTCCTATATTATATGTAAACCTACCATATATGTAAACCTACCATATTCCCATATATCCATATATGCACCAGCTATGGAACCCCTCCGATCTCAGCTGTCCATAGCCAAAGAAATTGCCTAACGACATTTCCATATGTAAACCTACCATATTCCGATATTTAAACCACCATATTCCAATTTGGATGAGCCTAACATATTCACAGGCAATATGGATAAACCTACCAAATTCCCAAAAATGTAAACCTAACATATTCCCAAAATATTTAAATCTAACATATTCCCTACACAAACCTATCATATTCCAATATGTAAACCTACCATATTCCCAAAATATTTAAACCTACCATATTCCCATATTTAATGTTATATATTCCCATATTCAAACCACCCATATTCCCATATTTAAACCTACCAGATTCCGAATTTTTTAAACCTAACATATTCCCAAAATATTTAAACCTATCATATTCCAATATGTAAACCTACCATATTCGCCATAGGGATGCACCAGTCAATTGGAGGGAACCCCCTCCGATCTCAGCTGTCCAGTACACATTTAAAAGTTTGGAGTATTGCACATTTATAACTGGACGTGTTTCTACGGATAAAACAGCTTTATAAAGATTGCACACTCACTCTACGGATAAAACAGTACATTGCGCAGTTCACTACAATTTGGATGAGGAGCAGTACACATTTAGGCGAGGTGGATAAACTCTGTGACGAGGATAAAATAACATTTAAAAAAGGACAATGATGGTGATGATGCTGATGATAAGGATGAGGATGAATATGATGATGACGATGATGATGCACACTGATTACGGATATCACAGTACACATTTCTAAAAACCCCTGACTCGCTCTAGAATAAACAGTATACATCTAAATAATAGAACAAAAACATTATAAAGATCGCAGAGTAATTTTTGTATAACAATCGGACACTCAGTCTACATGATTTAATGCACACTCGCTTTACAGATATCAACACACACCCTATAAAAATTGAACGAAAACTTTACAGATAACAGAGTCACATTATAAATCCCTGCACAGGACACTTTACAGATAACACAGTATACATGTATAAAGATTGCACACCCACTTTACAGATAACACAGTACACATTTATAAAGATTGCACACTCACTTTACAGATGACACAGTATACATGTATAAAGATTGCACACCCACTCTACAGATAACACAGTATACATGTATAAAGATTGCACACCCACTTTACAGGATGACACAGTATACATTTATATAGATTGCACACCCACTCTACAGATGACACAGTACACATTTATAAAGATTGCACACCCATTCTACAGATGACACAGTATACATGTATATAGATTGCACACCCACTTTACAGATGACACAGTATACATGTATATAGATTGCACACCCACTTTACAGATGAAACAGTATACATGTATATAGATTGCACACCCACTTTACAGATGACACAGTATACATGTATATAGATTGCACACCCACTTTACAGATGACACAGTACACATTTATAAAAATTGCACACCCACTTTACAGATAACACAGTATACATGTATATAGATTGCACACCCACTTTACAGATGACACAGTATACATGTATATAGATTGCACACCCACTTTACAGATGACACAGTATACATGTATATAGATTGCACACCCACTTTACAGATAACACAGTATACATGTATATAGATTGCACACCCACTTTACAGATAACACAGTATACATGTATATAGATTGCACACCCACTTTACAGATAACACAGTATACATGTATATAGATTGCACCCACTTTACAGATAACACAGTATACATGTATATAGATTGCACACCACTTTACAGATGACACAGTATACATGTATATAGATTGCACACCCACTTTACAGATAACACAGTATACATGTATATAGATTGCACACCCACTTTACAGATAACACAGTATACATTTATATAGATTGCACACACACAGATGACACAGTATACAGATAAAAGTATACATGTATATAGATTGCACACTTACTTTACAGATAACACAGTATACATTTATAAGATGGCACACCCACTCTACAGATAAACAGTATACATGTATATAGATTGCACACCCACTTTACAGATAACACAGTATACATGTATATAGATTGCACACCCACTTTACAGATAAACAGTATACATGTATATAGATTGCACACTCACTTTACAGATAACACAGTATAAATTTATAACGATTGCACACCCACTTTACAGATAACACAGTATACATTTTTATAAAGACTGGAGACTCACTCTATGGGTACAGTGGTATACAAATAGATTATAAGATCACTTATTCTTTGGGTAACAAATTATACATTTATAACGATCGGCCACTCACTCTAACGGTGAAATGGTATAAATGTATAACCATCGGCACACTCACTCTAACGGTCAAATGGTAAAAATTTATAACGATTGGCACACTCACTCTAACAGTCAAATGGTAAAAATTTATAACGATTGGACACTCACTCTAAGGGTGAAATGGTATAAATTTATAACCATTGCACACTCACTCTAAGGATGAAATTTATAAATTTATAACGTTCGGCCACTCACTCTAACGATCAAATGGTATAAATTTATAACGATCGGCCACTGACTCTATGGATCAAATGGTATAAATTTATAAAGTTCGGCCACTGACTCTAACAGTCAAATGGTATAAATTTATAACGATTGGACAGTCACTCTAACGGTCAAATGGTTAAATTTATAACGATTGGACACTCACTCTAATGGATATAAGTTTATACATTTATAAAGTTCGGACACTGACTTTATGGATAGAAGATTATACATTTATAAAGTTCGGACACTGACTCTATGGATAGAATACATACATTTATAAAGTTCGGACACTGACTCTATGGATAGAATATTATACATTTATAAAGTTGGACACTGACTCTATGGATAGAATATATACATTTATAAAGTTGGACACTGACTCTATGGATAGAAGATTATACATTTATAAAGATTGGACACTGACTCTATGGATAGAATATTATACATTTATAAAGTTCGGACACTGACTATATGGATAGAAGATTATACATTTATAAAGATTGGACACTTACTATATGGATATAAAATTATACATTTATAAAGATTGGACACTCGCTTTAAGGGATAGAAGTTTATACATTTATACAGATTGGGCACTTACTCTATGGATAGAAGATTATACATTTATAAAGATCGGACACTTCCTATATGGATAGAAGATTATACATGTATACAGATCCAACACTTACTTTATGGATAGTAGATTATTCATTTATAAAGATTGACACTTCCTCTATGGATAGAAGATTATACATTTATACAGATCCAACACTTACTTTATGGATAGCAGATTATACATTTATAAAGATCGGACACTTACTCTACGGATAGAAGATTATACATTTATAAAGATTGGACACTTTCTGTATGGATAGAAGATCATTCATTTAAAAAATGACAATTAGTCTATAGATAGAATATTATACATTGATAAAGATCAAAGACTTACTCTATAGATGGAAGATTATACATTTTAAAGATCGGAGACTTACTCTAAGGATAGAAGATTATGCTTTTATAAAGATTGGACACTTCTTATATCGATAGAAGATTATACATTTATAAAGATCGGAGATTTACTCTATGGATAGAAGATTATGCATTTATAAAGATCAGACACTTCCTATATCGATAGAAGATTATACATTTATAAAGATCGGAAACTAAGTCTATGGATAGAAGATTATGCATTTACAAAGATCGGACACGTCCTATATCGATAGAAGATTATACATTTTAAAGATCGAAGACTTACTCTATGGATAGAAGATTATACATTCATAAAGATCTGACACTAACTATATTGATAGAAGATAATTCATTTATCAAGATCGGACACTAACTATACGGATGGAACATTGTACATTTATAAAACTCGGACACTTACTATACAGAAAAGAAGATTATAGATTTATAAAGATCGGACACTTACTCTATGGATAGAAGATTATAGATTTATAAAATTAGGCACTCACTCTATGGAAAGAAGATTATACATTTATAAAGATTGGACACTTACTCTATGGATAGAAGATTATACATTTATAAAGATTGAACACTGACTCTATGGATAGAAGATTATAGATTTATAAAGATTGGACTGAAACTCACTCTATGGATAGAAGATTATACATTTATAAAGATTGGACACGTACTCTATGAATAGAAGATTATACATTTATAAAGATTGGACCCTTACAATATGAATAGAAGATTATACATTTATAAAGATCGGACACTCACTCTATGAATAAAATATTATACATTTATAAAGATTGGACACTTACTCTATGGATAGAAGATTATACATTTATAAAGATTGGACACTCACTATATTGATATTAGATTATACGTTTATAAAGATCGGAGACGCACTCTACAGATAGAAGATTATACATTTATAAAGATCGAACACTAACTATATGGATAGAAAATTATACGTTTATAAAGATCGGAGACGCAATCTACATATAGAAGATTATACATTTATAAAGATTGGATCTTTACTATATGGATAGAAGATTATACATTTATAAAGATCGGACACTCACTATATGGATAGAAGATTATACATTTATAAAGATTGGACACTTACTCTATGGATAGAAGATTATACATTTATAAAGATTGGACACTTACTCTATGGATAGAAGATTATACATTTATAAAGATTGACTGGACACTCACTCTATGGATAGAAGATTATACATTTATAAAGATTGGACACTTACTCTATGGATAGAAGATTATACATTTATAAAGATTGGACACTCACTCTATGAATAGAAGATTATCTATTTATAAAGATTGGACACTTACTCTATGGATAAAACATTATACATTTATAAAGATTGGACACTTACTATACGGATAAGAGATTATACATTTATAAATATTGAAACTTACTATATGGATAGAAGATTATAGATTTATAAAGATCGGAAACTCACTCTATAGATAGAAGATTATACATTTATAAAGATTGGACACACTATATTAATAGAAGATTATACGTTTATAAAGATCGGAGACGCACTCTACAGATAGAGGATTATACATTTATAAAAGATCGGACACTAACTATACGTATAGAAGATTATACATTTATAAAGATCGGACACTAAATATACGGATATAAGATTATACATTTATAAAGATCGGACACTAACTATACGGATATAAGATTATACATTTATAAAGATCGGAGACTCACTATATGGGTAAAAGAGAAGAAAAGAAGGCCTACTACCGCTGGTAAATAATTGTCTATTTATAACGATCAGCCACTCACTGTCTGGCTCAAGGCGTACGGTAACTGCTAATGAATCCATTAGTTTATCACTCACTCTGTTAGTGTTAACGGCGACACAGGAGCCGAGGCTTGCCTTAGCTGTCCAGCTCTTCAACAGGTGTCGAGTCAGGATGCCACACTTTGATGACTTTAGTGACAGCGTCATTGTTATTGTTATTGCTTGCTTCTTATTGGAACACTGATAGACAAAATGGCAACCGTGGCAGACGGCAGTCTCTAGGGGGAAAGATTTCTTCAAGTCCTGTTTTATCTGCTGCTATGGTCCTTTGCTTGAAACCTGGCCCAACACACACAGCTTGATAAAATGGCAAAGTTTTGGCTCCATGTCAGGTGAGAGAGCACTGAATGCGGGCATGCACACACTTACACACACACACACAAACACACACACACAGACTGTATCCAGTCAATACCAGCCTAGTGTGACGTTATCTGGGTTAGATTGTGGACAATTGAAATTAGACCGTGTGTGTGTGCGTATGTGTGTGTTAATTTATGTGTTATCTCAGTGGTATTCGCGTGGAATTACTAGTACTATGCCATGCAAATTTGATTTCATAGTGACAGTAGGAACACATTCACGAGGCATTCGACGTGGAATGTAATGACCGTGAACGGTTTCTTGGAACCAATCGTGACCTCCTATTACTGCAAACACGTTTTGCTTTTATTCAGGCCTCAACATTATTACACGGGCTGTTTTAAAAACTTTTTTTTTAACCTTTTAGTGTTTATATATTTTTTAATTATGAGAGACGTTGTCTCCACCTGATCCTTGCGTACAGCATTTCATGTCTGAGCCAAACGGCCCACTTTTGATAAAATGACCATAGCTGCACTTCTGTTGAAGGTGATGGTGAATACACTTTTAAATATGTGTACAAAACAACACCGGCAACAGCGACAACAGCAGCAAGAACAATGACTACAACAACAACAACAGCAACAATAAACAACCAACAACAAAACACACGTCATCATTTGCCACGATTTAATTGTTTGAACATTTTTTTATGGATAAAATTAAATGGACTTTATCGACTGAGAAAGTATGTCAACATCTGAGAACAGAACAGTCACTTTTGAACAAAAGACTATCAAGAAAATTAAAAGAACATAGAATTTTGACATCAAACGATCTAACACCATAAGGAAGGGTCGATACTAGTACTATCACCTTAGAAGCAAAAAACAAAACGCTGTGCTATGGGATTGAGAGGTAGATTTGCTTTGATTTTACCCACATACACAACTAAGATGATCTCGATGTTTTCAGTCAGTGGGTTGCTTTGATTTTGCCCGTACTGCACACGGTGTCACCTGTCTCCGATGGGATTAAGTGTCCATCTACCCACCTGTCTCCGATGGGATTAAGTGACCATCTACTTACCTGTCTCCGATGGGATTAAGTGTCCATCTACCTACCTGTCTCCGATGGGATTAAGTGTCCATCTACCCACCTGTTTCCGATGGGATGGGATTAACCTGTCCTCCGATGAGTGTCCATCTACTTACCTGTCTCCGATGGGATTAAGTGTCCATCTACCTACCTGTCTCCGATGGGATTAAGTGTCCATCTACCTACCTGTCTCCGATGGGATTAAGTGTCCATCTACCTACCTGTCTCCGATGGGATTAAGTGTCCATCTACCCACCTGTCTCCGATGGGATTAAGTGACCATCTACTTACCTGTCTCCGATGGGATTAAGTGTGTCCATCTACCTACCTGTCTCCGATGGGATTAAGTGTCCATCTACCTACCTGTCTCCGATGGGATTAGTGTCCATCTACCTACCTGTCTCCGATGGGATTAAGTATCCATCTACCCACCTGTTTCCGATGGGATTAGTGACCATCTACTTACCTGTCTCCGATGGGATTAAGTGTCCATCTACCTACCTGTCTCCGATGGGATTAAGTGTCCATCTACCTACCTGTCTCCGATGGGATTAAGTGTCCATCTACCTACCTGTCTCCGATGGGATTAAGTGTCCATCTACCCACCTGTTCTCCGATGGGATTAAGTGTCCATCTACCTACCTGTCTCTGATGGGATTAAATGTCCATCTACTTACCTGTCTCCGATGGGATTAAGTGACCATCTACTTACCTGTCTCCGATGGGGATTAAGTGACCATCTACCCACCTGTTTCCGATGGGATTAAATGTCCATCTACCTACCTGTTCCGATGGGATTAAGTGTCCATCTACCTACCTGTCTCCGATGGGATTATGTCCATCTACCTACCTGTTTCCGATGGGATTAAGTGTCCATCTACCTACCTGTCTCCGATAGGATTAAGTGTCCATCTAACTACTTGGACCAGGGGAATGGTTTGAACTGTGGAAAAAAGCTTGATAGTTTTTTTCAACCTGTCGAGTCAAAAATCGACGACCTTCAGATCGAAAGGCAGGACGTTTACCTCTAGACCACTGTGCCCCCGCCGCCGCCGCCTCCCCCCTCCGGTCCCGAAAGGTAGACAGAGAAGAAGATGTTAAGATGACGTAAAAGACCAGATAGGACAACACCTGATTGGCAGAATGGGTTTTTTTTCTTTCTTCTGATTCTGCCTTTTATTGTCCTTCACATTTGAAGATTCTGATATTATGTTATGGCGATCAATGTTGGCCAATGACGGAGTATATAATTTATAGTGTTGATGGAGGATGAGATGGTAAGTGTATGAAGGAGTCTAAAGTGGGTGTTGGTGCAGTTTCTTTTGCCAAGGCATTTCAGTCTGTTATAGTTCTTGTGTAGAATTAAACAAAGATGTCTGTAATTTTTGGTGCTAGAGAGTGGGATGAAACTGTTAGTGTGGGTTACTCTTGGGGATCTTGTAGGCTTTTTGGGGGTCAGGGGT
>JAXRKP010000510.1:245000-275000 GCA_037039925.1 Doris montereyensis
AGGATACAATGGAAAACAAATATAGATCTTTAATTTTGAATCTAGATCTAGATATAGACAAAATATAGCTTCGTTTTACAATACAAATCTAAATTTAGATTTTAATCCAAATCTACAGTGAAATTTATATCATTTTGCCTTTGTCAAAATATAATTTTCCTCCAAGAAAGAAAGAAAAAGTGGGCGTCTCTATGTTATGCTTTTAGTTGACACTTCCGGGCTAAGGCGTCAATACAGTGATACAGTTCATTGAAATAGCTGGCTGTCGCAGGTGTTGCATCTTTGTCTAAGCATCGAAAGTAGTAAGATACAGATTCCAGGTGGGGCTCTTTTATTGAATTCACTTTGTCCATGAGCAACAATTAGCTCTCATCGAAAGCAAATTTCTTTTATTTTTCACCATGAACAAGGGTGAATTCGTATTTTAGACATCTCTTCAACTCATGGACATGTTTCCAGGGGACGTCATTTTCTATTTGTCACCTCATGATATTTTACCTGTGACTAATATTTGTTTTTATATAGATGTCGATCTCTAGATCTATCTAGAGCTAGATCTAGATACATCTATTGATCTAAATCTATAAAGAATCTAGATCTAGGTTCTACCACTAAACTAATCATAATGTCAATGTTAATTTCAACTAACAATTTTAAATCTAGATTTCCATTGTTGGGCACATCCAAGGGACATAACTGATTTTTTAAAAGCAGTTGGTTTGGACCGTGGAGACAGCAAAAGACCAGACAGCATTGCAGTCTCTCCGTACACCAGGGCCAAGTGACTAGCATGGGACGCTATCTATGCAGCAATACTTACGGTATAAAATCTGTCTCCATCTCAGCAGCCCTACCTAACATGTCCCACTTAGCTGTAGAGCAAAAAATCTTGAAGTACGCCTGCTTAAATGATAACTGCATTTTACAGCCTTTGGCTGTAGAAACATCCAGTGTCTTGAGACCCAGCTCAGTCTCCTTACAGCGTCTCGGAGAGCTGATCATACATATTACTGCATGGCTAGCGCAAAGGATCTCGCTAGCGGTGGTCAGAGCCAACGCTCCAATTTCGTTGAACTCATTGAAGATGAAAACTATTTTCACCAAGAGTTCTGTTATAATAATATATTGACTGTGAAAGTTGCAAACTGTGTGTATGTTCAATATTGGATGTTTTGAGAAAATCAAAGCAAATAAAGCTGCGCTTTTTAATCTATTTTTACAGACATGTAACACGGTTTGCAAGTGTCTAATATTAGATCCAATAGGGATACATGGATTGCTCATGATGGTTGTTATATGGGTTTCTATTGGTTCTTGTGCCACGGAATCCTAACTAGACAAAACATAGGGGCTTACTTTATCTTAAGTTTAAAAAGAGGAGCAAAAGGTGTTACGAATTTTAGACCTACACGGTTTGCGACTTTCACCATTGATATAATATGATTGATATAGAGAATAAAAAATGAATTGAAGTGAAATAAAATTAAGAGGTCGCCTTCAGTTGCAGAAGTGTGTCGTGGCTGTCTTTTGTAATTTCCGGCAATCTGACACAATGTGACACTAAGACAGTGGACAGTTTATTTGAACACAAGCAATTCAGTGTTATATGTCGGACTGGGACTAACCATTGATTCGAGACATGCTGACCGTCAATTGCTTAAATTGCATGGCCATATCTCTAAACGTGAAACTCTGTAGAGTTATCTAATTTGCATATATTAATTTTGATATATGTAGTTACCGCTTAAATACACAGGACTTGGGAAGTAGAAAAAACGGGCATTGAGGCAACAGAGGCACTTATTGTGGGGGAATTTGTCAGGGCCAAAAAAAAACCAGATTATATGTTATAGAATGGTCCTCAGACTTACGTAAAATTGAATGCGAGAAATTGTGACCCCTGGAAACCGTTGTGTTCTTTATTAACACTTCATTTATTATATATGTAAAAAAATCTGTTTGACTGAGATTATGGACATTTAGGAGAAACAGGCATTATGGCGATGGGCATTAAGGCTGTACTGTAAAGTAACAGATTTGCTTTATATAAAATCTATCACAATTCCTGAAGGCTGAACCCTCGCATAACCAATTGCTTGATTCGACCCTAAGAAATAATTTTTAAAAATTGAAGTGAAAGTTGTTAAGATGAACCACATACATTGAGTTCATGAACTCATGTTTCACGTCGAAACTCTCATGTTTCACGTCGAAACTCTCATATTTCACGTCCAAACTCTCATGTTTCACGTCCAAACTCTCATGTTTCGCCCAAACTCTCATGTTTTCCAAACTCACGTCCAAACTCTCATGTTTCACGTCCAAACTCTCATGTTTCACGTCCAAACTCTCATGTTTCACGTCCAAACTCTCATGTTTCACGTCCAAACTCTCATGTTTCACGTCCAAACTCTCATGTTTCACGTCCAAACTCTCATGTTTCACGCCCAAACTCTCATGTTTCACGTCCAAACTCTCATGTTTCACGTCCAAACTCTCATGTTTCACGTCCAAACTCTCATGTTTCACGTCCAAACTCTCATGTTTCACGTCCAAACTCTCATTTTTCACGAAAACTGAATCATGTTTTTGTCTGAAACTGCCTCATTTTCAGAAAAGGTGTATCTGAAGGTGATGTTTTGTTGTCCACCCGTTATTTTCATTAAAAAGTGTATCTGAAGGTGGGATGAGTTTGATTGGTGAACCACCCGTTATTTTCATTAAAAAGTGTATCTGAAGGTGGGATGAGTTTGATTGGTGAACCACCCGTTATTTTCATTAAAATATGTATCTGAAGGTGGGATGAGTTTGATTGGTGAACCACCCGTTATTTTCATTAAAATATGTATCTGAAGGTGGGATGAGTTTGATTGGTGAACCACCCGTTATTTTCATTAAAATATGTATCTGAAGGTGGGATGAGTTTGATTGGTGAACCACCCGTTATTTTCATTAAAATATGTATCTGAAGGTGGGATGAGTTTGATTGGTGAACCACCCGTTATTTTCATTAAAATATGTATCTGAAGGTGGGATGAGTTTTTCTGTTATTTTCAAAATATGTATCTGAAGGTGGGATGAGTTTGATTGGTGAACCACCCGTTATTTTCATTGAAATATGTATCTGAAGGTGGGATGAGTTTGATTGGTGAACCACCCGTTATTTTCATTAAAATATGTATCTGAAGGTGGGATGAGTTTGATTGGTGAACCACCCGTTATTTTCATTAAAATATGTATCTGAAGGTGGGATGAGTTTGATTGGTGAACCACCCGTTATTTTCATTAAAATATGTATCTGAAGGTGGGATGAGTTTGATTGGTGAACCAGCTACAATATTATTCTGTTCAAAGTTATTATTACCTTTGGCTTTGCTAACGTTTGTCAATGACTCTTATCACACTTGCCAACTCTACCATAAAATGCGAGCAACTCCTGCCATTTGTGCCCACCTCTCGCCCTCCCGACCATCACAGAAACCTCCCATATTATCATCTATTTAGTTTGAATTTAGTATATATAGAGGGAACTGATCTCAGATCTTTTCTTGGAGTTTTTCTCAGGAATTCATGTGAATTCAAACCTTCGTTTACAGTGTGGAAATGTGTTATAATGTAATTTGAAATTCCAGCTTCAACAGAACTCTTCGTCGCCGCTTTTTGTTCGCTAGTGACTAAAAAATACATATATCTTCCTCCTTTTTGTTCAATATCCCCAATTTTCTAACCAAATTTCCCTCTCCAATAGCTCCGGGGGTTGGCAGCTATGCATTATGTTTTGTAAGCACAGGCAGCTTGATTTAGATGTGTACATTCTTTTGTTCACTAGTGGCGTCGGTAGCTCAGTGGTTAGGCTGCCCTACTGGGGATCATAAGGTCCGGGTTTCAAAGGCTAGCAAAGCTGAGTCCAATGTTGTGTTTCTTGGGAACTTTACACGCATTTTCCTCACTTGACCCAGGTGCAAATAGGTACAAGCACTAGCTTGGGAGTAAAAACTTGGGTCAAACTAGCATCCTGTCCAGGAGATAATTGTCACCACCTGTTCCACTTCATGCTATGAAAACTGGGATGAATATCGGTTTTACAGGTTTTGCACCTGGATCGAGTCAGAAAACACTTGCAAAGTGTTTTCCCAAGCATTTTATCGGAACTAATGTTGCCAGGAATTGAATCAGGAGCGCAAACACGCGTCTGTCCTAGTGGATGGTGGTGTGTGGGGAAATTGTTGAAGGATTTTTTTCTTATTTTTGTATTTCTTTTTTCAACGTGTTTGAGTGGGATTTTGAGAGACTGGTGGAGTGCCTTGAATAATGTTGTTTATTTATTCATTGCTCTTCTTTCTTGGAATGGTAGCCATCAATAGTTTCATTGAGTAGATTTGAGCATGAGTACTTAATTTTTTAAGGACTGAGGTGAGGAAAATTTTCACCACTCTGTCAACCCTGTGCTGAAAATTTGAAAACTAGAATTGGAATGTTGATGGAACTGTAAACACTGTGTTGAACAACTCGTTAGTGGGTTTGCCTATGACTGCGTAAACATGTTTTTAAAATCCTTTCTCATGGGCTTGGTGCTCAATGATAAGGAGAGAATGATAAGGAGAGAATGATAAGGAGAGAATGATAAAGAGAGAATGATAAGGAGAGAATGATAAGGAGAGAATGCTAAGGAGAGAATGCTAAGGAGAGAATGCTAAGGAGGAGAATGACAAGGAGAGAATGACAAGGAGAGAATGATCAAAGAGAGAATGATAAGGAGAGAATGACAAGGATAGAATGATAAGGAGAAGAACAAAGATGTAGAGTGTCCTTTCTCTTTCTCTCATTTACAGACAGTATATTGAAAAATGAGGAATTATGGAATGCTCCAGATGTATTTTTTCATTTAAATGTAATATAATTTTTTTGTTTTTGATTTGCAAACTTTCTTAGTTAGTATTTTTCTGTAAACAATCAGAACATTTTAAGTAAACATTTTTTTTTTTCAAAGGTCTTCTTAATTTCAGTTAAAATTCAAATGAATCTAGTTTTTATTTCATTGGATAATATTTGTGAAATTAGTTTTCAGTTCCCTTCAGTGAAAGGTTTTGTAAAGTGGCCTCAGCTATGTAGAAAAATCCTCCCTAAACAATTAAACTAAATACAATTATATTATCTTTCTTTTATCTTTCCCAGCCACAACACAATGGCTGAAGTAGACTCAAGAGGAAATGCTGCAACATCTGATTCGCAACAGAATGAGGGGAACATCGTTTATCTGTGGAAAATTCCCATCGACAGAGACTTTGTCAAATCCGTGCCCAGTATTCTTAAAATAGCAGCCTCTGTGAGTCATTCTTTTAAGCAATTTTAATAATTATATTCATATTATGTGTCTATCGCTATGTGTCTGTGAGGCCTTATGAATTTGAATGACAAAATTAATGTAACAATCAAATACCACTCCAACATCTTTCTCTGACTCTGTAACACATATGTCAGGCTTGATATGATTCACATACTATCTCCACATAGGATTACTTTTACCAATATAAGGCCGGAATATCTGTATGCACCATTGTGGTATGTCATGCATTTATTGTTATGTTTTAACAATACCATTCATTTATTGTAGATTTCCATGTTCCATTTGTTCTGATCTTCCATATTCTTTTTTTTTCTTGGCTTTTAATTTATTTTTAAAAAAAAATATTTTCGATTTAAAGATTGGTCGTAGGTGGGCAGTTGGCGGGCGCTGCTTTGTAGGTCCTACTTCTTTCCTTTCACTATTTCACTTATTTCATCTTGCATTTTCTCTTAATCCTTCTGGAGATCTTTGCAATGGTGGACAGGATAAATTTCAAGGAAACAAACAAATTGGTCAAAGTTTCTCTTAAATCTAATATATATATATATCTAATATATACAATTTGTTTTCTCTTAGTGTCTGTCACTGGTGGCTTTTGTCTGCGTGGCATCCGGACGTTCAGAAAACTGTGACGATGACTACGCTTCCACGTACAACTATTTTGAGTTTGTGACCATCAGTGCGTTCCTCACCATGCTCATCAACTGGGTTTTGTTTGCCCTCACCATAGCCACCCGGCGCATCTTTAGAATCGTTCCTTGGCTATTAGGGTGAGTGAATAATACGAAGGAGCCACAGTGGAGTGAAGTCAAAGGCGAAATGTGACAATAAGTGACAACTCCACTAATAAAGACAGAACAAACACGTGACGTTTCAGGTATAACCCTTCGTCAGACAACAAACGAGAAATATCTAAAATCTAGATCTAAGTAATACCTCCAGCATCACACAATGTGATGTCAGAAGAAAAACATAAAGGAGAAAGAAAGAAAGAAAAAGACAGTGATGTTAAGAAACGTAGCAGAGGGGGGTGTGAAGAAAGAGGGAGAGTGGAAGGTTCAGATCTAGAATGAAATAAAAATATAAAAATAAGTAAGTAATAAAAGGTGAGAAGGAGAGAAATAGAGAGAGAGAGAGAAAAAGAAAGAAAAAGGCAGGGAAGAAAGAAAGGGGAGAGAGAGACGTGTGAGTATGGGAAACAAGAACGAAAAATAGGATAAATGTAAGACTAGATCTATATCTCACTGGGTCTAGAAAGAAGAAATGATAGAGAATGAATGAAAGGAAGTATCAATCAAGGCAAAAATTTACACTGAAGGTGCGAAATGTATATAAATTACAAATTTATCGATGCAATAAGGGAAGAGAGTAAACAACTTATCTGAAATTTCAAAAAATGCCAGTTAGGACTAGCTGATGCTATCCAAGTTATCGAAGTCTCAAGTATTTTCTCCTTGGTGATAAAATAGGGTCTATTCCATAATGGTAAGAAACCGTGCACAAAGTTGCTTCCGGTAAATGGAGAACCGGCTTATAATAAGATTGGGCACAATCGACCCTGATGGTATGAACGTCTTACACCAATTTGTATAATTTTCTCTGAGTAACTCCCATAGTTCGGGCACATGCTATTACTATCCCTGACCCTTCACCATCCTCTACCCTACCCCATCCGCCCCCCACCACCCCCATGAAACTATCCAACCCTAACCCTGCCCCCCACCCCTTCCTATTCCGGGCAAAGTTGGGTCCTCTGGCAGGTCACACCCGTGTGCCCATCTATGGTAGCGTACTTGATGGTAGGCATCTTGCACACCTTTTAAATTTAAAAAAAATTTTTTATACTTTTTTTTTTTCGTTCACCTGTGCAACTGTGCGCACGGTTTGTTACCATTACGGAATAGACCCTATTTTATCACCAAGGAGAAAATACTTGAGACTTCGATAACTTGGATAGCATCAGCTAGTCCTAACTGGCATTTTTGAAATTTCAGATAAGTTCTCTTCCCTTATTGCATCGATAGATTTGTAATTTATATACATTTCGCACCTTCAGTGTAAATTTTGCTTTGATTGATACTTCCTTTCATTCATCCTCTATCATTTCTTCTTTCTAGACACAGTGAGATATAGATCTAGTTTTACATTTATCCTATCATTTCCTCTTTCTAGACCCAGTGAGATATACATCTAGTCTTATATTTATCCTATTTTTTTCGTTCTTGTTTCCAATACTCACACGTCTCTCTCTCCCTTTCTTTCTTCCCTGCCTTTTTCTTTCTTTTTCTCTCTCTCTCTCTATTTCTCTCATTCTCTCTATCTCCTTCTCACTTTTTATTACTTACTTATTTTTATATTTTTATTTCATTCTAGATCTGAACCTTCCACTCTCCTCTTTCTTCACACCCCCTCTGCTACGTTTCTTAACATCACTGTCTTTTTCTTTCTTTCTTTCTCCTTTATGTTTTTCTTCTGACATCACATTGTGTGATGCTGGAGGTATTACTTAGATCTAGATTCTAGATATTTCTTGTTTGTTGTCTGACGAAGGGTTATACCCGAAACGTCACGTGTTTGTTCTGTCTTTATTAGTGGAGTTGTCACTTATTGTCATATTTCGCCTAAGGGGTGAGTGAGTGCATTTGATTTCATTCCGCAGGTCAATTTTCAAAATCTTGTGAATAGTGAAGTCACTTGACTTATCTGCTTCTACAAGATTACAGTCCCAACAATACCAAGCCAAAATTCATAAAAGCTTTATAATAAAGGAAATGGAGTTATCAGAATTTTCATTTTTCCTTTCTCTCTCATTCTGTCTGTCTGTATGTCTGTCTCTCTCTCTCTCTCTCTCTCTCTCTCTCTCTCTCTCTCTCTCTCTCTCTCTCTCTCTCTCTCTCTCTCTCTCTCTCTCTCTCTCTCTCTCTCTCTATCTCTCTCTCTCTCTTTCTCTCTCTCTCTCTCTCTCTCTCTCTCTCTCTCTCTCTCTCTCTCTCTCTCTCTCTCTCTCTCTCTCTCTCTCTCTCTCTCTCTCTCTCTCTCTCTCTCTCTCTCTCTCTCTCTCTCTCTCTCTCTCTCTCTCTCTCTCTCTCTCTCTCTCTCTCTCTCTCTCTTGCTTGCTCACTCACTTCTCTCTCACATACACATGCACACACAGCAAACATTAAACAGACCGTCTATCAGTCCCTATACTGTCAGATATAGCGTGAGATGTACCTAGTAGAACTCAAATCTTTCAAATGGTCTTTTCAGGATCTGATCATCCTGGCACTCTTCACCCTATTGTACCTGATTGCCAACATTTGCGTGGCCGCACAGGACTGTGGCAAGGACAGCAACAAAGCGGGAGCTGTGAGTTTTGATTCTAGTCCTAGTTGTCATCTCTCTTAATACTTAACAGAGCTGTCAAGTGTTCTTTGGGGGGGGGGCAGTCTCTCTCAAATGTCATTTGTCTCTATCTGTCCTAAACGTCATTTGTCCCTCCGTCCCTCCCAAACGTCATTTGTCCCTCTCTGCACCTCAGCGGTAGCCTGTCCCACCTTGCGTCTTTGTTTCATTATCAGAAGCATTCATTATTTTGCAAGTGGCTGGTATCGGTATCTTAAGTAATTCTTTCAGTCCTTAGAGTCAGATGATATTCTCTTGGAAATTCTCAAATAGCAAGAAATATTCAAATGTGGAATTTGTAGTACTTCTTTCTCTATGTCTATGGCTTGTAAAAGATTATTCTTTAGTGTCCGGTTAAGGACTGTTATCTCAAAATGTAGGACCCACTGGGTCACTAAAAAATGTCCCTCCATTTCTCATTTGTCCCTCCCTTTCTCCATGTCTGTCCCTCTTCTCTCGCTTCGCACCATGGCAGCTTTGGCTTAAGAAAATTATTCTGAGTGAACCTCTGTAGAACCTCTTACTGTTGCACTGACATTGATAAGATACCTATTACCAAGTGTGGATAAAGACAAACAGTGAGGCAAGGGTCATGTTGGAAGGGATAATATGAAAGTGTAGTTAGCTCGGTTGGTAGCACTAGCAGGCATTCTTTTCATGGCAAGGTGATGGGTGCCGACGCAGAGGTCGCGGGTTCGATTCCTTTGGTTGCCAGGATTTTTTTTTGGGTCTATTCCTTGTATTTGTCTCGTCTTTGTTCCTATGGAGCTTTCATATTATCTTATGTCATTACCTATTACCAAGTGGTATCTTTTTTCTTTTTTTTATGTTAACAATTTTCTTTTGAACACTTGCTTGTTTTTTGGAGGGTTTTCCAGGACCGATGATGTGTCATATGCCATTAAAAAAAAATTGATTTTGGTTTTTATATTTAAAAATTTACTATATGACAATTATATCACCCATCATACCATTGGGCAGAGGCATAGGGCAAGATTTCCCCCCACCCCAGAGCTGTCTGTCTGTTCGCATTTGTTGCGAGTTTTCCACATCAATACCCACAACTTTCCATCTCTGTCTCCGTCTCTTGTTTCCAGACCCCAAGGTTGATCCCTCTTTCTTCAGGCCTGTGGGTTCATTGCATACATGAGTTTTTTTATATTAACAACGGATAAATTAACTCCTTCCTGTTTCTTCATTAACAGATAAATTGACTCTTCCTGTTTCTTCATTAACGGATAAATTGACTCCTTCCTGTTTCTTCATTAACAGATAAATTGACTCCTTGTTTTTCTTCGGATAAATTAACTCCTTCCTGTTTCTTCATTAACAGATAAATTGACTCCTTCCTGTTTCTTCATCAGATAAATTGACTCCTTCTTGTTTCTTCATTAACAGATAAATTGACTCCTTTATATTTTTGTCAAATGACTGGTAAATTTACTCATTGCTCAAATAAGGGCTGTATTCCATGATGACTAAAATGTGACGCATTCTTTTATCAACCTTTGCTGTCACTCTACATACAGGCATTTGGTTTCTTTGCCATGTTCTGCATCGCCGGCAATCTGGCCATATCTGGGAGGTCCTGGTGGTCCAAGCGAAAGGCTGACGCTTCCGAGGCGCAAAAATCTCAAGACTACAGCGCAGAGAGGAACAATGAACACTACTAAGGTGTAAAGAATACCTGTCAAGACATTTGTCTTAGGAGGATGTAACATCGATTAAAAACGCAAAGCAGCTTTGGTCATTGTTCATCTCGCACCTCGCTTTGAGTCCCTCCAACTCAGAGTGTCTTTGATGTTTTTGTTTGATATTGAATGGTGGATTTTGTTAGAATGATGCTTTTGTATGGATGTCTTTAACCCTTATGTTGCCACCCATTTTACACCGGATGTCTTTAACCCTTATGTTGCCACGCATATTACACCGGATGTCTTTAACCCTTATGTTGCCACCCATTTTACACTGGATGTCTTTGCCATTGACACCCATTTTGGCTGCAATACTTAGAAATGACTCATATCAGGAAAAAAATCCTTATTTTTAATCTATAATAGATATTCAATTGAAACTTTCAGGACATACTAATGATATATTGTGCTACAAGAATAAATACTCAAAGTATGCAAATGAGGTCATGTGACCATGGCAGCCATCTTGGATTTTGATAATTTATGTTTTTTTGATCATATCTCAGTGAAAATGACAGTTTATGGTCACAAAATATACCATTGTGAAGCATATTATGGGCTAATCATGATTTACGGGTTGTATTGTAGTGTGAGGAAGACAGAAAAGGGAAGAATTGGACAATAATGGGAAAAAAATACAATTATTCATGTTGCATGACAAACACAAAAAATTGTAATTATGAAGAAACAATACATAAAAGGACACGAAAACAGTAAGCAAGAATTTTAAATCTTATTTTGCTGAGCTGTCCTGTCTCAGTAAGTGAAGTCTTCTATTCTTGTGTTTTTGTGGTTGTGTGTCATATCACATATGTCTCTAATTTTCAAATGTTCCCAGTGCCAGGCACTAGCGGCAACAGTGCCACGCCCTCTTTTTACTTGTGCTCTTTCCCGAAGAACCTCATACACTTCGTTGTCACTGTCAGAGTCAATAAGCTTTTCAACACCTCTATCATATTCACTGCACCATGGATTATCACTATCTTCAACTTTAGCCTGGTCAGAATCAGATTCATGATGGTGCATAATCTGTTCACCATTGACATCTACCATTTCGAGGTTGCCAGTTTAAACAAGTCAGAAAAATAGGCCAAATCTGGGTCAAGTTGCAAATTTTGAGCGGAAAAATTCATGGAGTAGCAACAGTCTATTACGATGGACGGGAATCTACTCTACGTAACAATTTACTGAGGTTTATTTTATATATTTGTCCTTTTTAGTGGAACTAGTCAAGTTTAGACCACAGTCGAAGTCAGCAATACCAATGACAACCGGAAGTTTCGACTATAGTCGAACATGGCAACGTAAGGGGTTAATATATATCGAAAATAGGAATTCTGTTAATCACCTGCCAATATTTTCATCTCAGGTAATTAAAGTCTTTTTCACACATTTCAGTGAAACTTTATATCTCTAGATGTAATCTGTGGTCTAGTTTAAAGAGAACAGGGGGAAATGAAAAGGAGGCCAAAACCACAATCTTTTGATTCTGTTTTATGTTTTTGTTCATTCGACCTGAGACAATTGTTTCTTTGCCTGAAGATTTTCTTCCTATGAAGTAAATAATTTAAACAGTGTTTATGAATTATTATTTTTTTCCTTTTGAAAGAGAAACAACACACAAACAAGGAAATGGGTTGAATGAATTACAAAACATGGCTTTGATAATCCAGGCATGTATAGTATAGATCTACTTTTTCCCTGCTGTTATGAAATTGATAATTATAATTGTAGTCATAGAATATGTGATTCCTGGTTGTAATCATAGAATATGTGATTCCCTGATTGTAATCATAGAATACGTGATTCCCTGCTTCTAATCATAGAATATGTGATTCCCTGATTGTAATCATAGAATACGTGATTCCTGGTTGTAATCATAGAATATGTGATTCCTGGTTGTAATCATAGAATATGTGATTCCTGGTTGTAATCATAGAATATATGATTCCCTGGTTGTAATTATAGAATATGTGATTCCTGGTTGTAATCATAGAATATGGGATTCCCTGGTTGTAATCATAGAATTGTGATTGGTTGTAATCATAGAATATGTGATTGGTTGTAATCATAGAATATGTGATTCCCTTTGTTGTAAGCATAGAATATGTGATTCCCTTGTTGTAATCATAGAATATGTGATTCCCTGGTTGTAATCATAGAATACGTGATTCCCTTATTGTAATCATAGAATACGTGATTTCCTACGGGAGTTGATGGGTTGTTGATTTTTTTGTCATTGGTTGACACTGTATATATAAAGGACTGGATTTATGAGGGTTTTGTAAGAACAAAGGTATATGATTATCACTTGTGTACAGAGATTTTGTAACTTCTTTCTATGCGTCATCGCAAACAAACAAATAAGTACCCATGTATATCATTTATTTGTAACACTTCATATCTAACTGTATTTTCTATAATTGGCAAAAGTGTATCCTAAGACAGCTATATTCCCATTGTATATTTTTATTTTCCATTGTGCATTTGTTTTTTGCATATAATTACAGGGTATACGACTTTGCCTCAGAATGACATATTATTATCCGTACCCTGTTGCTGCATATTGTTTCTATGATGATGATATATATAGTGATGTGACAACATACAGATTTAAAAATAGGATCCAGTAAACAAACAAGAGATTAATTCAATGCCTCAATAAACTGCACAACGCTGGCCAATAAACTTGCCATGTGTACCACCACACTTTAATTCCCTCTTATATCGCACATTGGCTCTGAAGACAAACGTATAATCATTTGGGTTTTCACCAAATAACAAAGTTAAATCACACAGAACATTACCGGTAATTTCAGTAATATAAACATTTTCATTTACTTACATACGGCTATAATATGTCAAGACTGCGGATTATTGGAGTTAAAAATTTAGACAGATTGGACAAAGTCATCAATAATGCAGAATTTGTTTTTAGCAAATTTTAGATCTCATTTCTGCTTAAAACTGTGAAATAATATTACAAACATCATCCTTACCCCTACCCTTCCCCAGTATTATTTTATTGTCTGCAGCCATATACTCATTTGCAGCTAATCCACTTGAAAAAATGGTACCAAACTTCTTCTTTTTTCTTCTTTTTAATAAACGTTATAAACAGTTTGTCAAAATGGCGACTCAAAACAGAGTGTTGTGAAGAAATGCTCAGGACACGGTCCATTTGGTTGACACCTTTATTACTTTCTATAGGACGTTTCCTGTGTCCATTTTTTTCTAGAGTTGATTTACCTTCTTTTGAATACATACTGATTCATGCAATCAAGGTGGATTTTTTTATGTATATTTTTATATATGTATATTCATGTTGTGTGGTTGTAATTGTTTTTAAAGCAGCCGTATTTTGTCATGGATTTGTTGCATTGCCAATAACCACTTTCCGTCATGGAGGATTGCGTTAAAAGAAAAAGCCACATTCCGTTATGAATGATTGCATTAAAAAAATAAAGCCACATTTCATTATGGACACATTCATTAAAAAAGAAGTCACATTTTGTTATGGATGATTGCATTAAAATAAAAGCTACATGTTGTTATGAATGATTGCGTTAAAAATAAAGCCACATTTTATTATGGATGATTGCATTTTTTAAAAAGCCACATTTTATCAAGGACGACTGCACTAAGAAAAAAAGCCAAATTTTGTTCTGTATGATTGCACTTTATAAAAAGCCACATTTCAATATGGATGATTGCATTTGTTAAAAAGCCACATTTTGATATGGATGATTGCATTTGTTAAAAAGCCACATTTCGATATGGATGATTGCATTTGTTAAAAAGCCACATTTCGATATGGATGATTGCATTTGTTAAAAAGCCACATTTCGATATGGATGATTGCATTTGTTAAAAAGCCACATTTCCGATATGGATGATTGCATTTGTTAAAAAGCCACATTTTGATATGGATGATTGCATTTGTTAAAAAGCCACATTTTGATATGGATGATTGCATTTGTCAAAAAGCCACATTCTGTCAGGGATGACTGCACTAAAAAAAAAAAAAGCCACATTTTGTCATGTATGATGAAACTGATAATTGTTTTTGAGTGAACATTACAAAGGATGAAACATGCCATTATTTCAATTTATATTGTTCCTAAATATGATAATCACTACACCTGTTGTTTCCAAGGACCCCAAGTTCTGTGTTCGGAAACAACGTACAATTAAATCCTTTAATAAATAACATCAATTAAACTCTTGTTTACTTTTATTTATGTTGATTTTTTTTAAAGTTGGGGCTGAAATTGTCATTTCTTACTACGGTTTTGCAACTTTTTGGTTTGAAAGCGCTTTCACATGTGATTCAAGAACAATTGCAACACATTGTATTTATGTATGTTAATAAATTTATTCTTTTCCTGTTTCTCAGATGTTTTTTACCACTTGTGGATTATCTCCCTTTCATGCATTTCAGCTCCCCCTCTTTCCATTTTTTTTTTCATCTTAATTATTAAACTTGAAGGAAAACTGTCAGTAGTGGAGAAAAACAAACCAGATAAAAATTTTGTTTCCAGCTTTGCTCAACATTAAAGTTTTGATAACGAATGAAATTGTCATGGACAACACAAAAGTTTTAATTATATTTTTATCTTTCCAATGTATTCAATATTCTGACTTATGTATTATCTTAAATTGCTCAACTAAAACAGAAGAAAAAATTTGTTGGTTCTAAAGCAAGATGGATAATGATTCCTTGTTGTTGATTCAGAAGCAAGATAAAGAAAATATTCCATGCTGCAAATGTGCAAAACCCATTCCATAAATGTATATTAATGATAGTTGTAGTTATACAATTGAAGATGAGAAGGTGTACAATTCATATGTTCATAACGAAGAAATGTTCAATCCACCAAAAATATTCATTTTTGTTGTTTACAGTTCCATGACTCCAAACAGCTCACAAATTGCTAAATTTTTCAATGCTCAGACTTGATTCGAGGTAAATGAAAATTTATAGATTTTTTTATTGGGGTTTTGAGTTATTGTTTCTTTATACGATGTATGTGAATCAATGAAACTTTTCATGCTGTTATATGTATAATATGTATGCGAGTATACTACATGAGAAAAATCTGTCGTTTTTTTTTGAGTATGTAAAACAATAGGTGACCAAATAAAAAACATTCCATTCACTCAACTATTTATTTACATTGCTGTCCGTTGAAATACATAGAAACATCACGACAGCACATTCTTTATAGGCAATGTTCCCTCATCTAAGCTCTACGCGTGCACAACAGGGAGAAGAGGTGTGCACATTTGAGAAATGTTTTAGCAGACAGAATTTTTTTTTTAACGTATTCACTTTCAAACACTTGGGATTTTTTTGTTTAACTCTACACAACACAACACTAAAAAGTTACACACAGACTAGAAAAACACTAGAGGAAACATTGTTTATAGGTACAGTAGTCGCTGAATAAACCGTGCACGCCCTATGGGCGTAGGAAAAGCGTGCTTTTATGCATACCGTGTGTTTATGGGAACTCAGTAGGAGATAACTCATGATATGCAACCCCTGTCTAATCACACATGTGCACACAATGAGATTCAAGAGCCAATGACTTAGGGCCCTTGGCCATTAGCCCCACCTCTCACTCTCTCTGAGCAGCGTATGTAAGTCACCTGTCCTCTACAACGTGTATTCATCTTCTTTCATTGCCGCGGCCAATCAATTTTCGCTGGAGTGTATTATCTGTTCTCATTTGTGGAAAAAATATCACTGATTATAATTATACAACAAAACATATAGTAAGAATTCGGTCAGCTGATGAAGGCGTATGGTTATGCAAAGTGTGCTTTTTGTTGCATGCTTTTATCCAGCAAACGCTGTATTGGATTTTTGGCCACGCTGTTGTTGGCCGTTGTGGACAGGTTATTCGTCTTTCCTGCCAATCCTCCCATGTTTCTTTCAGCGTACTGTTTCCTCTCATTTCACCCTGAGATCACTGCACATGATGGATGGTGTGAGTTACTTTGAAACAAGCAAAAATGGTGTTTTAAACTTCTTTGTTTCCATTCTTAAAAGTTGGGTTGGGAGGGGAAGGAGGAGGGGGTGTTTGACACTAAACACAAACGAACAAAAATCTAAAGGAAACTAAGACCAGACTGATGGGTGGTTGGTGGGGCTGCCAGTAGGTCCTCCTTCCTTCCTTCCATTCTTTCATTTATCTTTCATCTTGTTGTCTCGGTTTTTTTAAATTTATTCTTAGATCACCACTTGTGGTGGACTGGATAAATTTCAATGAATTGAATTGAGTCTAGGCTGATGACAGAAATTCTCTTCCTTCATAGGTTTATTATATTGACAAGCTTTCCTTTACCGTTCATGCGGTAGGGAGAAGACGTTTTATTTTATTTCACCTCAAAGGGAAACATCCAGTGACTCATGTTCAACGAATGAAAGTAATTAAAATCAGGAGGAACGGTGTTACATGAATTTTCTTTGAAAATTAACAAAAATTCTTTTGATACTTGTCAGGCTGGTTTGTTTCATTGAAATGTTGAAATTTAACCCTTTCAAGCACACAATTCAAATCAAATAGGTTACCTGATTAAATTCATTTTTCATCCAACAGACCTTTGGTTCCAATATCTTCTCAGGTTCTTTAAAGGCATAATCTATTAGTATACACAGCTACTTGTGACACGTGTGGTGTGCTTAACTTGATAATATCCTTTTTTTCTTTTTTTATTTCTTTCTTTATTCCATTATCAGTTCCCATTCTACCTTCCGGTGTACAGGTTTTAATACCTGAAATGATCTTTCTCCAAGCTACCCTATTCTGACATTTTCTGTTTCTTTTTGTGAAGGCTAACTTTCTTTGCTTGAGTGCCTGTTTTATATCTTCTTCACGCTTTCTCTGATGTCTGCTTTTTGATCTTTTACCTTGGGTTTTAGTACTGTATACTGAGTTGGCTATTCTATTGTTATTCATTTAATGATATCAATGCTTGTCCAATAGCCAGGTACTCACTCATACCTAAATCATGTGAGGATAGCAGTGTTATGACCGCTATTCTTGTTCTTTTTTATATTTCTGTAAGCTCCAGCCAACCACCTCATTATTTTATCTCAGCACAACGGGATTGGCTTCAGTGAGATTTAAACAAATATATACAATGTAAATGGCATGTTTATATATTCGTAAATCTCAAGTGTTGTAATCGCACAATTGAAATTTTTATCTTTATTAATTCCACCAGCCTTGTATTTATTTATTTCCGTATCTTTTTTAAATGTTTTATATTGTCTTGTTTTGTATGTATACCTTTATCCCAAAGTGCTCATTAATATATTACTTGACATATGATTCTCCATCTCTTTTTGTTGGCATCTTGACAAAGGCTACCAATAAAGGTCCTATTCCTTTTCACTTTACTCTCATTCATGTATAAATATATTTGTATTTCATCTCAGTGTTTCCTCTTTATTCACCCTGAGATCACCACATTTTGGTAAAGGTGGTTACTCCCAAAGAAACAAACACAGAAACATATTTCCACCTATTTTCTCTCTTTCTTCATTTTAGTTTTCTTTTAGTTATCTTTTGTTTATTTTTTTAACTTCATTTATTCGTCATACCATGTTTGAAGCGAAGGAAATCCAGTTGTCCTTAAGTATTTAATTATTATTAACATTTTCATTGAGAAACAACAACAAAACAATATCAGAAAAAAATCGAGAAAGAAATAAATGTAGAACTAGAGCGACTCGATTCACGTTTCCTTTGTTTTTGCATGTGTTTTGCTTTTCTTTGGTTATCAGATTTTTTTAGAGTTGTTGTTGCTGTGTGTGGTTGGTTGATGAGGTTTACTGGTAGGTTTTACTTCTTTCTTTCAGTCTTGCATCCTGCTGTTTACGCTTAGTTTACACTGAGGTGGTTGCATGTAATTTCAATGGAAGAAACACAACAGGAAAAACAAAAGCATACAAAATCATAGAGCTTGTAAAGGAGAGACAGTTGTACAGTGGTAAGGTTGTCCCTCTCAGTAAAAGGAGAGACAGTTGTACAGTGATATTGATAAGGTTGTCCCTCTCAGTAAAGGAGAGACAGTTGTACAGTGATAAGGTTGTCCCTCTCAGTAAAGGAGAGACAGTTGTACAGTGGTAAGGTTGTCCCTCTCAGTAAAAGGAGAGACAGTTGTACAGTGATAAGGTTGTCCCTCTCAGTAAAGGAGAGACAGTTGTACAGTGGTAAGGTTGTCCCTCTCAGTAAAGGAGAGACAGTTGTACAGTGGTAAGGTTGTCCCTCTCAGTAAAGGAAGACAGTTGTACAGTGGTAAGTTTGTCCCTCTCAGTAAAGGAGAGACAGTTGTACAGTGATAAGTTTGTCCCTCTCAGTAAAGGAGAGACAGTTGTACAGTTGTAAGATTGTCTCTCTCAGTAAAGGAGAGACAGTTGTTTAGTGGTAAAGTTGTCCATCTCAGTAAAGGAGAGACAGTTGTACAGTAATAAGGTTGTCCCTCTCAGTAAAGGAGAGACAGTTGTACAGTGATAAGGTTGTCCCTCTCAGAGGAGAGACAGTTGTACAGTGGTAAGGTTGTCCCTCTCAGAGGAGAGACAGTTGTACAGTGATAAGGTTGTCCCTCTCAGTAAAGGAGAGACAGTTGTACAGTGATAAAGTTGTCCCTCTCAGAGGAGAGACAGTTGTACAGTGATAAGGTTGTCCCTCTCAGAGGAGAGACAGTTGTACAGTGATAAGGTTGTCCCTCTCAGTAAAGGAGAGACAGCTGTACAGTGATAAGGTTGTCCCTCTCAGAGGAGAGACAGTTGTACAGTGGTAAGGTTGTCCCTCTCAGTAAAGGAGAGACAGTTGTACAGTGGTAAGGTTGTCTCTCTCAGTAAAGGAGAGACAGTTGTACAGTAATAAGGTTGTCCCTCTCAGTAAAGGAGAGACAGTTGTTTAGTGGTAAGGTTGTCCATCTCAGTAAAGGAGAGACAGTTGTTTAGTGGTAAGGTTGTCCATCTCAGTAAAGGCAAAGGAGAGACAGTTGTTTAGTGGTAAGGTTGTCCATCTCAGTAAAGGAGAGACATTTGTTTAGTGGTAAGGTTGTCCATCTCCGTAAAGGAGAGACAGTTGTTTAGTGGTAAGGTTGTCCATCTCAGTAAAGGAGAGACAGTTGTTTAGTGGTAAGGTTGTCCATCTCAGTAAAGGAGAGACAGTTGTTTAGTGGTAAGGTTGTCCCTCTCAGTAAAGGGGAGACAGTTGTTTAGTGGTAAGAAGGTTGAAACGCCATGAACCAGTGAACCGACGTGTAATCATCCATTGGTGCATTGACGTAACCATGGCGACATTCGAATACCGGTACAGGCTAGTGGTAGAGTTATCTGCAATCCAACTTGTCCACAAGACAGTACATCAGATAATACGATGGCCACATTAGATACATGATTGTTATGAACAATAGGAGACAAATCGATTGGGGAAAAAAACGGAAAAGAAATTAAAAAGAAATAATGAAAACTAAATCTATAAACAAAACAGGTGGCAAAACACAGGAGCTAGACAACGCCACCGCCTGCCGGAGTGCTTTCCAATTCTGGCTTTTCTCTTGGGACTGGGACTGGGGGAGGTAGAACGAGTGCTTTGAGGCCTACACGCGTCAATTATAGACAAAAACAACAATTTATATTACGGTACAGAACAGCATTCTGTTGAAACGAAAACAAAAATTCCTATCAAGTGTGAATAAATATTGTAAAAGATAGGTAAGGAATATCGTAAAAATATTAATCATAATTTCTTAAAATAATCTTAATAGTTTCTGACTGACATGAAAGAGAAATAACATGGATAATTAAATTTGGCCAGTCAAAAAGTGAAGTGTTTGCATAATAATATGCGTCTGTGTGAGTGTGACATGAAAGAGAGGGAGAAGAGAGGGGTACCGACAGATAGTGTGTGTGTGTGTGTGTGTGTGTGAGAGAGAGAGAGAGAGAGAGAGAGAGAGAGAGAGAGAGAGAGAGAGAGAGAGAGAGAGAGAGAGAGAGAGAGAGAAGAGAGAGAATAAAGAGAGAGACAGAGAGAAAGACAGAGACAGAGATGATGATGATGATACCTACAAAAGACGGACAGATAAGCGAAGACAGATGGAAGTAGGGAGAGGGGGGGGGGAGAGAAGGAGAGAGAGATGGACAGAGAGACAAACGTCCAAATAGACATCAACAAAGAGAAAGAGAGAGACATGCACAGGCAGTGCCTACTAAACACAGACAAACAGGCAGAAACAGACATACAAACAAAGACAGAGATGGCGGAGGTAGTGTCTGTCAGACAGATGTGTAACTACTGTAACGAATAGGACAATTTAAACGGTACCATCGCAACTGGCATAGGAAGAGAAGTGGACTTGTACAGAACATATACACGCACGCACACACACACATATACACACACACACATACACCCATATAAAACAGCCCCAGAGATCAGGGTAATCTAAACAAATCAGGACAGTCAAAGACGAAGTGCACTGATCGTATCGCAAAATGAACTGCGATGTTTTATGTTGGTTCTTCTAGAGCCAGACTTCAGATTACAGATGTAGCTCCAGCGATTTTGGATTCGATGCTCCGATTCCAACAGTAGCCAAGTAATCGGTATACGTATTCTTATTTTTATTCGTTCATAGCGTTGGTGGTTGAGTGGTTAGGCTGCCGGATTTGGGATCGCGCGGTCCGGGTTCCAATCCTATCAAACTAGGTCCAACGCTGTGTTAGTTGGAAAAGACACTTAACAGACATTTTCCTTACTCGACCCAAGTGTAAATGAGTATTTACACTAGTTTGGGAGTGAAAACCTGAGTCAGACTAGCGTCCTATCCAGGAGTTGATCATTATCACCTGCTCCGCTTTCCACTATAGAAATCGGGATATGCTTTGGCTCTATGAGCCGGAAAAAGGTCTTGAAGGAACTTTACTTTACTACATAGTAATTGACTAACTCGATTGGTGATCATCACTGCCAGCGCGCATGGTAGTGAATTCAATGACAGTTTTTCAACTTGGATTTGATCTTAGCTTTAGTCTTCGATGCTACCGCTTGGTTTGATTTCGCCTGGCTTTGATTTGATTTGATTTACCCACATCCACGCCTAAGGTGATTCGGGAATTTTGGTAGGATTTTTAATTTTGCCCAGACTGTCCTGTAAACAGCCAAGGGATCTTTAACGTGCACAGAGTGTTGCGATCTGCACACGGGACATTCTGTTTATCGTCCATCTTCGATGGGACTAAGTGTCGATCCATTTACCTTGACCCAGGGTGTAGATTTTGCACGAAAAAAACTCGAGAAAATTTGTCAACGGTTGGTGGGACTCGAACCAACATGTTTTGGGTGAGAAGCCGATACATTGCCTCTGGACTACCGGGAGTCGCTGTTTCGGCTGTCAGTTTGTTCAACAGTCTTCTCACTGTCGTCATCATGCGTAGCTTATCTGTAAAGGACGTTGTTTCTTGGACCTTCTGTTTGAAGCTCATGATCCGTTGCCATTCGTCCTGCTTCCGTTGTTGTGGCTGTGGTTGTGGTGGCTGTGGTTGTGGTGGCTGTGGTTGTGGTGGCTTTGGTTGTTGTGTCTGTGGTTGTTGTGGCTGTGGTTGTGGTGGCTGTGGTTGTGGTGGCTGTGGTTGTGGTGGCTGTGGTTGTTGTGGCTGTGGTTGTTGTGGCTGTGGTTGTTGTGGCTGTGGTTGTTGTGGCTGTGGTTGTGGTGTTTGTGGTTGTGGTGGCTGTGGTTGTGGTGGCTGTGGTTGTGGTGGTTGTGGTTGTGGTGGCTGTGGTTGTTGTGGCTGTGGTTGTTGTGGCTGTGGTTGTTGTGTTTGTGGTTGTGGTGGCTGTGGTTGTGGTGTTTGTGGTTGTGGTGGCTGTGGTTTTTGTGGCTGTGGTTGTTGTGGCTGTGGTTGTGGTGTTTGTGGTTGTGGTGGCTGTGGTTGTGATGGCTGTAGTTGTGATGGCTGTGGTTGTGGCTGTGGTTGTTGTGGCTGTGGTTGTAGTGGATGTGGTTGTGGTGGCTGTGGTTGTGGTGGCTGTGGTTGTTGTGGCTGTGGTTGTGGTGGCTGTGGTTTTGTTGTTGTGGCTGTGGTTGTTGTGGCTGTGGTTGTGGTGGCTGTGGTTGTGGTGGCTGTGGTTGTGATGTTCGTGGTTGTTGTGGCTGTGGTTGTTGTGGCTGTGGTTTTTGTGGCTGTGGTTGTTGTGGCTGTGGTTGTAGTGGCTGTGGTTGTGGTGGCTGTGGTTGTTGTGGCTGTGGTTGTTGTGGCTTTGGTTGTGGTGGCTGTGGTTGTTGTGGCTGTGGTTGTTGTGGCTGTGGTTGTGATGTTTGTGGTTCTGGTGTTTGCACGAGGATGAAAATGAACGATGGCGGCAATCGATATTTGGTGATAGACTAAGTTTGTCTGGAAGCCTGATCTAGTTCTTTCTTTCTTTGATTTAATATCATGTGATACAATAAAAATGTAACCGTTTACACTGGCTTAAAATAGTTTCTATATTTCTGGCTCTAGGTTTTCCCTAGGGTATCCATTTTGATTGATTCATTTGATTGAGACCTTTAAAAAAAAAGAAATTGCATTCGTGCATTTACCTTCGATTGAAAATAAAATGTCATTTAAGCTTTTCTAAAGAAAAAAAAAGAAAAAAGAAGAAAGAATCAAAGATTTTCTTGTATTGGAATGTACACATTTGGAACTGATAAAATCTCAGTTTTAAAAAAAAAGAAAACAAAAGAAGAAAGAAACTAAAAGAACGTTATTACTTGCCCTGCGTTTGGTATTCGTTTGATTCAAGAAGAACGAAGAATCGGCGACCTCCGAACTTTCTGGCCTAACGAGCACCAATGAAAACGGTTGATGCATCGTTATAATATCGTCTGACGCGCCAACGACTCTGCAGGGAATTATGGGACATAGCGCGGCATAGATAAGATAGGGAAAGTCCGATAACCAAACCAGCGTCGCTTCAGTTGCCTTTAAAACATTAGCTTTCCATTCCATGTGCGCGTCTGATTGTCCGATAGACACAAGCCAACTACGAACTACAATGGAGTGATGGACTTGGTAGCTGGGCTTTAGATAATAAATCAAACGCACTGAATTCTAATTATCTTCATGGTGGTCGTCCTGTGCAGGCAGACGTGCGAAAACCGAAAGTCCGGTTGTCTCCCTTGCTTTGCTGCCAGCTCAATCCATCGGTTTTGGTTCACGTTTTGAGTTTTTCTGCTCCGACTTTTGCAAGTTCGATCCATTCTGATAAGCATCGCACTAACCGCATGCTGTAACTGGGTCCTGAGAGAATAAGTTCAGACAATTTTGAAAAACAACTGGATCTGTATGTAGATGTGTGTGTGTATGGGGGGGGTTACACTTTGTGTGGGAAAGGTGCGTCTCGCAAATTTTATGGAATTTCCACATTTGGTTAGAATATAGGCCTAATAGATCTATCTATCTAGATCTAGATCTATAAACCTGAATTTTCGGCATAGCGTTTCACGCTGTCGGAATAGGCACAACAAACCGGTCTGAAATTTCACAAGTGGTTTTGGCTATCACCAGTTCATGTTCTAGGCATAACATCATTTGAATTAGTGTTTTCTTTCAGGATGTTGTATATTTTTTGCAAATGACACTTTATTTTCGGTAAAATCTGTTTCCGACAATCGGCAGTAGATTTATATTCACTTCAGGCTTCCGTCGCCAATATGACTCTAGATAAATCACACCATCCATTCAGGAATTAAAATTTTCTCTGGCACTCTAGATGTCATCATTATTTCAAGTTCTAATGACACTTACTTAGTGTCACAATGGTGGTACGTTTTAATAATCAAATCTAGGGAGTTCCAAACTGAATAACCAGTGTGATGATCTACAGTTTTATATCAATCTAACTAAAGCAGGCTGGCTCTAGATTTCTAGCTACATCTAGATCTTATTGACTCCAAATTAATTCGAGGTTTTTCAAGGTCTAGGATTCTAAATCTTAATCTAGAAATATATTCTATAAACAATTATTTTTATGCCTAGATCAACAGCTTAGCTAGATCTCTACATCGGGAATCTAACTAGATTTGAGACTCAAGGCTTTTAAAAACAATCTAGATTTAGCTCTAGATCTAGATCTAGATCTACATCCGGTGTAGATTTAGTAAATCTAGCGCTAACTTTTAAAAAATCTCAGTTCTAGGTATAGCTCTAGAATTAAATTAGATCTAGAACTAGAAGCTAGAGCTAAATTTATTTCGAATGCATATTACAAAGAGGATCTACATAGACGAGTCAATCTAGATATAGATCTACTAAATACTTTATTTATTATTATTAGACAGATCTAGGTAAGATCTACATCTAGATCTAACTCTAGAAATCTACTGAAAGGCGAGATACAGTGGTGTCCTACTAGACAGAAACAACGGGTTCTATCTAAGGCAGACTGTTATCAACCATGTGACCTTTAAGGTTGAAACGCACACAAGTCAAAGTAGTAAAAACATAAACAGCTTAGAAGTAGGCTACTCAAACAAAGACAGTTCTTTCGACATGAGCGTTTTAACGACAAAAGCTATGCAAATCAGGCTATGCAGATCTAGGAATCGAGTTACAAAGCGGAGAACTGGCTTGAAAATTAAGAGACTAAACTTGCAGCAATCTACTTTACTGAGCCATAAATGATAACAAAACTTGCATTTTAGTGAATATTTGACTATAATGATAAATCTACATGTAGATCCAATATCTACTATTTATGCCCTTTTTGTTTGCGTGACCAAGTAGGGAGTTTTTGACCGACCACGTTTTATTAACGAATTCAACGGAATGTTATAGACTTATAGATCTAGATCTAGCTTTCACTATATCCAGAATCTAGATCTCTAGATATCGATCTCGAATCTAAACCAGACTTTAGATCTGGATTCTAGATCTAGATCAAGATGTGAATAAAAATCGAGGTGTAAAATCAACTTTTGATGCCTTCTATTTCAACGAATTACAACATTACGATTGGGCTAAAGTTAAAGAATACGGTGGGGATTGTTTTGTTTTTTGGTGAGGGGGAGGGGGGTGTGTGTTCAGTATTACGTACTTCCTTCAAACGAAAGGATAGAAATAGATCCTCATCCCCACCACCCCACCCCACCCTCTTCCCAAACCCGTTTCTTTACTGTCTAGAGTCTAGAGATAGAAATGAAGGGACCATGAGTAACACCGACAATAATTGTACGTCTAATCCAACACTTTTGTGCCAGCAATACAATCTGCTCCACATTGAATCAACTAGATCTATCTCTACTACAGGAGCATACCCCACTTACATCATGCACTCGTAATGTGCTCTTTGTGCTTTTCCCCGTGCAAGAGACGGGAAATCATACTGTTATGATATATTTCAATATATCTATTTTATAAGGGAAACACGTATGCAGGCAACAGAAAATAGAAGATTACGCCTAGACCTCTCGACTTCCCCGTTAGAAATGAAAAAATTGATCTTAGAGTGAATGAGTATGTGGTGGTGTACCTTGTACCTGACGGGCTGCTGTTTTCGTGCCCTGTCTTTCAATTCGATTATTTCCGTCTTTGATTGGATTTTAGATTTGAATTTTTGTATTTGAAATGTGCTCTGTATCTTGTATCCTTTTATTTTATCAAATGAAATGACTAATTTTTAACATTGTATTATTGTTATTTTGGATTTTATAAATGATTTTTAATTTCAATTTACTAATCATAGCCATTTAACAAAAAAACTATTGTCACCAAGTTTTTGTGAACTGTTATCGTAACCCACAACAAAGTCACAACACACAGCGGAAGTGTCGAGGGGGCATGCGCAAACAAAATGCTTCACCAATACCGGTCATAAGGTCTAACTGACCACCGAAAGTAAAAAGCCACCCATCAAAATCACTTTTTTCTCTCCGGCACAAGCAATGTTAACAACCTGAACTTTATTCAGACACACCAACTCAAATCTGTCACGAAAAAAATAAATCTTTACTGTCATTTATCAAATGTAATTAAACACAATGCGTTATAGTCTGAGTAGAAACAGAATGAGAACAGCCCTCAATGTACTTAACTGTGAATGTGGTGACAAAGGACAGAACAACAGAAGCTAGGTTGAATTAGGAATACACAATGATTTAAAATAAGATGAAAGTAGAGATGGATTTATAGTCCGTGTTCCCACACAATTGCAGGCTCACCGACTGTACAATGTATCCCACAGCAGGCCATTTTTGCAAATTTCCTTCTCAACTCTCTGTTGAGCACACAGTAGAGCAGCATGCTTGTTGCTTTTTACTTATGTTGTACTCTGACAAGATCTTTCTCTAACTCCAACTAAGTCGAACGAGCAAAGGAGAGTGGAGTACATTTCCTTCCGATACCTGGGTACTCATTCACAACTAAGTCGAGGAAAGGAGAGGAAGTACATTTCCTACCTATATCTGGGTACTCATTCACAACTAAGTCGAGGAAAGGAGAGAAAAGTACATTTCCTACCTATATCTGAGTACTCATTCACAACTAAGTCGAGGAAAGGAGAGGGAAGTACATTTCCTACCTATACCTAGGTACTCATTCGGAAGTACATTTCCTTCCTATATATCAATAATCATTCACAACTAAGTCAAGGGAAAGAGAGGGAAGTACATTTCCTTCCTATATCTGGGTACTCATTCCCAACTAAGTCGAAGAAAGGAGAGGAAGTACATTTCCTTCCTATATCCGGGTACTCATTCACAACTAAGTCGAGGAAGGAGAGGAAGTACATTTCCTTCCCTATATCTGGGTACTCATTCACAACTAAGTCGAGGGAAGGAGAGGAAGTACATTTCCTTCCTATATCTGGGTACGCATTCACAACTAAGTCGAGGGAAAGAGAGGGAAGTACATTTCCTTCCTATATCTGGGTACTCATTCACAATTAAGTCGAGGGAAGGAGAGGGAAGTACATTTCCTTCCTATACCTAGTTACTCATTCACAACTAAGTCGAGGGAAGGAGAGGGAAGTACATTTCCTTCCTATACCTAGTTACTCATTCACAACTAAGTCGAGGGAAGGAGAGGGAAGTACATTTCCTTCCTTTTTCCACAACTAAGTCTACATTTCCTTCCTCTGGGTACTCATTCACAACTAAGTTGAGGGAAGGAGAGGGAAGTACATTTCCTTCCTATACCTAGTTACTCATTCACAACTAAGTCGAGGAAGGAGAGGAAGTACATTTCCTTCCTATACCTAGTTACTCATTCACAACTAAGTCGAGGAAGGAGAGGGAAGTACATTTCCTTCCTATACCTAGTTATTCATTCACAACTAAGTCGAGGGAAGGAGAGGAAGTACATTTCCTTCCTATACCTAGTTACTCATTCACAACTAAGTCGAGGGAAGGAGAGGGAAGTACATTTCCTTCGAGAACAACGTCACGTAAAAAACACCTGGGCAAGCTACGAGTTTAGAAGTTATAACCAGTGCGTCGTGATTACAAACTCACAACACACATGCCTCCACGATTGACGGGGTCCAGTTCAATTGTGTGCCTATAACAAAAATCATGCCTCCACGATTGACGGGGTCAGTTCAATTGTGTGCCTATAACAAAAATCATGCCTCCACGATTGACGGGGTCAGTTCAATTGTGTGCCTATAACAAAATCATGCCTCCACGATTGACGGGGTCAGTTCAATTGTGTGCCTATAACAAAAATCATGCCTCCACGATTGACGGGGTCAGTTCAATTGTGTGCCTATAACAAAAATCATGCCTCCACGATTGACGGGGTCAGTTCAATTGTGTGCCTATAACTAAAAATCATGCCTCCACGATTGACGGGGTCAGTTCAATTGTGTGCCTATAACAAAATCATGCCTCCACGATTGACGGGGTCAGTTCAATTGTGTGCCTATAACAAAAATCATGCCTCCACGATTGACGGGGTCAGTCCAATTGTGTGCCTATAACAAAAATCACGCCTCCACGATTGACGGGGTCAGTCCAATTGTGTGCCTATGTCCATTTTCGTTTCCACAATTGACGGGGTCTGTTCAATAGTGTGCCTATGTCCATTTTCGTTTCCACAATTGAAAGGGTCAGTTCAATAGTGTGCCTATGTCCATTTTCGTTTCCACAATTGAAAGGATCAGTTCAATAGTGTGTCTTTGTCCATTTTCGTGTTATTTTAAAAAAAAAACAGACAAAGAGATAATCCTAGGAAATAAATGGAATTCACGCTTCCTGAAAAGTGTGAAAATGATATGATGAAAATACATCACGTTTACAGCCATTCCCAAAGTCAACATTGCCAAAGTCCATTGTTTTTTACCTTTGTCTCTAAATAACATCATTGTGACGTAGGCACACTGTTGAAATGTCGCCTTTAATTATTATAACAAATTGAAGCAATGCAATTAGAAACTCGATAACATTTGATAATGGCCCGCTAATTGACAACCTAAACGCTAAAACTTGCAATCATTAAAAGCATCAATATAGACCAGGAAGGGGCGCAAGTAAGGGCACATTGCATTGTGATAGAGAAACGATAGCGGAATTCAAGGATGACACGAAATCACATTGTTATCTAAAGATTGTTTATTGCGAATAGATTACCGATATGTTACAGGCACGTGATGTAATAATAATAATAATAATAATAATAATAATAATAATAATAATAATAATAATAATAATAATAATAATAATAATAATAATAATAATAACAATAATAATAATAATAATAATAATAATAATAATAATAATAATAATAATAATAATAATAATAATATAATAATAATAATAATAATTATTAACAATAATAATAATAATATTATTATTATTATTATTATTAATAATAATAATAATAATAATAATATAATAATAATAATAATAATAATAATAATAATAATAATAATAATAATAATAATAATAATAATAATATTAATAATAATAATAATAATAATAATAATAATAATAATAATAATAATAATAATAGTAATAATAGTAGTAGTAGTAGTAGTAGTAGTAGTAGTAGTAGTAGTAGTAGTAGTAGTAGTAGTAGTAGTAGTAGTAGTAGTAGTAGTAATAAGTAGTAGTAGTAGTAGTAGTATAGTATAATAATAATAATAATGATAATAATAATAATAAAATTATTAATAATAATAATAATAACAATAATAATAACGATAGTAATAATAATAATAATAATAATAATAATAATAATAATAATAATAATAATAATAATAATAATAATAATAATAATAATAATAATAATAATAATAATAATAATAATAATAATAATAGTAATAGTAATAATAATAATAATAATAATAATAAGAAGAATATAAATAATAATAATAATAATAATAATACTAACAATAGTAACAATAATGATAACAAAAATAATAATACACATAATAATAATATAATGAGCATTATAATGATATTGATACTAATAATAATAATAGTAATAATAATAATAATGATAATAATAATGATAATGATTATGATGATGATGATGATGATGATGAGGATGATAATAATAATAATAATAATGAT
>JAXRKP010000511.1:0-47500 GCA_037039925.1 Doris montereyensis
TCCGTAATGGTCAGAAACTGTGCGCAAAGGTTCTTCCGGTAAATGTTGAACATATTCCTAAATGGCAAGAAACCGTGCGCAAAGTTGTTTCCGATAAATGGTGAACGTATTTCGTAATAGTAAGAAACCGTTTGTACAAGTTGTTTCCGGTAAATGGTGAACGTATTCCGTCATGGTAAGAAACCGTTCAGGCAAAATGTGCTTCCGGTAAATGGCAAACATAGCACGTAATGGTAAGAAACACGTGCGCAAAAGTTGCTTCCGATGAATGGTGAAATATTCCGTAATGGTAAGAAACTGTGCGCAAAGTTGCTTCCGGTAAATGTTGAACATATTCCTAATGGTCAAGAAACCGTGCGCAAAGTTGCTTCCGGTAAATGTTGAACATATTCCTAAATGGTAAGAAACTGTGCGCAAAGTTGTTTCCGGTAAATGGTTGAACACATTCCTAAATGGTAAGAAACTGTCCGCAAAGTTGCTTCCGGTAAATGGTGAACGTTTCCGTCAATGGTAAAAACTGTGGTGAACTTGCTTCCGTAAATGGTAAACGTAAACCGTCATGGTAAGAAGCCATGCGTAAAGTTGTTTCCGATAAATGGTGAACTATTCCGTAATGGTAAGAAACTGTGCGCAAAGTTGCTTCCGTAAATGTTGAACGTATTCCGTAATGGTAAGAAAACTTCCGATAAATGGTGAATGTATTCGTAATTCCGCAGTAAAGTTGTTCGAAATGTTGAACATATTCCTAAATGGTAAGAAACCATACGCAAAGTTGCTTCCGTAAATGGTGAACGTATTCCGTAATGGTAAGAAACCTTGTACAAAATTTGTTTCCGGTAAATGTTGAACATATTCCGTAATGGTAAGAAACCATGCGCAAAGTTGTTTCCGGTAAATGGTGAACATATTCCGTAATGGTAAGAAACCTTGCCAAACTTGTTTCCGGTAAATGATGAAAGTATTCCGTAATGGTAAGAAACCGTGCGCAAAGTTGCTTCCGGTAAATGGTGAACGTATTCCGTAATGGTAAGAAACCGTGTGCAAAGTTGTTTTAGGTAAATGGTTGAACGTATTCCGTAATGGTAAGAAACCGTGCGCAAAGTTGCTTCCAGTAAATGGTGAACGTATTCCGTAATGGTAAGAAACCGTGTGCAAAGTTGTTTCCGGTAAATGGTGAACGTATTCCGTAATGGTAAGAAACCGTGCCCAAAAGTTGCTTCCAGTAAATGGTGAACGTATTCCGTCATAGTAAGAAACCGTTTTATGCAAGGTTGCTTCCGGTAAATGGTGAATGTATTCTGTAATGGTAAGAAACCGTGCGCAAAGTTGCTTCGAGTAAATGGTGAACGTATTCCGTAATGGTAAGAAACCGTGCACAAAGTTGCTTGAGGTAAATGGTGAACGTATTCCGTAATGGTAAGAAACCGTATGCAAATTTGCTTCCGGTAAATGATGAATGTATTCTGTAATGGTAAGAAACCGTGCGCAAAGTTGCTTCCGATAAATGGCGAACGTATTCCGTAAATGGTAAGAAACCGTTGCGCAAAGTTGCTTCCGGTAAATGGTGAACGTATTCCGTAATGGTAAGGAACTGTGCGCAAATTTGCTTCCGATAAATGATGAACGTATTCCGTCATGGTAAGAAACCGTGATGCAAAGTTGTTTCCGATAAATGGCGAACGTATTCCGTAATGGTAAGAAACCGTGCGCAAAGTTGCTTCCGGTAAAGGGTGAACGTATTCCTTAATGGTAAGAAACTGTGCGCAAACGTTATTCTGGTATATGGTGAATGTAATCCGTAATTGTAAGAAACCATGCGCAAAGTTGCTTGCGGTAAATGGTGAACGTATTCCGTAATGGTAAGAAACCGTGTGAAAACATACTTCCGGTAAATGGTGAACGTGTGTTGTTCTTCTGACACCACATTGTGTGATGCGGGAGGTATTACTTAGATCTAGTTCTAGATATTTCTCGTTTGTCGTCTGACGAAGGGTTATATCCCAAAACATCACATGTTTGTTCTGTCTTTATTAGTGGAGTTGTCCCTTAATGTCATATTTTGCCTTAATATATTATGGCAAGTTGGTCAATAAAGTTTGGCAAGTTGGTTAATCGAATTTGGCAAGTCGGTTAATAGAGTTTTGCAAATTGGTTAATAGAGTATGGGAAGTTGGTCGATAGGGTATGGCCAGTTGACCAATAGAGTTTGAAAAGTTGGTTAATAGAGTATGGTAAGTTGGTAAATAGAATAGAGTTTGTAAATAGATTTGGCAAGTTAGTAAATAAAATTTGGTCCAGTTGGTAAATAGTATTTGGCCAGTTGGAAAATAGTATTTGGCCAGTTGGAAAATAGAATTTGGCCAGTTGGTAAATAGAATTTGGCCAGTTTGAAAATAGAATTTGGCCAGTTGGTAAATAGAATTTGGCCAGTTGGTAAATAGAATTTGGCCAGTTATAAATAGAATTTGGCCAGTTGGAAAATAGTATTTGGCCAGTTGGAAAATACAATTTGGCCAGTTATAAATAGAATTTGGCCAGTTGGAAAATAGAATTTGGCCAGTTGGAAAATAGAATTTGGCCAGTTGGTAAATAGAATTTGGCCAGTTGGTAAATAGAATTTGGCCAGTTGGAAAATAGAATTTGGCCAGTTGGAAAATAGAATTTGGCCAGTTGGTAAAATAGAATTTGGCCAGTTGGTAAATAGAATTTGGCCAGTTGGTAAATAGAATTTGGCAAGTTGGTAAATAGAATTTGGCCAAATAGAATTTGGCCAGTTGGTAAAGAGTATTCGGCAAGTTAATAAAGAGAATTTGGCAAGTTGGTAAATAGAATTTGGCCAGTTGGTAAATAGAATTTGGCAAGTTGGTTCATAGAGTTTGGTAAGTTGGTTAATAGAGTATGTAATACGAAGGAGCTACAGTGGAGTGAAGTCAGAGGCGAAATATGATAATAAGTGACAACTCCACTAATAAAGACAGAACAAACATGTGACGTTTCGGGTATAACACTTCGGCAGACAACGAACGAGAAATATCTAGAATCTAGATCTAAGTAATACTTCCGGCATCACACAATGTGATGTCAGAAGAAAAACATCAAGGAGAAAGAATGAAAGAAAAAGACAGTGATGATAAGAAACGTAGCAGAGGGGGTGTGAAGAATGATCGAGAGTGGAAGCTTCAGATCTAGATCTAGAGTAAATAAAAAATATGGAAATAAGTAAGTAAAATAAGGTGATAAGAGAATGACAGAAATGAGAAGGAGATAGAGAGAATGACAGAAATCAAGAGAGAGAGAGAGAGAGAGAGAGAGAGAGAAAAGAGAGAGAGAGAGAGAGAGAGAGAGAGAGAGAGAGAGAGAGAGAGAGAGAGAGAGAGAGAGAGAGAGAGAGAGAGAGAGAGAGAGAGAGAGAGAGAGAGAGAGAGAGAGAGAGAGAGAGAGAGAGAGAAAGCGATAAGGAAAGAAAAAAGGCAGGGAAGAAGAGAGGGAGAGAGAGAGACGTGTGAGTATGGGAAACAAGAACGAAAAATAGGATAAATGTAAGACTACATCTATATTTCACTGGCGCTAGAAAGAAGAAATGATAGAGAATGAATGAAAGAAAGTATCAATCAAGGCAAAAAATTTACACTGAAGGTGTGAAATGTATATAAATTCCAAATTTATCGATGCAATAAGGCAAGAGAGTAAGCAACCTATCTGAAATTTCAAAAAATGTCAGTTAGGACTAGCTGATCCTATCCAAGTTATCAAAGTCTCAAGTATTTTATCCTAGGGATAAAATAGGGTCTATTCAGTAAAAGAAAGAAAACGTGTCCAAATTTGTTTGCGGTATATGGTGAACGTATTCCGTAATAGTGAAACGTGTGCAAAGTTGTTTCCGGTAAAGGTTGAACATATTCCTAAATGGTAAAAAACCGTGACAAATTTGCGTGTGCAAAGTTGTTTCCGGAAAGAAAACGTAAAGGTTGAACATATTCCTAAATGGTAAAAAACCGTGAGCAAAGTTGCTTCCGGTAAATGGAACATAAATGGTGAAACGTATTTGCTTCCGTAAATGGGAACATATTCCGTAAAAACCGTGCATAAAGCAAATACTTGCTTCCGAAATGATAAACGTTAATGGAAAGAAAACGCTAAAAGGCTTCCGTGAATGGTGAACATATTCCGTAATGGTAAGAAACTGTGTTCTTCCGAAATAAATGGCAAAAACGTATTGTTTCGTAAATGGTAAAGAAGCATAGTTGCTTCCGGTGAACGTAAATGATAAATGGCATTCCGTAATGGTAAGAAACCGTGCAAAAAGTTGCTTCCGGTGAATGGTGAACATATTCCGTAATGGTCAGAAACTGTGCGTGCAAAAGGTTCTTCCGGTAAATGTTGAACATATTCCTTCCGGTAAATGGTGAACGTATTTCGAAACCCTTGCACAAACTTGCTTCCGGTAAATGGTGAACGTATTCCGTAATGGTAAGAAACCCTGTACAAAGTTGTTTCCGGTAAATGGTGAAAATATTCCGTAATGGTAAGAAACCGTGCAAAGGTTCAAATGTTGAACGTTTCCGTAAATGGTAAGAAACTGTGCGCAAAGTTGCTTTAGCTAAATGGTGAACGAAACCCGTGCGAAAATTGCTTCCGGTAAATGGTGAATGTATTCCGTCATGGTAAGAAACCGTGGGCAAAGTTGCTTCCGATAAATGGCAAACGTATTCCGTAATGGTAAGAAACCACATGCAAAGTTGCTTTCGGTAAATGGTGAACGTATTCCGTAATGGTAAGAAACTGTGTGCAAAGGTTCTTCCGTAAATGGTGAACGTATTCCGTAATGGTAAGAAACTGTGACCAAAGTTGCTTGCGCAAATTCCATAATGTTTCGGTAAATGTGAACAAACTCCATTCCTAAATGGTAAATAAACCGTGCTCAAATTTGCTTCCGGTAAATAGTAAATTCCGTAAAAGAAACTATTCCGGTAAATGGTGAACATATTCCCTAATGGTAAGAAACCGTTTGCAAGGTTGCTTCCGGTAAATGGTGAACGTATTCCGTAATGGTAAGAAACCGTGCTAAGTTGCTTCCAAAACGGTGAACAAATTCCGTAAATGGTTTTGCTTCCGGTAAATGATAAACGTATTCCGTAATGGTAAGAAAACGTGCCCAAATTTGCTTCCGGTAAATGGTGAACGTATTCCGTAATGGTAAGAAACCGTGTAAAGGTTCTTCCGAAATGTTGAACATATTCCTAAATGGTAAGAAACCGTTTGCAAAGTTGCTTCCGGTAAATGGTGAACGTAATATTCCCTGTAAAACATGGTAACTGGTAAAAATATTCCGTAATGGTAAGAAACCGTTGCAAAGTTGCTTCAGGTAAATGGTGAATGTATTCCGTAATGGTAAGAAACCGTGCGAAAATTAGCTTCCGGTAAATGTTGAACGTATTCCGTAAATGGTAAGAAACCGTGCGCAAAGTTGCTTCCGATAAATGGCAAACGTATGGGTAAGAAACGTATTGCTTCGTAATGGTAAGAAATTCCGTAATGGTCAGAAAACAAAGATTGTTTCCGGTAAATGTTGAACATATTCCTAAAAACCGTGGTAAGAAACCATAAGTTGCTTCCGGTAAATGTTGAACTTCCGATAAATGGCGCAAAAGTTGTTTCCGATAATGGTGAACGTATTTCCGTAATGGTAAGAAACCGTTGTAAGAAACCGTGCGCTTTGTTTCCGATAAATGGTGAACGTATTCCGTAATGGTAAGAAACCGTGTGCAAAGTTGCTTCCGGTAAATGGTGAAATATTCCGTAATGGTAACATATTTGCTTCCGTAATGGTGAACATATTCCTAAATGGTCAGAAACCACGTTGAACATATTCCTAATGGTAAGAAACCATACGCAAAGTTGTTTCCGGTAAATGGTGAACATATTCCTAATGGTAAGAAACCGTGCGCAAAGTTGCTTCCGGTAAATGGTGAACGTATTCCGTAATGGTAAGAAACCGTGTGCAAAGTTGTTTCCGGTAAATGGTTGAACGTATTCCGTAATGGTAAAATGAAACCGTGTAAGAAAGTTGTTTTAGGTAAATGGTGAACGTATTCCGTCATGGTAAGAAACCGTATGCAAACGTTGCTTCCGGTAAATGGTGAATGTTGAACATTCCGTAATGGTAAGAAACCGTAATAGTAAGAAACCTTGTACAAACTTGTTTCCGGTAAATGATAAATTCCGTAATGTTAAGAAACGGTGTGTGTTTTCGGTAAATCCGGTAATGGTAAATGGAAACCGTAAGAAACACAAAGTTGCTTCCGGTAAATGGTGAACGTATTCCGTATGGTAAGAAACCGAAACCGTAAATGCAAATTTGCTTCCGTGCACAAAGTTGTAAAATGGTGAACGTATTCCGTAATGGTAAGAAACCGTGCGCAAAGTTGCTTCCGATAAATGGTGAACGTATTCCGTAATGGTAAGAAACCGTGCGCAAAGTTGCTTCCATAAATTGCTTCCGTAATGGTAAAAACCGTGAACATATTGAGGTAAATGGTGAACATATTCTGTAATGGTAACCGTGCGCAAATTTGCTTCCGATAAATGATGAACGTATTCCGTCATGGTAAGAAACCGTGCGCAAAGTTGTTTCCGATAAATGGCGAACGTATTCCGTAATGGTAAGAAACCGCTTCCAAAGTTGCTTCCGGTAAATGGTGAACGTATTCCTTAATGGTAAGAAACTGTGCGCAAACGTTATTCTGGTATATGGTGAATGTAATCCGTAATTGTAAGAAACCATTGCTTCCGCAAAGTTGCTTTCCGGTAAATGGTGAACGTTATTCTGGTCCGTAATGGTAAGAAACCGTGTTGCTTGCGGTAAACGTGGTAAGAAACTTCCGGTAAATGGTGAACGTGTGTTGTTCTTCTGACACCACATTGTGTGATGCGGGAGGTATTACTTAGATCTAGTTCTAGATATTTCTCGTTTGTCGTCTGACGAAGGGTTATATCCCAAAACATCACATGTTTGTTCTGTCTTTATTAGTGGAGTTGTCCCTTAATGTCATATTTTGCCTTAATATATTATGGCAAGTTGGTCAATAAAGTTTGGCAAGTTGGTTAATCGAATTTGGCAAGTCGGTTAATAGAGTTTTGCAAATTGGTTAATAGAGTATGGGAAGTTGGTCGATAGGGTATGGCCAGTTGACCAATAGAGTTTGAAAAGTTGGTTAATAGAGTATGGTAAGTTGGTAAATAGAATTTGGCAAGTTTGTAAATAGAATTTGTAATGGTAAATAAGTAAATAAAATATGGTCCGTTGGTAAATAGTATTTGGCCAGTTGGAAAATAGTATTTGGCCAGTTGGAAAATAGAATTTGGCCAGTTGGTAAATAGAATTTGGCCAGTTTGAAAATAGAATTTGGCCAGTTGGTAAATAGAATTTGGCCAGTTGGTAAATAGAATTTGGCCAGTTAGTAAATAGAATTTGGCCAGTTGGAAAAATAGTATTTGGCCAGTTGGAAAATACAATTTGGCCAGTTATAAATAGAATTTGGCCAGTTGGAAAATAGAATTTGGCCAGTTGGAAAATAGAATTTGGCCAGTTGGTAAATAGAATTTGGCCAGTTGGAAAATAGAATTTGGCCAGTTGGAAAATAGAATTTGGCCAGTTGGAAAATAGAATTTGGCCAGTTGGAAAATAGAATTTGGCCAGTTGGTAAATAGAATTTGGCCAGTTGGTAAATAGAATTTGGCCAGTTGGTAAATAGAATTTGGCCAGTTGGTAAATAGAATTTGGCCAGTTGGTAAAGAGTATTTGGCAAGTTAATAAAGAGAATTTGGCAAGTTAATAAAGAGAATTTGGCAAGTTGGTAAATAGAATTTGGCCAGTTGGTAAATAGAATTTGGCAAGTTGGTTCATAGAGTTTGGTAAGTTGGTTAATAGAGTATGTAATACGAAGGAGCTACAGTGGAGTGAAGTCAGAGGCGAAATATGATAATAAGTGACAACTCCACTAATAAAGACAGAACAAACATGTGACGTTTCGGGTATAACACTTCGGCAGACAACGAACGAGAAATATCTAGAATCTAGATCTAAGTAATACTTCCGGCATCACACAATGTGATGTCAGAAGAAAAACATCAAGGAGAAAGAATGAAAGAAAAAGACAGTGATGATAAGAAACGTAGCAGAGGGGGTGTGAAGAATGATCGAGAGTGGAAGCTTCAGATCTAGATCTAGAGTAAATAAAAAATATGGAAATAAGTAAGTAAAATAAGGTGAGAAGGAGATAGAGAGAATGACAGAAATCAAGAGAGGGAAGAGAGAGAGAGAGAGAGAGAGAGAGAGAGAGAGAGAGAGAGAGAGAGAGAGAGAGAGAGAGAGAGAGAGAGAGAGAGAGAGAGAGAGAGAGAGAGAGAGAGAGAGAGAGAGAGAGAGAGAGAGAGAGAGAGAGAGAGAGAGAGAGAGAGAGAGAGAGAGAGAGAGAGAGAGAGAGAGAGAGAGAGAGAGAGAGAGAGAAAGAAAAGGAAGGGAAAGAAAAAAAAAGGCAGGGAAGTAAGAAAGGGAGAGAGAGACGTGAGTATGGGAAACAAGAACGAAAAAATAGGATAAATGTAAGACTACATCTATATTTCACTGGCGCTAGAAAGAAGAAATGATAGAGAATGAATGAAAGAAAGTATCAATCAAGGCAAAAAATTTACACTGAAGGTGTGAAATGTATATAAATTCCAAATTTATCGATGCAATAAGGCAAGAGAGTAAGCAACCTATCTGAAATTTCAAAAAATGTCAGTTAGGACTAGCTGATCTATCCAAGTTATCAAAGTCTCAAGTATTTTATCCTAGGGGATAAAATAGGGTCTATTCAGTAAAAGAAAGAAAACGTGTCCAAATTTGCTTGCGGTATATGGTGAACGTATTCCGTAATAGTAAGAAACCGTGTGCAAAGTTGTTTCCGGTAAAGGTTGAACATATTCCTAAATGGCAAAAAACCGTGAGCAAAGTTGCTTCCGGAATGGTAAATGGTGAAACTGTATATTCTTCCGTAAATGTAATGGTAAGAAACCGTGCACAAATTTGCTTCGATATTCCGTAAATGATAAACGTATTCCGTAATGGAAAGAAAACGTGCGAAAAGTTGCTTCCGGTGAATGGTGAACATATTCCGTAATGGTCAGAAACTGTGCGCAAAGGTTCTTCCGGTAAATGTTGAACAATTCCTAAATGTTCTTCCGGTTGTTTCCGATAAATGGCGAACAACATATTCCTAAATGGTGAACGTATTTCGTCATGGTAAAACACCGTGCACAAAGTTGCTTCCGATAAATGGTGAACGTATTCCGTAATGGTAAGAAACCGTGCAAAAAGTTGCTTCCGGTAAATGGTGAAATATTCCGTAATGGTAAGAAACTGTGTGCAAAAGGTTCTGCTCCGTAAATGGTTGAACATATTCCTAAATGGTAAGAAACCGTGCAAAAGTTGCTTCGGTAAATGGTGAAATATTCGTAATAGTAAAAAACCTTGCACAAACTTGTCTCCGTAAATGGTGAACATATTCCGTAATGGTAAGAAACTGTGCGCAAAGTTGCTTCCGGTAAATGGTGAACGTATTCCGTAATGGTAAGAAACTGTGCATGCAAAGTTGTTTCGGTAAATGGTGAATGGTAAGAAACTGTGTTTCTTTAGTAAAAGGTGAACGTATTCGTGATGGTAAGATAAAACCAAAGGTTCTTGCTTCCGGTAAATGGTGAACAAATTCCGTAATGGTAAGAAACCGTGGCAAAAGTTGCTTCCGATGTAAATGGTGAACGTATTCGTAATGGTAAGAAACTGTGCGCGAAGTTGCTTTCGGTAAGTTGCTTGCAAAGGTTCTTCCCGTAAATGGTGAACGTATTCGTGATGGTAAATGGTGAAATTCCATGATGGTAAATAACCGTGGGCAAATTTGCTTCAGGTAAATAGTATTCCGTAATGGTAAGAAACTCTAAGGTAAAATGGTGAACATATTCCCTAATGGTAAGAAACCGTTTGCAAAGGTTGCTTCCGGTAAATGGTGAACGTATTCTGTAATGGTAAGAAACCGAGTGTAAGCTTCCAGTAAACGGTGAACAAATTCCGTAATGGTAAAAACCGTGCGCAAATTTGCTTCCGGTAAATGATGAACGTATTCCGTAATGGTAAGAAACTCTGCCCAAATTTGCTTTTCGGTAAATGGTGAACGTATTCCGTAATGGTAAGAAACCGTTTGCAAAGGTTCTTCCGGTAAATGTTGAACATATTCCTAAATGGTAAAAAACCGTGCGCAAAATGTTGCTTCCGGTAAATGGTGAACGTATTGAAAAATAAATGGTAAGAAACCCTGTACAAACATGTTTCCGTAAATGGTAAAAATATTCCGTAATGGTAAGAAACCGTTGGTAAATTTGCTTCCGGTAAATGGTGAACGTATTCCTAATGGTAAGAAACCGTGCGAAAAAGTTGCTTCCGGTAAATGGTGAACATATTCCGTAATGGTAAGAAACCGCGGTAAATGTTGAACATATTCCTAAATGGCAAGAAACCGTGCGCGAAAAGTTGCTTCCGGTAAATGGTGAACGTATTCCGTAATGGTAAGAAACCCTGTACAAACATGCTTCGATAAATGGTAAACGTATTCCGTAATGGTAAGAAACCGTAAAGTTCTTCCGGTAAATGGTGAACATATTCCGTAATGGTAAGAAACCGTGCGCAAAGTTGTTGCTTCCGGTAAATGGCAAACGTATTCCGTAATGGTAAGAAACCGTGCGCAAAGTTGCTTCCGGTAAATGGTGAACGTATTCCGTCATGGTAAGACACCGTGCAAAAGTTGCTTCCGATAAATGGCAAACATATTCCGTAATGGTAAGAAACCGTGCGAAAAGTTGCTTCCGGTAAATGGTGAACATATTCCGTAATGGTCAGAAACTGTGCGCAAAGTTCTTCCGGTAAATGTTGAACATATTCCTAAATGGCAAAAACCGTAAGAAACCTTCCGTAAACGTGAACGTATTCCGTAATCCGTCGTAAATTGTTTCCGGTAGAATGGTTGAACACATTCCTAAATGGTAAGAAACTGTCCGCAAAAGTTGCTTCCGGTAAATGGTGAACTCATTCCGTAATGGTAAGAAACTGTGCGCAAATTTGCTTCCGTAAATGGTGAACGTATTCCGTCATGGTAAGAAGCCATGCGTAAAGTTGTTTCCGATAAAATGGTGAAACGTATTACTTCCGGTAAATGGTCAAGAAATTCCGTCATGGTAAGACAAGTTGCTTCCGGTAAATGGTGAACGTATTCCGTAATGGTCAGAAACCGTGCGCAAAGATTCTTCCGGTAAATGTTGAACATATTCCTAAATGGCAAGAAACCATGCGCAAAGTTGCTTCCAGTAAATGGTGAACGTATTCCGTAATAGTAAGAAACCTTGTACAAACTTGTTTCCGGTAAATGATGAAAGTATTCCGTAATGTTAAGAAACGGTGTGCAAAGTTGTTTTCGGTAAAGGTTGAACATATTCTGTAATGGTAAGAAACCGTACGCAAAGTTGTTTTAGCTAAATGGTGAACGTATTCCGTAATGGTAAGAAACCGTGCCCAAATTTGCTTCCGGTAAATGATGAACGTATTCCGTCATGGTAAGAAACCGTGTGCAAAGTTGTTTTCGATAAATGGTTGCGTATTCCGTAATGGTAAGAAACCGTGCAAAGTTGCTGGGGTAAAATGGTGAACGTATTCCGTCATAGTAAGAAACCGTATGCAAAAGTTGCTTCCGGTAAATGGTGAACATATTCTGTAATGGTAAGAAACCGATGGTAAATGAAACCGTGCACAAAACCGTGCTTGCTTCCGGTAAATGGTGAACGTATTCCGTAATGGTAAGAAACCGTGCATTGCTTCCGGTAAATGTTGTTTTCCGGTAAATGTTGAACGTATTCCTTCCAAAATGGCGAACGTGGTAAAGAAACCGTTGGCATAGTTGCTTCCGGTAAATGGTGAACATATTCTGTAATGGTAAGGAACCGTGCGCAAATTTGCTTCGGTAAATGATGAACGTATTCCGTCATGGTAAGAAACCATGCGCAAAGTTGTTTCCGATAAATGGCGAACGTATTCCGTAATGGTAAGAAACCGTGCGCAAAGTTGCTTCCGGTAAATGGTGAACGTATTCCTTAATGGTAAGAAACTGTCGCAAACGTTATTCTGGTATATGGTGAATGTAATCCGTAATTGTAAGAAACCATGCGCAAAGTTGCTTCGATAAATGGTGAACGTATTCGTAATGGTAAGAAACCGTGTGAAAACGTACTTCCGGTAAATGGTGAACGTGTGTTGTTCTTCTGACACCACATTGTGTGATGCGGGAGGTATTACTTAGATCTAGTTCTAGATATTTCTCGTTTGTCGTCTGACGAAGGGTTATATCCCAAAACATCACATGTTTGTTCTGTCTTTATTAGTGGAGTTGTCCCTTAATGTCATATTTTGCCTTAATATATTATGGCAAGTTGGTCAATAAAGTTTGGCAAGTTGGTTAATCGAATTTGGCAAGTCGGTTAATAGAGTTTTGCAAATTGGTTAATAGAGTATGGGAAGTTGGTCGATAGGGTATGGCCAGTTGACCAATAGAGTTTGAAAAGTTGGTTAATAGAGTATGGTAAGTTGGTAAATAGAATTTGGCAAGTTTGTAAATAGAATTTGGCAAGTTAGTAAATAAAATATGGTCCGTTGGTAAATAGTATTTGGCCAGTTGGAAAATAGTATTTGGCCAGTTGGAAAATAGAATTTGGCCAGTTGGTAAATAGAATTTGGCCAGTTTGAAAATAGAATTTGGCCAGTTGGTAAATAGAATTTGGCCAGTTGGTAAATAGAATTTGGCCAGTTGGTAAATAGAATTTGGCCAGTTAGTAAATAGAATTTGGCCAGTTGGAAAATAGTATTTGGCCAGTTGGAAAATACAATTTGGCCAGTTGGTAAATAGAATTTGGCCAGTTGGAAAATAGAATTTGGCCAGTTGGAAAATAGAATTTGGCCAGTTGGTAAATTTGGCCAGTTGGTAAATTTTGGCCAGTTGGAAAATAGAATTTGGCCAGTTGGAAAATAGTATTTGGCCAGTTGGAAAATAGAATTTGGCCAGTTGGTAAATAGAATTTGGCCAGTTGGTAAATAGAATTTGGCAAGTTGGTAAATAGAATTTGGCCAGTTGGTAAATAGAATTTGGCCAGTTGGTAAAGAGTATTCGGCAAGTTAATAAAGAGAATTTGGCAAGTTGGTAAATAGAATTTGGCCAGTTGGTAAATAGAATTTGGCAAGTTGGTTCATAGAGTTTGGTAAGTTGGTTAATAGAGTATGTAATACGAAGGAGCTACAGTGGAGTGAAGTCAGAGGCGAAATATGATAATAAGTGACAACTCCACTAATAAAGACAGAACAAACATGTGACGTTTCGGGTATAACACTTCGGCAGACACGAACGAGAAATATCTAGAATCTAGATCTAAGTAATACTTCCGGCATCACACAATGTGATGTCAGAAGAAAAACATCAAGGAGAAAGAATGAAAGAAAAAGACAGTGATGATAAGAAACGTAGCAGAGGGGGTGTGAAGAATGATCGAGAGTGGAAGCTTCAGATCTAGATCTAGAGTAAATAAAAAATATGGAAATAAGTAAGTAAAATAAGGTGAGAAGGAGATAGAGAGAATGACAGAAATCAAGAGAGGGAGAGAGAGAGAGAGAGAGAGAGAGAGAGAGAGAGAGAGAGAGAGAGAGAGAGAGAGAGAGAGAGAGAGAGAGAGAGAGAGAGAGAGAGAGAGAGAGAGAGAGAGAGAGAGAGAGAGAGAGAGAGAGAGAGAGAGAGAGAGAGAGGAAGAGAAAAGAGAGAAGAAAGGGAGAGAGAGAAAGCGATAAGGAAAGAAAAAAGGCATAAGAAAGGAAACAAGAAACAAGAACGAAAAAATAGGATAAATGTAAGACTACATCTATATTTCACTGGCGCTAGAAAGAAGAAATGATAGAGAATGAATGAAAGAAAGTATCAATCAAGGCAAAAAATTTACACTGAAGGTGTGAAATGTATATAAATTCCAAATTTATCGATGCAATAAGGCAAGAGAGTAAGCAACCTATCTGAAATTTCAAAAAATGTCAGTTAGGACTAGCTGATCCTATCCAAGTTATCAAAGTCTCAAGTATTTTATCCTAGGGGATAAAATAGGGTCTATTCAGTAAAAAGAAAGAAAACGTGTCCAAATTTGTTTGCATATGGTGAACGTATTCCGTAATAGTAAGAAACCGTGTGCAAAGTTGTTTCGATAAAGGTTGAACATATTCCTAAATGGCAAAAAACCGTGAAATTTCAAAGTTGCTTCCGGTAAATGGTGAACGTATTTCGTAATGGTAAAAACCGTGCACAAATTTGCTTCGGTAAATGATAAACGTATTCCGTAATGGAAAGAAAACGTGCGAAAAGTTGCTTCCGGTGAATGGTGAACATATTCCGTAATGGTCAGAAACTGTGCGCAAAGTTTCTTCCGGTAAATGTTGAACATATTCCTAAATGGCAAGAAACCGTGCGCAAAGTTGTTTCCGATAAATGGTGAACGTATTCCGTAATGGTAAGAAACCGTTTGCATAGTTGCTTCCGGTAAATGGTGAACATATTCCGTCATGGTAAGAAACCGTGCGCAAAGTTGCTTCCGATAAATGGCAAACATATCCGTAATGGTAAGAAACCGTGGTAGTTGCTTCCGTGAATGGTGAAATATTCCGTAATGGTAAGAAACTGTGCGCAAAGTTGCTTCCGATAAATGGTGAACATATTCCGTAATGGTAAGAAACCGTGCAAAAAGTTGCTTCCGGTAAATGGTGAAATATTTCCGGCACAAACTTGTTAAATGAACATATTCCTAAATGGTAAGAAACCGTGCGCAAATCTGCTTCCGGTAAATGGTGAACGTATTTCGTAATGATAAGAAACCTTGCACAAACTTGTCTCCGGTAAATGGTGAAAGTATTCCGTAATGGTAAGAAACTGTGCGCAAAGATCTTTCCGCTAAATGGTGAACGTATTCCGTAATGATAAGATACTGTGTGCAAAATTCTTTCCGTAAATGGTGAACGTATTCTGTAATGGTAAGGAACTGTGCGCAAAGTTGCTTTAGCTAAATGGTGAACGTATTCGTAATGGTAAGAAACCACATGCAAAGTTGCTTTCCGGTAAATGATCAATGTATTCCGTAATGGTAAGAAACCGTGGGCAAAGTTGTTTCCGATAAATGGTGAACGTATTCCGTAATGGTAAGAAACTGTGACCAAAGTTGCTTTCCGTAAATGGTGAACGTATTCCGTAATGGTAAAAACTGTGTGCAAAGTTGCTTCCGGTAAATAGTGAACGTATTCCGTAATGGTAAAAAACTCTGACCAAAGTTGCTTTTCGGTAAATGGTGAACATATTCCATAATGGTAAAAACCGTTTGCAAATTTGCTTCCGGTAAATAGTGAACGTATTCCTAATGGTAAGAAACCGTAAGCTAAGGTGCTTCCAGTAAATGGTGAACATATTCCTAATGGTAAGAAACCGTTTGCAAGGTTTGCTTCCGGTAAATGGTGAACGTATTCCGTAATGGTAAGAAACCGTGCCCAAATTTGCTTCCGGTAAATGGTGAACGTATTCCGTAATGGTAAGAAACCGTGCGCAAAGGTTCTTCCGGTAAATGATGAACATATTCCTAAATGGTAAGAAACCGTGCCCAAATTTGCTTCCGGTAAATGGTGAACGTATTCCTAATGGTAAGAAACCGTGCCTTGTTTCCGGTAAATGTTGAACGTATTCCTAATGGTAAGAAACCCTGTTCAACATTGCTTCCGGTAAATGGTGAACGTATTCCGTAATGGTAAGAAACCCTGTACAAACATGCTTCAGGTAAATGTGAATGTGTTCCCTAATGGTAAGAAACCGTGCGAAAATTAGCTTCAGGTAAATGGTGAACGTATTCCGTCATGGTAAGAAACCGTGCGAAAAGTTGCTTCCGATAAATGGCAAACGTATCCCGTAATGGTAAGAAACCGTGCTTCCGAAAATGGTTGAACATATTTGCTTCCGGTGAATGGTGAACATATTCCGTAATGGTCAGAAACTGTGCGCAAAGTTCTTCCGGTAAATGTTGAACATATTCCTAAGATTTACTAAGAAACTATTTCTCGTTTGTTGTCTGACGAAGGGTTATACCGAAAACATCACGTGTTTCTTTTGCCATTTAGGAATATGTTCAACATTTACCGAAGAACCTTTATGCGACAGTTTCTGACCATTACGGAATATGTTCACCATTCAACGGAAGCAACTTTTCGCACGTTTTCTTTCCATTACGCAATACGTTTATCATTTACCGAAGCAAATTTGTGCACGGTTTTTTACCATTACGAAATACGTTCACCATTTACCTGAAGCAACTTTGCGCACGGTTTCTTACCATTACGGAATTCGTTCACCATTTACCGCAAGCAACTTTGTACACAGTTTCTTACCATTACGGAATACGTTCACCATTTACGGGAAGAACCTTTGCACACAGTTTCTTACCATTACGAATAAACTCACCCATTTACGGAAGCAACTGCGTGTGGTTTATTACCATTACGAATCGTTTGCCATTTATCGGAAACAACTTTCCCCACACGGTTTCTTACCATGACGAAATCACGTTCATCATTTACTGGAAGCATATATCGCGCGGTTACTTACCATTACGGATACGTTCACATTTACCTAAAGCAACTGCGATCACGATTTCTTACCTTTACAGAATATGTTCAACCTTTGCGGAAACAACTTTGCGCACGGTTTCTTAACATTTAGGAATACTTTCAACATTTACCGGAAACAAGTTTGTACAAGGTTTCTTACTATTCTGAATACGTTCACCATTACCACCAGCAACTTTTCGCACAGTTTCTTACCATTACTGGATAGGTTTGCCATTTATCGGAAGCAATCTTGCGCATACTTTCTTACCATGACGGAATACGCTCACCATTTAATCGCTCACCATTTACCATTAGGAACACAACATTTACCTGAAGTAACTTTTGCGGAACGGTTTCTTACCATTCGGAATATTTTCACCATTTACCGAAAACATGTTTCTGCAGGGTTTCTTACTATTACGGAAATACGTTCACCATTTACCGGAAGCAACTGCGCCGCGGTTTCTTGCCATTTAGGAATATATGTTCACCATTTACCGGAAGAAATTTGCGCACAGTTTCTGACCATTCACGGAATGAGTTCACCATTTGCCGGAGCAAATTTGGGCACGGTTTCTTACCATGACGGAATACGTTCACCATTTACCGCAAGCAACTTTGCGACGGTTTCTCGCCATTTAGGAATATGTTCAACATTTACCGGAAGAACCTTTGCACACAGTTTCTGACCATTACAGAATACGTTCACCCTTTACAGAAAACAACTTTGCAAACGGTTTCCTACCATTAGGGAATATGTTTATCCTTTACCGGAAGCAAATTTGCGCGGTGTTCTTACCATTACTGAACACCTTCACCATTTACCTAAAGCAACTTTGCGCATGGTTTCTTACCATTCGAAATACGTTCACCATTTACAGGAAGCAACTTTGCGCACGATTTCTTGCCATTTAGGAATATTTTCAACATTTATCGAAAACAACCTTTGCGCACAGTTTCTGACCATTATGGAAAACGTTGACCATTTACCGGAAGCAAATTTGCGACGGTTTCTTACCATTACGGAATACGTTTGCCATTTATCGGAAGCAACTTTGCGCACGGTGTCTTACCATTACAGAATACGTTCACCATTTACGGAAACAAGTTTGTGCACGGTTTTCCTACCATTACGAAATACGTTCGCCATTTATCGAAAGAACTTTGCGCACGGTTTCTTACCATGACGGAATATTTTTACCATTTACGAAACAAGATTGTACAAGGTTTCTTACTATTACGAAATACGTTCACCATTTACCGAAGCAACTTTGCGCACTGTTTCTTACCATTACGAATACGTTTGCCATTTATCGGAAGCAACTTTGCGCGGTGTCTTACCATGACGGAATATTTCACCATTTACTGGAAGCAACTATTGTGCACGGTTTCCTACCTTTACGAAATACGTTCGCCATTTATCGGAAACAACTTTGCCCACGGTTTCTTACCATGACGGAATATTTTTACCATTTACTGGAAACAAGATTGTACAAGGTTTCTTACTATTACGAAATACGTTCACCATTTACCGCAAATTTGCGCACGGTTTCTCGCCATTTAGGAATATGTTCAACATTTACCGGAAGAACCTTTGCACAGAGTTTCTGACCATTACGAATACGTTCACCATTTACCGAAGCAACTTTGCGCACGGTTTCTTACCATTACGGAATACATTCATCATTTACCGGACCAAATTTACGCACGGTTTCTTACCATTACGAATACTTTCACCATTTACCTGAAGCAACTTTGCGCATGGTTTCTTACCATTTAGGAATCTGTTCAACCTTTACTGGAAATAACTTTGCGCACGGTTTCTTACCATTACGAATACGTTCACCATATACCGCAAGCAAATTTGCGCACGTTTTCTTTCCATTACTGAATAGACCCTATTTTATCACCTAGGAGAAAATACTTGTGACTTTGATAACTTGGATAGCATCAGCTAGTCCTAACTGGCATTTTTCAAAATTTCAGATAAGTTGCTTACTCTCTTGCCTTATTGCATCTATAAATTTGGAATTTATATACATTTCACATCTTCAGTGTAAATTTTTGCCATGATTGATATTTTCTTTCATTCATACTCTATCATTTCTTCTTTCTAGCGCCAGTGAAATATAGATGTAGTCTTACATTTATCCTATTTGTTCGTTCTTGTTTCCCATACTCACACGTCTCTCTCTCCCTTTCTTACTTCCCTGCCTTTTTCTTTCTTCATCTGTCTCTCTCTCTCTTGATTTCTGTCATTCTCTCTATCTCCTTCTCACTTTATATTACTTACTTATTTCCATATTTTTTATTTACTCTAGATCTGAACCTTCCACTCTCGCTCATTCTTCACACCCCTGCTACGTTTCTTATCATCACTGTCTTTTTCTTTCTTTCTTTCTCCTTTATGTTTTTCTTCTGACATCACATTGTGTGATGCCGGAAGTATTACATCTAGATTCTAGATATTTCTCGTTTGTTGTCTGCCGAAGGTTTATACCCGAAACGTCACATCTTTGTTCTGTCTTGATTAGTAGAGTTGTCACTTATTATCATTTTCGCCTCTGACTTCACTCCACTGTAGCTCCTTCGTATTACATACTCTATTAACCAACTTGCCAAACCAACCAACTTGCCAAATTCTATTAACTAAATTGTTTAACCAACTGGCCAAATTCTATTTACCAACTGGCCAAATTATTTTAACAAATTCTCTTTACCAGCCAAATTCTATTTCCAACTGACTATTTTCAACTGACCAAATGTTGTTTAAATGGCCAAATGTTATTTACCAACTGGCCAAATTCTATTTACCAAATTTCAACTGGCCAAATTCTATTTACCAAAAATTCTATTTACCAACTGGCCAAATTCTATTTACCAACTTGCCAAATTCTATTTTCCAACCAACTGGCCAAATTCTATTTACCAACTTGCCAAATTCTATTTACCAACTGGCCAAATTCTATTTACCAACTTGCCAAATTCTTTTTTCCAACTTGCCAAATTCTATTTACCAACTTGCCAAATTCTATTTACCAACTTGCCAAACTCTATTAACTAACTGGCCAAATTCTATTAACCAACTTGCCAAACTCTATTTACAATCTTGCCAATTCTAAAATTCTATTGACCAACTTGCCAAACTCTTTTGACCAACTTGCCAAATTCTATTGACCAACTTGCCAAACTCTATAAGCTAACTTGCCATACTCTTTTGACCAACTTGCCATACTCTATTAACCAACTTCCCAAACTCTATTGGCCAACTGGCCATACCCTATCCACCAACTTCCCATACTCTATTAACCAACTTGCTATTAACCGACTTGCCAAATTCTATTAACCAACTTGCCAAACTTTATTGACCAACTTGCCATAATCTATTAAGACAAAATATGACATTAAGTGACAACTCCACTAATAAAGACAGAACAAACACGTGATGTTTTGGGTATAACCCTTCGTCAGACCACAAATGAGAAATATCTAGAATCTAGATCTAAGTAATACCTCCCACATCACACAATGTGGTGTCAGAAGAAAAACACACGTTCACCCTTTACCGGAAGCACGTTTTCACACGGTTTCTTACCATTACTGAATACGTTTACCATTTACCGGAAGCAACTTTGCTCATGGTTTCTTACCATTACGGATTACATTCACCATTTACCAGAATAACGTTTGCGCACAGTTTCTTACCATTAAGGAATACGTTCACCCTTTACGGAAGCAACTTGGGCATGTTTTTTTACCATTACGGAATACGTTCGCCATTTATCGGAAACAACTTTGCGCATCGTTTCTTACCATGACGGAATACATTCATCATTTACACAAATTTACCGGTTCCTTACTAACAATACGTTCACCATTTACCTAAAGCAACTTTGCTATGGTTTCTTACCATTTAGGAATATGTTCAACATTTACCGGAAGATTCTTTTGCGCACAGTTTCTGACCATTACAGAATACGTTCACCATTTACTGGAAGCAACTATGCGCACGGTGTCTTACCATGACGGAATACGTTCACCATTTACCGGAAACAAGTTTGTGCACGGTTTCCTACCTTTACGAAATACGTTCGCCATTTATCGGAAGCAACTTCGCGCACGGTTTCTTACCATGACGGAATATTTTACCATTTACCGGAAACAAGATTGTACAAGGTTTCTTACTATTACGAAATACGTTCACCATTTACCGTGCAAGCAACTTTGCGCTTTTTCTTACCATTACGGAATACGTTTGCCATTTATCGGAAGCAACTTTGCGCCGCGGTGTCTTACCATGACGGAATACGTTCACCATTTACGGAAGCAACTATGTGCACGGTTTCCTACCTTTACGAAATACGTTCGCCATTTATCGGAAACAACTTTGCCCACGGTTTCTTACCATGACGGAATATTTTTACCATTTACTGGAAACAAGATTGTACAAGGTTTCTTACTATTACGAAATACGTTCACCATTTACCGCAAGCAAATTTGCGCATCGTTTCTCGCCATTTAGGAATATGTTCAACATTTACCGGAAGAACCTTTGCACAGGTTTCTGACCATTACGGAATACGTTCACCATTTACCGGAAGCAACTTTGCGCACGGTTTCTTACCATTACGGAATACATTCATCATTTACCGGACCAAATTTACGCACGGTTTCTTACCATTTACTTTCACCATTTACCTGAAGCAACTCTGGTTTCTTACCATTTAGGAATCTGTTCAACCTTTACCGAAATAACTTTCGGTTTCTTACCATTACGGAATACGTTCACCATATACCGCAAGCAAATTTGCGCACGTTTCTTCTTTCCATTACTGAATAGACCCTATTTTATCACCTAGGAGAAAATACTTGTGACTTTGATAACTTGGATAGCATCAGCTAGTCCTAACTGGCATTTTTTCAAAATTTCAGATAAGTTGCTTACTCTCTTGCCTTATTGCATCTATAAATTTGGAATTTATATACATTTCACATCTTCAGTGTAAATTTTTGCCATGATTGATATTTTCTTTCATTCATACTCTATCATTTCTTCTTTCTAGCGCCAGTGAAATATAGATGTAGTCTTACATTTATCCTATTTGTTCGTTCTTGTTTCCCATACTCACACGTCTCTCTCTCCCTTTCTTACTTCCCTGCCTTTTTCTTTCTTCATCTGTCTCTCTCTCTCTTGATTTCTGTCATTCTCTCTATCTCCTTCTCACTTTATATTACTTACTTATTTCCATATTTTTTATTTACTCTAGATCTGAACCTTCCACTCTCGCTCATTCTTCACACCCCCTCTGCTACGTTTCTTATCATCACTGTCTTTTTCTTTCTTTCTTTCTCCTTTATGTTTTTACTTAGATCTTCTGACATCACATTGTCTGTTATGCCGGAAGTATTGTCACTTATTATCATATTTCAAGATCTAAATTCTAGATATTTCTTCTATTAACCAACTGCCAAATTTTATTACCAACTTGCCAAATTTATTTCCAACTGTCCAAATTCTATTACCAACTGGCCAAATTCTATTTTCGTTGAAATTCTTTTACACTCAACTGCCAAATTCTATTACTCTTCAACTCCCTATTAAATTCTATTAAACCAACTTGTCAAATTCTATTTACCAACTTGCCAAATTCTATTTACCAACTTCCAAATTCTATTCTAACTTGACCAACTCCAAATTTATTTACCAACTGGCCAAATTCTATTTACCAACTTCTATTTACCAACTTGCCAAACTCTATTTACCAACTTGCCAAATTCTATTTTCCAACTTGCCAAATTCTATTAACCAACTGGCCAAATTCTATTTACCAACTTGCCAAATTCTATTTACCAACTTGCCAAACTCTATTTACCAACTTGCCAAACTCTATTAACCGACAAAATTCTATTAACCAACTTGCCAAATTTTATTGACCAACTTGCCAAATCTATTAAGACAAAATATGACATTAAGTGACAACTCCACTAATAAAGACTTTGCCATGATGTTTTAATAACTTGTCAGACCACAAATGACCAATATCTAGAATCTATCTAACCAACTTCCCACATCACACAATGTGGTGTCAACCAACTTGCACAAACCCTTTACCGGAACCACGTTTTCAAACGGTTTCTTACCAACTTGAATACGTTTACCATTTACCGGAAGACTCAATTTCTTACCATTAAGTGACAACATTCACTAATAAAGACAGAATAACGTTTGTGATGTTTTGTTTCTTACCATTAAGTCAGTTCACCAAATGAGAAATATCTAGAATCTAGATCTAAGTAATACCTTCACCATTTATCGAAGAAAAACAACTGTGCACGTTTTCACACGGTTTCTTACCATTACGGAATACATTCACCATTTACGGAAGCAACTTTGCTCACGGTTTCTTACCATTACGGAATACAAAGCAACTTTGCGCACAGGTTTCTTACCATTACGGAATATGTTCACCATTTACCGAAGCAACTTGGGGCATGTTTTTTCTGGCCATTACGGAATACGTTCACCATTTATCGGAAAAACCTTTATGTTTCTTACCATTACGGAATACATTCATCATTTACCGGAAGCAAATTTGCGCACGGTTTCTTACCATTACGGAATACGTTCACCATTTACCTAAAGCAACTTTGCGCACGGTTTCTTACCATTTAGAATATGTTCAACATTTACGAGGAAGATTCTTTCTTACATTAGTTTCTTACCATTACAGAATACGTTCACCATTTACTGGAAGCGGAAGCTTTGCGCCGCGGTGTCTTACCATGACGGAATACGTTCACCATTTACCGGAAACAAGTTTGTGCACGGTTTCCTACCTTTACGAAATACGTTAAGCCATTTATCGGAAGCAACTTCTACGCACGGTTTCTTACCATGACGGAATATTTTTACCATTTACCGGAAACAAGATTGTACAAGGTTTCTTACTATTACGAAATACGTTCACCATTTACCGCAAGCAACTTTTATGCACTGTTTCTTACCATTACGGAATACGTTTGCCATTTATCGGAAGCAACTTTGCCGCACGTGTCTTACCATGACGGAATACGTTCACCATTTACGGAAGCAACTATGTGCACGGTTTCCTACCTTTACGAAATACGTTTGCCATTTATCGGAAACAACTTTGCCACGGTTTCTTACCATGACGGAATATTTTTACCATTTACTGGAAAGAAGATTGTACAAGGTTTCTTACTATTACGAAATACGTTCACCATTTACCGCAAGCAAATTTGCGCACGGTTTCTCGCCATTTAGGAATATGTTCAACATTTACCGGAAGAACCTTTGCACAGAGTTTCTGACCATTACGGAATATGTTCACCATTTACCGGAAGCAACTTTGCGCACGTTTTCTTACCATTACGGAATACATTCATCATTTACCGGACCAAATTTGTGCACGGTTTCTTACCATTACGGAATACTTTCACCATTTACCTGAAGCAACTTTGCTCATGGTTTCTTACCATTTAGGAATCTGTTCAACCTTTACCGGAAATAACTTTGCACACGGTTTCTTACCATTACGGAATACGTTCACCATATACCGCAAGCAAATTTGCACGTTTTCTTTCCATTACTGAATAGACCCTATTTTATCACCTAGGAGAAAATACTTGTGACTTTGATAACTTGGATAGCATCAGCTAGTCCTAACTGGCATTTTTTCAAAATTTCAGATAAGTTGCTTACTCTCTTGCCTTATTGCATCTATAAATTTGGAATTTATATACATTTCACACCTTCAGTGTAAATTTTTGCCATGATTGATATTTTCTTTCATTCATTCTCTATCATTTCTTCTTTCTAGCGCCAGTGAAATATAGATGTAGTCTTACATTTATCCTATTTGTTCGTTCTTGTTTCCCATACTCACACGTCTCTCTCTCTCCTTTCTTACTTCCCTGCCTTTTTCTTTCTTCATCTGTCTCTCTCTCTCTCTTGATTTCTGTCATTCTCTCTATCTCCTTCTCACTTTATATTACTTACTTATTTCCATATTTTTTATTTACTCTAGATCTGAACCTTCCACTCTCGCTCATTCTTCACACCCCCTCTGCTACGTTTCTTATCATCACTGTCTTTTTCTTTCTTTCTTTCTCCTTTATCCTTTATGTTTTTCTTCTGACATCACATTGTGTGATGCCGGAAGTATTACTTAGATCTAGATTCTAGATATTTCTCGTTTGTTGTCTGCCGAAGGTTTATACCCGAAACGTCACATCTTTGTTCTGTCTTGATTAGTGGAGTTGTCACTTATTATCATATTTCGCCTCTGACTTCACTCCACTGTAGCTCCTTCGTATTACATACTCTATTAACCAACTTGCCAAACTCTATTAACCAACTTGCCAACCTCTATTAACCAACTTGCCAAATTCTATTAACCAACTTGCCAAATTCTATTTATTAACTTGCCAAATTACTTTTTACCAACTGGCCAAATTCTATTTACCAACTGGCCAAATTCTATTTACCAACTTGCCAAATTCTATTTACCAACTGGCCAAATTCTATTTACCAACTGGCCAAATTCTATTTTTACCAACTGGCCAAATTCTATTTACCAACTGGCCAAATTCTATTTTCCAACTGGCCAAATTCTATTTTTCCAACTGGCCAAATTCTATTTACCAACTGGCCAAATTCTATTTACCAACTGGCCAAATTCTATTTACCAACTGGCCAAATTCTATTTATAACTCTATTTAAATTCTATTTACTGGCCAAATTCTATTTTCCAACTGGCCAAATTCTATTTTCCAACTGGCCAAATTCTATTTACCAACTTGCCAAATTCTATTTACCAACTGGCCAAATTCTATTTACTAACTGGCCAAATTCTATTTTCCAACTTGCCAAATTCTATTTACCAACTTGCCAAATTCTATTTACCAACTGGCCAAATTCTATTTTCCAACTTGCCAAACTCTATTTACCAACTTGCCAAATTTTATTTACCAACTTGCCAAATTCTATTTACAAACTTGCCAAATTCTATTTACCAACTTGCCATACTCTATTAACCAACTTTTCAAACTCTATTGGTCAACTGGCCATACCCTATCCACCAACTTCCCATACTCTATTAACCAATTTGCCAAAACTCTATTAACCGACTTGCCAAATTCTATTAACCAACTTGCCAAACTTTATTGACCAACTTGCCATAATCTATTAAGACAAAATATGACATTAAGTGACAACTCCACTAATAAAGACAGAACAAACACGTGATGTTTTGGGTATAACCCTTCGTCAGACCACAAATGAGAAATATCTAGAATCTAGATCTAAGTAATACCTCCCATATCACACAATGTGGTGTCAGAAGAAAAACACACGTTCACCATTTACCGGAAGCACGTTTTCACACGGTTTCTTACCATTACTGAATACGTTTACCATTTACCGGAAGCAACTTTGCTCATGGTTTCTTACCATTACGGATTACATTCACCATTTACCAGAATAACGTTTGCGCACAGTTTCTTACCATTAAGGAATACGTTCACCCTTTACCGGAAGCAACTTGGGCATGTTTTTACCATTACGAATACGTTCGCCATTTATCGGAAACAACTTTGCGCACGGTTTCTTACCATGACGGAATACATTCATCATTTACCGAAAGCAAATTTGCGCACGGTTCCTTACTATTACGGAATACGTTCACCATTTACCTAAAGCAACTTTGCGCACGGTTTCTTGCCATTTAGGAATATGTTCAACATTTACCGGAAGATTCTTTGCGCACAGTTTCTTTCCATTACAGAATACGTTCACCATTTACCGGAAGCAACTTTGCGCACGGTGTCTTACCATGACGGAATACGTTCACCATTTACCGGAAGCAAGTTTGTGCACGGTTTCCTACCTTTACGAAATACGTTCGCCATTTATCGGAAGCAACTTTGCGCACGGTTTCTTACCATTTAGAATATTTTTACCATTTACCGGAAACAAGATTGTACAAGGTTTCTTACTATTACGAAATACGTTCACCATTTACCGAAGCAACTTTGCGCACTGTTTCTTACCATTACGGAATACGTTTGCCATTTATCGGAAGCAACTTTGCGCCACGGTGTCTTACCATGACGGAATACGTTCACCATTTACGGAAGCAACTATGTGCACGGTTTCCTACCTTTACGAAATACGTTCGCCATTTATCGGAAACAACTTTGCCCACGGTTTCTTACCATGACGGAATATTTTTACCATTTACTGGAAACAAGATTGTACAAGGTTTCTTACTATTACGAAATACGTTCACCATTTACCGCAAGCAAATTTGCGCATGGTTTCTTACCATTTAGGAATATGTTCAACATTTACCGGAAGAACCTTTGCACAGAGTTTCTGACCATTACGGAATACGTTCACCATTTACCGGAAGCAACTTTGCGCACGGTTTCTTACCATTACGGAATACATTCATCATTTACCGGACCAAATTTGCGACGGTTTCTTACCATTACGGAATACTTTCACCATTTACCTGAAGCAACTTTGCGCATGGTTTCTTACCATTTAGGAATCTGTTCAACCTTTACCGGAAATAACTTTACGCACGGTTTCTTACCATTACGGAATACGTTCACCATATACCGAAAAGACAAATTTGCGCACGTTTTCTTTCCATTACTGAATAGACCCTATTTTATCACCTAGGAGAAAATACTTGTGACTTTGATAACTTGGATAGCATCAGCTAGTCCTAACTGGCATTTTTTCAAAATTTCAGATAAGTTGCTTACTCTCTTGCCTTATTGCATCTATAAATTTGGAATTTATATACATTTCACATCTTCAGTGTAAATTTTTGCCATGATTGATATTTTCTTTCATTCATACTCTATCATTTCTTCTTTCTAGCGCCAGTGAAATATAGATGTAGTCTTACATTTATCCTATTTGTTCGTTCTTGTTTCCCATACTCACACGTCAACTTTCTCTCCCTTTCTTATCTTCCCTGCCTTTTTTCTTTCTTCATCTGTCTCATTTATATTACTTACTCTTTCCATTTCTTCATTCTCTCTATTCTCCTTCTCACGTTTATATTACTTACTTATTTTCATATTTTTCCATTTACTCTAGATCTGAACCTTCCACTCTAGATATCATTCTTCACTGCCCCTCTGCTACGTTTCTTATCATCACTGTCTTTTTCTTTCTTTCTTTGTTCTGTCTTGATTAGTAGAGTTGTTTATTATCATATTTCGCCTTTCTCCTTTATGTTTTTCTTCTGACATCACATTGTGTGATGCCGGAATATTACACTATTTACCAACTTTTGAATTGTATTTCTTCTACCAAACTACGGAATCTATTTCTGTCTTGATTGCCAAATTTCATTACCAGCAAATTCAACTTTGTCACATCATTTTCTTACCAACTGATTAAATGTTGTCATTTACCAACTATTGCCAAACTGTTGACTTACCAACTGGCCAAATTCTTTTACCAACTTTAACCATTACGGCCAAATTCTATTTACCAACTGACCAAATTCTATTTACAAACTGGCTTCTATTTACCAACTGGCCAAATTCTATTTACCAACTGGCCAAATTCTATTTACCAACTGGCCAAATTCTATTTACCAACTGGCCAAATTCTATTTACCAACTTGCCAAATTCTATTTACCAACTTGCCAAATTCTATTTACCAACTGGCCAAATTCTATTTTCCAACTGGCCAAATTCTATTTACCAACTTGCCAATTCTATTTACCAACTTGCCAAATTCTCTTACCAACTTGCCAAATTTTACTAATTGAAATTCTGTTAACCAACTTGCCACCTTGAAATTCTATTGACCAACTTGCCAAATTCTTTTTGACCAACTTGCCAAACTCTATTAACTTCCATACTCTTTTGACCAACTTGCCAACTCTATTTTGTAAAACTCTATTTGCCAACTTGCCATACCTATTACCAACTTCCCATACTCTATTAACCAACTTGCCAAACTCTATTAACCGACTTGCCAAATTCTATTAACCAACTTGCCAAACTTTATTGACCAACTTGCCATAATCTATTAAGACAAAATATGACATTAAGTGACAACTCCACTAATAAAGACAGAACAAACACGTGATGTTTTGGGTATAACCCTTCTTACAGACCACAAATGAGAAATATCTAGAATCTAGATCTAAGTAATACCTCCCACATCACACAATGTGGTGTCAGAAGAAAAACACACGTTCACCCTTTACCGGAAGCAACGTTTTCACACGGTTTCTTACCATTACTGAATACGTTTACCATTTACCGGAAGCAACTTTGCTCATGGTTTCTTACCATTACGGATTACATTCACCATTTACCAGAATAACGTTTGCGCACAGTTTCTTACCATTAAGGAATACGTTCACCCTTTACCGAAGCAACTTTGGGCATGTTTTTTTTCACCATTTACGGAAACAACTTTGGCCATTTATCGGAATCGTTCACATTTACCGGAAGCAACTTTGCATGTGGTTTCTTACCATGACGGAATACATTCATCATTTATGAAACAAATTTGCACCATTTACTATTACGGAATACGCAACTTTACCTAAAGCAACTTTGCGCACGGTTTCTTACCATTTAGGAATATGTTCAACATTTACCGGAAGATTCTTTGCGCACAGTTTCTGACCATTACAGAATACGTTCACCATTTACCGAAGCAACTTTTTGCACAGCACGGTGTCTTACCATTACGGAATACGTTCACCATTTACGGAAAACAAGTTTGTGCACGGTTTCTTACCATTACGAAATACGTTCACCATTTATCGGAAAGAACTTTGCACACGGTTTCTTACCATGACGGAATATTTTTACCATTTACGGAAACAAGATTGTACAAGGTTTCTTACTATTACGAAATACGTTCACCATTTACCGGAAGCAACTTTGCGCACTGTTTCTTACCATTACGGAATACGTTTGCCATTTATCGGAAGCAACTTTGCGCACGGTGTCTTACCATGACGGAATATGTTTCACCATTTACGGAAGCAACTATGTGCACGGTTTCCTACCTTTACGAAATACGTTCGCCATTTATCGGAAACAACTTTGCCCACGGTTTCTTACCATGACGGAATATTTTTACCATTTACTGGAAAGAAGATTGTACAAGGTTTCTTACTATTACGAAATACGTTCACCATTTACCGGAAGCAAATTTGCGCACGGTTTCTCGCCATTTAGGAATATGTTCAACATTTACCGGAAGAACCTTTGCACAGAGTTTCTGACCATTACGGAATATGTTCACCATTTACCGGAAGCAACTTTTCGCACGGTTTCTTACCATTACGGAATACATTCATCATTTACCGGACCAAATTTACGCACGGTTTCTTACCATTACGGAATACTTTCACCATTTACCTGAAGCAACTTTGCGCATGGTTTCTTACCATTTAGGAATCTGTTCAACCTTTACCGGAAATAACTTTGCGCACGGTTTCTTACCATTACGGAATACGTTCACCATATACCGCAAGCAAATTTGGACACGTTTTCTTTCCATTACTGAATAGACCCTATTTTATCACCTAGGAGAAAATACTTGTGACTTTGATAACTTGGATAGCATCAGCTAGTCCTAACTGGCATTTTTTCAAAATTTCAGATAAGTTGCTTACTCTCTTGCCTTATTGCATCTATAAATTTGGAATTTATATACATTTCACACCTTCAGTGTAAATTTTTGCCATGATTGATATTTTCTTTCATTCATTCTCTATCATTTCTTCTTTCTAGCGCCAGTGAAATATAGATGTAGTCTTACATTTATCCTATTTGTTCGTTCTTGTTTCCCATACTCACACGTCTCTCTCTCCCTTTCTTACTTCCCTGCCTTTTTTCTTTCTTCATCTGTCTCTCTCTCTCTCTTGATTTCTGTCATTCTCTCTATCTCCTTCTCACTTTATATTACTTACTTATTTCCATATTTTTTATTTACTCTAGATCTGAACCTTCCACTCTCGCTCATTCTTCACACCCCCTCTCTGCTACGTTTCTTATCATCACTGTCTTTTTCTTTCTTTCTTTCTCCTTTATGTTTTTTTCTTCTGACATCACATTGTGTGATGCCGGAAGTATTACTTAGATCTAGATTCTAGATATTTCTCGTTTGTTGTCTGCCGAAGGTTTATACCCGAAACGTCACATCTTTGTTCTGTCTTTATTAGTAGAGTTGTCACTTATTATCATATTTCGCCTCTGACTTCACTCCACTGTAGCTCCTTCGTATTACATACTCTATTAACCAACTTACCAAACTCTATTAACCAACTTGCCAAATTCTATTAACCAACTTGCCAAATTCTATTAACCAACTGGCCAAATTCTATTTACCAACTGGCCAAATTATTTTAACCAACTTGCCAAATTCTCTTTACCAACTGCCAAATTCTATTTACCAACTGGCCAAATTCTATTTTCCAACTGACCAAATTTATTTACCAACTGGCCAAATTTATTTACCAACTGGCCAAATTCTATTTACCAACTGGCCAAATTCTATTTTCCAACTGGCCAAATTCTATTTACCAACTGGCCAAATTCTATTTTTCAACTGGCCAAATTCTATTTACCAACTGGCCAAATTCTATTTACCAACTGGCCAAATTCTATTTACCAACTGGCCAAATTCTATTTTCCAACTGGCCAAATTCTATTTACCAACTGGCAAATTCTTTTTTTTACCAACTTGCCAAATTCTATTTACCAACTTGCCAAATTCTATTTACCAACTGGCCAAATTGTATTTACTAACTGGCCAAATTCTATTTTCCAACTTGCCAAACGTCTATTTACAATCTTGCCAAATTCTATTTACCAACTTGCCAAATTCTATTGACCAACTTGCCAAACTCTATTAACAAACTTGACCAAATTCTATTGACCAACTTGCCAAACTCTATAAGCTAACTTGCCATACTCTTTTGACCAACTTGCCATACTCTATTAACCAACTTACCAAACTCTATTGGCCAACTGGCCATACCCTATCCACCAACTTCCCATACTCTATTAACCAACTTGCCAAACTCTATTAACCGACTTGCCAAATTCTATTAACCAACTTGCCAAACTTTATTGACCAACTTGCCATAATCTATTAAGACAAAATATGACATTAAGTGACAACTCCACTAATAAAGACAGAACAAACACGTGATGTTTTGGGTATAACCCTTCGTCAGACCACAAATGAGAAATATCTAGAATCTAGATCTAAGTAATACCTCCCATATCACACAATGTGGTGTCAGAAGAAAAACACACGTTCACCCTTTACCGGAAGCACGTTTTCACACGGTTTCTTACCATTACTGAATACGTTTACCATTTACCGGAAGCAACTTTGCTCATGGTTTCTTACCATTACGGATTACATTCACCATTTACCAGAATAACGTTTGCGCACAGTTTTCTTACCATTAAGGAATACGTTCACCCTTTACCGAAGCAACTTTGGGCATGTTTTTTTACCATTACGGAATACGTTCGCCATTTATCGGAAACAACTTTGCGCACGGTTTCTTACCATGACGGAATACATTCATCATTTACCGAAAGCAAATTTACGCGCGGTTCCTTACTATTACGGAATACGTTCACCATTTACCTAAAGCAACTTTGCGCACGGTTTCTTACCATTTAGGAATATGTTCAACATTTACCGGAAGATTCTTTGCGCACAGTTTCTGACCATTACAGAATACGTTCACCATTTACCGGAAGCAACTTTGCGCACGGTTTCTTACCATGACGGAATACGTTCACCATTTACCGGAAACAAGTTTGTGCACGGTTTCCTACCTTTACGAAATACGTTCACCATTTATCGGAAGCAACTTAGCGCACGGTTTCTTACCATGACGGAATATTTTTACCATTTACCGGAAACAAGATTGTACAAGGTTTCTTACTATTACGGAATACGTTCACCATTTACCGCAAGCAACTTTTTGCGCACTGTTTCTTACCATTACGGAATACGTTTGCCATTTATCGAAGCAACTTTGCGCACGGTGTCTTACCATGACGGAATACGTTCACCATTTACGGAAGCAACTATGTGCACGGTTTCCTACCTTTACGAAATACGTTCGCCATTTATCGGAAACAACTTTGCCCACGGTTTCTTACCATGACGGAATATTTTTACCATTTACTGGAAAGAAGATTGTACAAGGTTTCTTACTATTACGAAATACGTTCACCATTTACCGCAAGCAAATTTGCGACGGTTTCTCGCCATTTAGGAATATGTTCAACATTTACCGAAGAACCTTTGCACAGAGTTTCTGACCATTACGGAATACGTTCACCATTTACCGGAAGCAACTTTGCGCACGGTTTCTTACCATTACGGAATACATTCATCATTTACCGGACCAAATTTACGCACGGTTTCTTACCATTACGGAATACTTTCACCATTTACCTGAAGCAACTTTGCGCATGGTTTCTTACCATTTAGGAATCTGTTCAACCTTTACCGAAATAACTTTGCGCACGGTTTCTTACCATTACAGAATACGTTCACCATATACCGCAAGCAAATTTGCGCACATTTTCTTTCCATTACTGAATAGACCCTATTTTATCACCTAGGAGAAAATACTTGTGACTTTGATAACTTGGATAGCATCAGCTAGTCCTAACTGGCATTTTTTCAAAATTTCAGATAAGTTGCTTACTCTCTTGCCTTATTGCATCTATAAATTTGGAATTTATATACATTTCACATCTTCAGTGTAAATTTTTGCCATGATTGATATTTTCTTTCATTCATACTCTATCATTTCTTCTTTCTAGCGCCAGTGAAATATAGATGTAGTCTTACATTTATCCTATTTGTTCGTTCTTGTTTCCCATACTCACACGTCTCTCTCTCTCCCTTTCTTACTTCCCTGCCTTTTTTCTTTCTTCATCTGTCTCTCTCTCTCTTGATTTCTGTCATTCTCTCTATCTCCTTCTCACTTTATATTACTTACTTATTTCCATATTTTTTATTTACTCTAGATCTGAACCTTCCACTCTCGCTCATTCTTCACACCCCCTCTGCTACGTTTCTTATCATCACTGTCTTTTTCTTTCTTTCTTTCTCCTTTATGTTTTTTCTTCTGACATCACATTGTGTGATGCCGGAAGTATTACTTAGATCTAGATTCTAGATATTTCTCGTTTGTTGTCTGCCGAAGGTTTATACCCGAAACGTCACATCTTTGTTCTGTCTTGATTAGTAGAGTTGTCACTTATTATCATATTTCGCCTCTGACTTCACTCCACTGTAGCTCCTTCGTATTACATACTCTATTAACCAACTTGCCAAACTCTATTAACCAACTTGCCAAATTCTATTAACCAACTTGCCAAATTGTATTAACCAACTGGCCAAATTCTATTTACCAACTGGCCAAATTATTTTAACCAACTTGCCAAAATTCTCTTTACCAGCCAAATTCTATTTACCAACTGGCCAAATTCTATTTACCAACTGACCAAATTTATTTACCAACTTGCCAACTGGCCAAATTCTATTTACCAACTGGCCAAATTCTATTTACCAACTGGCCAAATTCTATTTACCAACTGGCCAAATTCTATTTACCAACTGGCCAAATTCTATTTACCAACTGGCCAAATTCTATTTACCAACTGGCCAAATTCTATTTACCAACTGGCCAAATTCTATTTACCAACTTGCCAACCAACTTGCCAAATTCTATTTACCAACTTGCCAAATTCTATTTACCAACTTGCCAAATTCTATTTCTGTTAACCAACTTGCCGAACGTCTATTTACAATCTTGCTTCTATTTACCAACTTGCCAAATTCTATTGACCAACTTGCCAAACTCTATTAACAAACTTGCCAAACTCTATTGACCAACTTGCCAAACTCTATAACATACTCTTTTGACCAACTTGCCATACTCTATTAACCAACTTACCAAACTAACTTGCCATACCAATCCACCAACTTATCGACCAAACTTTGCCAAACTCTATTAACCAACTTGCCAAATTCTATTAACCAACTTGCCAAACTTTATTGACCAACTTGCCATAATCTATTAAGACAAAATATGACATTAAGTGACAACTCCACTAATAAAGACAGAACAAACACGTGATGTTTTGGGTATAACCCTTCGTCAGACCACAAATGAGAAATATCTAGAATCTAGATCTAAGTAATACCTCCCATATCACACAATGTGGTGTCAGAAGAAAAACACACGTTCACCCTTTACCGAAGCACGTTTTCACACGGTTTCTTACCATTACTGAATACGTTTACCATTTACCGGAAGCAACTTTGCTCATGGTTTCTTACCATTACGGATTACATTCACCATTTACCAGAATAACGTTTGCGCACAGTTTCTTACCATTAAGGAATACGTTCACCATTTACCGGAAGCAACATGGGGCATGTTTTTACCATTACGGAATACGTTCACCATTTATCGGAAACAACTTTGCGCCACGTTTCTTACCATGACGGAATACATTCATCATTTACCGAAAGCAAATTTGTGCACGGTTCCTTACTATTACGGAATACGTTCACCATTTACCTAAAGCAACTTTGCGCACGGTTTCTTGCCATTTAGGAATATGTTCAACATTTACCGAAGATTCTTTGCGGTTTCTGACCATTACAGAATACGTTCACCATTTACCGAAGCAACTGCGGTTTCTTACCATGACGGAATATTTTCACCATTTACCGGAAACAAGTTTGTGCACGGTTTCCTACCTTTACGAAATACGTTCACCATTTATCGGAAGCAACTTTGCGCACGGTTTCTTACCATGACGGAATATTTTTACCATTTACCGGAAACAAGATTGTACAAGGTTTCTTACTATTACGAAATCGTTTACCATTTACCGCCGTAACCTTATACGGTCAAGTCAGCTTGGAATATGTTCAACATTTACCGGAGAAGAACCTTGCACATTTCTGACCATTACGGAATACGTTCACTATTTACCGGAAGCAACTTTACACGGTTTTCTTACCATTACAGAATACATTTATCATTTACGGAAGCAAGTTGCGCACTGGTTTCTTACCATTACGGAATACGTTCACCATTTACCTGAAGCAACTTTTTTGCTTATGGTTTCTTACCATTTAGGAATCTGTTCAACCTTGACCGGAAACAACTTTGCGCACGGTTTCTTACTATTACGGAATACGTTCACCATATACCGCAAGCAAATTTGGACACGTTTTCTTTCCATTACTGAATAGAGCCTATTTTATCACCTAGGAGAAAATACTTGTGACTTTTATAACTTGATAGCATCAGCTAGTCTTAACTGGCATTTTTTCAAAATTTCAGATAAGTTGCTTACTCTCTTGCCTTATTGCATCTATAAATTTGGAATTTATATACATTTCACACCTTCAGTGTTAATTTTTTGCCTTGATTGATATTTTCTTTCATTCATTCTCTATCATTTCTTCTTTCTAGCGCCAGTGAAATATAGATGTAGTCTTACATTTATCCTATTTTTTTCATTCTTGTTTCCCATACTCATCCGTCTCTCTCCTCCCTTTTTTTTCCCTGCCTTTTTCTTTCTTCATCTCGCTCTTCTCTCTTGATTTCTGTCATTCTCTCTTCCTTCACCTTATATTACTTACTTATGTCCATATTTTTGTATTTTACTCTAGATCTGAACCTTCCACTCTCGCTCATTCTTCACCCCCCTCTGCTACGTTTTTATCATCCACTGTCTTTTTTCTTTCTTTCTTTCTCCTTTATGTTTTCTTCTGACATCACATTTAGTGATGCCGGAAGTATTACTTAGATCTAGATTCTAGATATTTCGTTTGTTGTCTGCCGAAGGTTTTATACCCGAAACGTCACATCTTTGTTCTGTCTTGATTAGTGGAGTTGTCTTATTATCTTGCTTTCGCCCCTCTGACTTCACTCCACTTTAGCTCCTTCGTATTACATACTCTTATTAACCAACTTGCCAAATTCTATTAACCAACTTGCCAAATTGTATTAACCAACTGGCTAAATTCTATTTATCAACTGGCCAAATTATTTTAACGAACTTGCCAATTCTCTTTACTAACTTGCAAATTCTATTTACCAACTGGCCAAATTCTATTTTCCAACTGACCAAATTTTGTTACCAACTTTGCCAAATTCCATTTACCAACTTGCCAAATTCTATTTACGAACTGATCAAATTCTTTGCTGGTTTTTGACACAGTCACTTCTGAACTATTCAAGCACTGATTAAAAGTGTCAAAAGAGAAATCTGGACTTGTCTGCTTCTTTCACTGTATACCATTTTTAAAACTATACCTTACGCCAGGCTTGTCTGCCTTTTCGAAATATTGATTTGGGTAACGGAACTTTGCGTTAAGCCGTGTGCTTTATAATGTAAGGGCAATAACTTTTTTTTTTCAAAATGTGACTTATCTGGTTTTCCAATGGAGTCTTCAATTGTTGCTTGTTTTCGTTGTTGCTGGGGGCGACCATCCCCTACTAGGGCTTCTAGATATAGCTGTAAATATCCAAAGCAGCTGCGGACAAAACTGGCGTTAACCATTGGGGACAGAGCGGGGCTACAGAGAGGAAACTCAGCCTTGAGAAAATGCTCTATATTTTATGTCCTGTGAGGTGGCTAACTAGCAGGCAAATAGAGGCACATTCATAGCCTCTCCCCGTGTGGACAAAACGCCTTAGCCTGGAAAGACACTATCTGTCTTTCTTTCTTTTTTTCTTTATCATCAGTTCCTATTTTACCTTCCGGTGTAAGGGGTTTAGATATCCACAATGATCTTCCCCCAGGCTACCCTGTTCCTGTTTCCTTCTGTGAAGGTTACATTTCTTTGCTTTAGTGCCTTTTATGTCTTCATCCCACTTTCTCCGAGGTCTACCTTTTGGTATTTTACCTTGGGTTTTAGCATTGTGTATTGATCTGGCTATGCTCTTTTTATTCATTCTGTTTGCATGCACAAAACGAAATATAAATTGAAAGCAAAGACCAAACAAAAGCATAGGCAAAAACAAAACAGAACTAACCCCAGTATTTGCTTTTTAAAAACATGTTGGCGCCTTCTGTGTACGGGGCAAAAGAATAACATATTAAATGGATTGCAATGCGAACTACAATTGTTTGATTCAAACCAGAGAGAAGTATGTTATTGTTAACTATGGATTTCTGCAAATGACGCGTTGAGTTTAAGTACATTTGACTAAAAATCCCGGCTAGTCTTTAGACTTAGAATAAAGAGTAGGCCTACATGGTGTGTAGATTTTCTACTACATAGTATGAGTACGTATATTTCAGTAATGATCACGTAGATATAGATATAGAAATCTAAGTTTTATTTCAATTAACTTTTGAAATTGGGAGTGTTTTTCTTATCAATTAAATTTTAAGAATGGATATGTCAACTGATAATACTTTTTTTGTTTTCATTTTATTTATACATCTAGGTGTGTTTGTGTGAGCCTAGCCTATTTTCCTGTTTTTCAAATGTTTCTTGGTTTTCATTAATGCGATGGCACTGAAAGCGTAGATTAGATCTTGGTCAAGATTAGATCTAGGTCTGTCACACAGCCAACACAAAACAATACACGGTCCCGCGGCCCACACTTCTTTACTTCTCTCTATTGGTTGCATGCATTCCATGTCTTCTCTTATTTAGTTTAGGAAGCACGCTATCAAGTAACAAAAACTCTTCATCAGACGACGAATCCATTTTCGACCAACTGACAACACAGTGTGCTGACAAGAATAGAATAGATCGGAAATAAGTATCCTTTGTGTGCACATAAGAGAAGTAAATTCCTTACCATAAGTAACATATTTTAAGGATACTTATTTTCGGGATCCTTTGTGTTTCCTCTTTACTCTTACGCATCCTCTCGCATGCGTTTCCAACGTCACATCACGGGCAGCGCTGCTGCAGACAGTCTACTGGGTCTACAATGCAAGGAAAAGCTGACACCGCCGCGACAAAATTATGACTTAAAACCACCAGAACCGCTGGAACCGATCATTGGTCGACTTCAAAGTCGGTTCCTGTTCTGTCAGCGCACTCAGCACCAGAACCGCGATTCCAGTTCTACGAACCGATTCGTGGGACGGTTCGGCCTTGGATTAATAAAAATGGGAAACATTGGTGAAGTTCCTCCAAGCGCCTCTCGTCTTCGCACTAAATATTGAGCTTTGATTCAATAGCCGTGATGGGACACATATGAATGATTACATATGCCTTTTTGATTATAGGTACACAATCCTACTCGTGTCAAACATAATCATCATATACTGGGTAGATTTTATCAGAATATGGTCCTAGATTCTCTTGTCTAGACGTAGTTGATCTAAATCTATATATCTAGGCCTAGATCTAAATCTAAACTTTAGGTCTCTTGATTTCCAGGCTCTAGATCTACTACATCTTATATAGCTCTAGAGTCTATATCTGAACATCTAAGATGTATTATAGATCTAGGCCTTTTCTGTTTCACTTCATTAATCTGCGAAGCGCCTATTGGCCTATTCCGCAGATGGTTTTAAAGTTTGAAATGACTTTTTGTAGACGTTGTTTAAATTGTTCAGTGGTCTGAGCGTTTGTAATGCTAGCTGGAAGCTCATTCCATTCTGGAACTGCTTGCGCAAAGCTGCATATGTGGATGTTACGCCTATGTTGGTATCGTTGGAGATTGTGCGCGTTGTTAGATCTCGTTGTCAATGTATATCTGCTGAAGAATTGATGTTTCTGCATAGCAACTTCTTACGTTAGAATACGGTGTGTCATGACCAATGTGGTGAACTTGCGCCGCTGCACCAATGTGTTTCTTGGCATGCCTCTTCTATTTCTTTTTGATGAACTCAAGTTTTCGGTGTGCCTTCTTCATTACCTGGTCGATGTGTGCTAGAACTCAAAACTCGATCTAGATTTTTTCTAAGCTATAGATCTAGACCTAGGTCCTATATCTCCATCTTGATCAAATAGATCTATAATATCATAAATATCCAGCTATCAATCGCTGTCTAGATCTATCTCAATAGTAAGGGTTTTTAACTAAAAAAAAATCAAAATTGGTGTACACGGGTAAAAAAGTGCATTCTCTGGAATTTAAAAGATGGACACACGCTCTACACACGCATTATGACGTCATTGTGCATAAATTAAAAATGACGGATCGTAAAAATAACCTGGTTTAGGAAACTAGCACAAAAATGAACTATGGTGGGGTTATTTACATGTGATATATTAAATCATATGTTTAGAAAGATGAGAAAACGAATGAAAACATATTTAATTTTTTTCTGTTTTAACGAAGAAAAATTCATTAAGAGAGATATTTTAGGGAAACAAACACTTTTTGAGTAGCATTGTGTTTGCAGTTATCAAATTCTACCGGAAAATCTTTTCACACTAAAGACAAAAATCTTGATAAACAGTTATTCAAACATTTCTTCAAATTTGACACAATACTTATTCAACTACAACTGGTTTCTCCTCTGCCAGTAGTATGAATGAGTAAACACCCATGTACATTAAGGAACTCTGAAAATGCTCCTTTTTCATGCATGCTCCCGACACCCAAAACCATATTAGGAAAAAATGGCCAGACATATCTAAACTCAGCCACATATTTAACGACACAAACGTCTGTGTCATTTAAAAGATGGACGGCATAATATGCTCAAGATTATGACGTCATTTTTTATCAATTGAAAATGGCTGTCAATCAAAGCAGTTAGAGTATAAACTGGCTGCTAAATATCTAAAATTCTGGTTCAGCAAGGGATGTAATATTTGAAACCATATGGTTAAGAGGTTTCTGAAGTGATTTATCCTACTTTCATTACGTCTAAATAAGATTAGACATGATAATACGTAATTCCAGCTAACAAAATTTAGTCAATATGACATCCAGCCACCTGATGTCGACATAATACTTTTTGGGTGTCATCGAGGGATTATTATTACACAACTTTATCCACACCTATAAACTGGTTGACCTCAGAGAAACTAATGAATCAATGTGAAACGTATGTGAAGATAAGAAACCTTTAAAATGTAGGTATTGCTTTTAAACTTAACTTTCACTACATGTTTTTATGCATGCACCCATCGAAAAACAAAGATACATACTGGAACCTTGATTGAATTGCAAGTATCAGGTTGAAAAACTCGACAATAGACAGTAAACAGTCTATAAATAAACGCCGTACTCGCATTAACTATATGGAATGAATTATGTTCTGATATATTATATGATGCTACATGACTGGCATTTTGTGATTATAGGGTCTGTGCGATAAGTGGCTCAACATCAATCGGTTATTTATCGAGTTACTCATTTTCAAACTGACTGGGTGCGAAACGGCTCTCCTTCAATTCACGTCAGTTCCTCGGAATTTAAAACTTTCAAATACTATAAGTCGTATCAGAAGAGTATTGTAAATGTTACTGCTCCCCACCTGCACCCATGCGAGTTCCTACTTCAACCTTGAATCAAAGTGAATCAGATCAGACTGGTACCTTTAAAAGTCGGAGTATCTTCAACTTCCTTGATCTTGTTTTTAATGTTTATTACTGTTCACTCTTCAACTTTAGAACAGTCTATGGTATAAGCACTTGAAATTACTGTAATGTCCTTGTGACAAAGCCGGATGGCTAAACCAGAGGCAACGGTGCTTCACCACACTTTCCGCGACGAGCACACAGTCGCATGCATGGGAGACCCGCTGACCTGCATTTACACCAACCTTTTCCGTCTATGTCTACATAATGTAAATACGATATTTCCCTTTGACAAACAGGGTTTTGAAACCGCAGCCACCTCCGCTTATGCCATCCTCATTTAGCTGGATCAGGGTAGCTAGGGGGAAGAACATGGTGGAAAGTGCGTCCTGTGGCAACCGCTCAATTTGTGGAAACGCATTTCACACCTGACCTCGCTTACAAAAGTTGCTTGTAGAGGGGATCAAAGAGCTGCACACTAAATGCATCTACGGATGCCATGGTGTCTGCATTGATTTCTGTAACTACAGAAGACAGAATACAAACGATGATGTCCCTCTCTGGTTTTTGCTCCCCACCTTTCATCCTGACTTCTAACTTTTCCGCAAAAGGCAGAAATGACGTCGCATCCTCTAAACGCATGGAATCTTAGTAAAATTGTCCAACTTCATGGATAGGGGTGTGTTATCTCCTTTGTATAATTTCCACAGCTCTTTGACTTCCATTTGACATACAAACGCAGTTGCGAGGACTACAACATCACTATCATTAGCTTTGATAAATATTTACTCATACCAGTGGATGCGGCATGATAGACATGCAAAATATTCCATGAGTACAAGGTGAAATGTATGTGATATCAACGGACGGGAAGGCAAAGACCTCTGTGCCAAGGTGACGATCATATTGCAAGAAAGATCACCCATTTCTTTAGCGAGAAACTGAACAATTCCGATTTGTTTGATTCCACTCTTAGAAATGTTGCCAGTGTCCTGGGATCTTTGTCGAAGCGGTTATATTAAGACGCATCCCTTCACTCCTTTCCCCCTCGTCCCATACTTCGAAACTTCACTCTTATAGGTGTCCAATACAATATCAATCCTCGAAACTTTATCGGCACATTTTCTGATGAGTGGTCCAAAGATGTCTTTGGAGAAATCGGAAAAGGTTCTGCATGCGCAGGTTGAAGCATCGGGTAAACCAGCATCAGATTCTGGTTCCATTTCAGAGACATGGCAAGCAAGTTTTCATACTGTGTGCCGAAATGCATTCTTCTGTTGGGTGAAACCTTATCATTTTCATGTGATATAATTCCTAATTAATTTCTCTTCTTGCTTGAGCAGAAAGGACAAGTTTTAACAATACTTATTCTCTTATTTTATTTTTGTGAGCTGTGATGCCCTATTCTTTTCTTTTGAAAGTTTGACAGTAATTGTTTATGAAACATTATTTAACAAGAATTCGATCCTTGATAAATCGTATAAGATTTACCCCTGAAGACCTGTCCCACGGCGTTGCATTACGTTCCGTGACGACACAGTTTTACTTTGATGTATCTTCAGCAATTTATCAGTGTTTGCCATGAATGGATTTCCAAATACAGCAAAGGATGTTGACAGTTTGTTAACATCCTCTGAAAGTGTGTTTGAATGCCAGAGGACATTTCATGGTGATCATTTATCTCTTCTTTGCCCGATAAATATTCAAATACAAATTAATCATTGCAATCTCTGAGGCAGATGCGAGTGATCTAGTCAAGATAATATTGATTCTCTGTTAGCCCGATACTACCACCTTCATCTTTCAGCAATTCATTCAACTGCTCCTGAAGATTGACAGGCGGCTGATCGAGGTTCAGATATTTTTTTGTTACTGAAGCTATTACGGTCAGGTCTTAAAACACTATGTTTGGGTTCATTGAAAACTCTCTGAACAACAAAATTATTGGTGGGTTGGAATGTTTCAGTGATACGCTTGAATGATACGATGACCATGACGTCCAATTATTCTCGTTTTGATAACCAAAAGCTAACTTTGATGTAGAATATTTCTAACCACACATATTCTTTTTCAACGAGATCGTGCAGTTCCTTTTTGAGGGTCTCAGTTTCAGAACACATTTTCTGTTTTGGGACGCAACAGTTCCTTTCAGAGAGGATATACATGGAAGTGTAGTGTGTGCACCATGTTATAACTAAAGTATAAGCGTTTTACTCCCTGTTGTTGCATACACATGTAATGCCCTAAGCCAGAGGGAGTCTCTCAGTCTGTCTCTAACAAGCCTAGGTATGGAAAGGACATCACGTTTGACAGTGTTGAATGTGATTAGTTGTTAACTATTAAACGACGCTGAATCGCACATGGTCCGACATTTTGATCAACCTCATCAGCGTATGTTTTTGTACCTATAACCATGCATACAAGAGACTTCTGGTTTGGTTACCGAGCAGGACAGACGTGGGTGTGACGAGATCTCGCCTTTTTCACTTAATTTCCAGTTTTTGTGTTGAGATAAGACATCGCAATGCCAGTTACCGGATTACCGACGATGCTGGAATGTATCATCAACAGGATTTTAGAAGAATCTCAACTCGCCTCTTACAAAATAACTGGAAATCGTTTTGATGCCATGAATGACGCATGTGTGTCAATCATTCATCATTCGACCCCTGCTAGCTTTCGACGGAAGTCACCTAGCCATTACAGCATGACACCCTTAGACTGCAAAAACATCGCATGTCATTGTCAAGAGCGAAAACAACATCTGAAAACATCATTTTAGCTGAAAAAGAGAGAAAATGTATCTCCTGCAAGCACAGAAAAGACAAGAAACTCAGGATTACTACACATTCAAGATAGCGCTGTCTTTTCACATAGCGTGTTAGATGTATCACCAGCCACCGATAGCTCAACTAAAGAAACAGTTGAACAAGGATTTATTGCATCAGGATGTGTGCAACACGACAAAGAAGGTCAACCCATCACAAGGGACCAAAGCCATTCTAAAATAATCAAATACGGCGACATCGAAGAAAACGTTTAACCAAAGCCTAGGACTAACACACATAAACAAGCCAAGGCCACAAAGTTATCAAAGAACCTAGATGGCTTAAAGAATCACAATAACAACACCACAGAGCAAGAAAGTCCAGAAAGCGACACCGACACATCCGACGATGCGGGCACACACAGCGAGAGCCAGCACACATCAGACATTGAAAGCCTTGAGGAAAACACAAGCTCACGAGATGTTTATTCTACTCACTCCATCGAAGATCAGCAACACAAAAGTAATCACGCATGCCATAGTGACAAGATTGGGCAATTTGAGAGCAGTAAAATACACATGCAGATATTCAAAATCAAGAAAGACACAGGACATCGCATCACACAGCCCGAACGTAACAAAAGCTATAAGAAACTTGTATTAGATCTCTACGAAAGATCACACTCCATTCTTGAGGAAACAGGATTTTATAATTGAATATTGTGTGAAGAACGGAAAGATACTGAATTTCATCATAAAAAGCAGTGATGTAACAGCTTCTATGCAAACATGCGTCGACGACACCTGCGAACTTGGCGAGATGAGAAACTGAGAAACACTTTATTGAAATGGAGTATCATGTTGACGTACAGAATATCCTGATATTTCTGTCGCATAAACGCCTGATTATCGAGACCATGCATCTTGTTTGAAAATAACTCCAGATTTATAAATGTCAATTTTTGGATCCCATGACTTGCCTATGTCAAATTGCATTCTTCCTTCTGTATAATAATGTCATTAGAATTATATATCTTTACACGATCTTATCGAGTATTGTCCATGCATCAGTCTAAAACATGCACCTAACTCTTAGAGAACTGTCAGAATACAGGACCCTCACATATTTATTATTATTCCTAAGTAAACTGTTATGAATTTGATATAACACAATAATAAAGATTACAACAACAACAACAAAACAAACAAACAAAACCAAAACAAAACAAAACCATGCTTACAAAGTAATAAACTATCTTGGGAGAAAATTGCATGTTGCTGTCATTTGCAAAGGATTCTGTGAAATAATTCTTTACATCTGATAAGTGTTACCGCAAGATAGTACCTGTTATCTTCAGAACACTGTGCACATTGTTCTGTCCACTACTGACCTCCAGCGTTCCATATTAAGATTTTTCAAGGTTTCAGGGACACCATGAACCTTTTCAGGTGGGAAAACGGAGCGGTTAAGATGGGGGGGGTGCAATTTATTAGCTCTTTTATAGACTCTTATAATGCATTTTGCGTGATAGTATCAGGCTCAAAAATGATATGAAAAAAAAAAAAGAAGCATTATGTTCAGGCCTTATGTGCCTCCTGGCACATAGAAAATTAAGGTTACGGTAAAGGAAGGCATTGTCATCAAATGAAATCAGGTCGCGTCTGCACAGCTTCTAGGTAATCATTCGGTCCTGTAATACTTTGCACATGTTCTTATTTGAGATTCAACAGATAATGTTTCGACTCTATGAAGTGCCTGTGATTGTAAAATTTTAATTTTGCAAAAGCCCATTCGGTTCCAATACTAAGATCACCTGCTTGACTTACTTGATTTATACCCTTGTACCCCGGGTGGGGCATAAGTCACCAATGAGGTCTCTCTACTTCACTCTGTCCTGTGTCACCACCTCAGTCTCGTTCCAGGAAAGGCCCAGCTGCCGGGCTTCCTGAAGGGTTGACTTCCTCCATGTTGTCTTTGGTCTCCCTCGACCTGTCTTCCCATGTGGATTCTATTTTAAGGCCTGACGCGTTGTTTTCTGATGACTTTCCAAAGTTCTTCGTTTGTAGTTTTATCAAACCATTTCATGTGTATGATTTGTCTCAGGTATTTGTTAATAAATGTTTGAAGTCTTCTTGTGGATGTTGTAGTGGTGCGTCATGTTTCACAGGCATACAGAAGGACTGATTTTATTTTTTTGTGTTGAAAATACGGATTTTGTTTTTAGGAATGCGGTCTGTGAATTCCAAAATGGTTTAGGGTCCTAAATGCTGCTATCGCCTTCCCAATTCTGGCGCTGATATCGTGGGGTTGTCGATTTTGTTCTAGGTATGCGTATGTCATTTTTCTTTATGCTCAAAAAAAATATACTGTCTTAGTCTTCGCCTTCCGCAGTCATTTCTTCATTAGTAATGACCGAAGACAACATGGAGGAGGTCAACCCCTTTCGTTCACATTCGAATAATGTTATTTCATGTACTTTTAATTTTTTTCATTTCCCTTGCAAATATCCTATTTGCTCTGAAAATGTCCAATTTGATCTTGCTATGCACTATTTCATTTGCTAAGTTACTTTTGAACCTAGTATATTATCAGTAATTGATCGGGGAAAACCTTTATTATGTAAGGATCAGAAAGCAAAACAAAACTAGGACAATAGCATAGAATACATAGACGAGGTCTAATCGAATAGAGTTATTAATTCATGAGCGATGGTGTTTTCTTCACGTTGCATCATACTCCCATCATGAGACAAAACACTTTACCGGCTGTTACCTACATAAAACATGCTGTGACTATCCAAACGTTATTTTACGTCAAAGGAGGATTAGAGCAATTAATAATTGCTATACGCTTTACCGTAACTATGTCAAAAAGCAACCATCAGTTGTCAGACATAAGTGTTTTGGTATCATTGTTACAAACCTTTGTCATAACATACGGGATGAAATTATGGATATAGTCTACAAAAGAAGATCATTACGTTGAAATTTGTTTTAAGTTATTCCATCTCGCACTCAATTTAATCATGCAAATGGTGTTTTCATAGCAGCCATTATGCCTCAACCCATTAACTTTATTATCTGCCCATTCATCTTTTCTAGGGCGAATTGTCTTCTATCGGATTTTTTGTGGTCAACTATCTGTTTATTTACCTTTCGTTGATTTCTATTTTCAAATCAGTTAATCAGTTTTTAAAATATTTATTCTATAAAGTGTGTTACAATTTGGTGTTTTTAATTTAGACGGTCTGGTCTGCTGCTCAATCTCTCACATCTCTCTCTCTCTCTCTCTCTCTCTCTCTCTCTCTCTCTCTCTCTCTCTCTCTCTCTCTTCTCTTCTCTCTCTCTCTCTCTCTCTCTCTCTCTCTCTCTCTCTCTCTCTCTCTCTCTCTCTCT
>JAXRKP010000511.1:52500-57500 GCA_037039925.1 Doris montereyensis
TTCTTAAAATGATTTAAATCTACATTTTTTGAAGGTAATACATTTTAAGCAAATTAAAATTGCTCCAAAAACTCTTTGTGCATTGTTATGTTCGTCTTGATTTCGTTATTGTCCATACATTATTATGTATCTTTCGGGTTTTTTGTTTTCATTTCTATTTGTTTATTTTGTATTATAATGGTCGTTGATAACTTTCTGTTTCGTTGTTTTTGTATCACGTGAGAGGTATACCATCCATTAACTTATTCTTCTGCATCGAGGGTTGTTCGATCACTTGTTTAGTGATCACACACATACACACACACACATACACATAAACACATACACACACGCATACACACACATATACACACATACACACACATACACACACATACACGCAATCCCTCTCTCTCTCTCTCTCTCTCTCTCTCTCCCTCTTTCTCTCTCCTCTCTCTCTCTCTCTCTCTCTCTCACTCTCTCTCTCTCTCTCTCTCTCTCTCTCTCTCTCTCTCTCTCTCTCTCTCTCTCTCTCTCTTTCTCTCTCTCTTTCTCTCTCTCACATATATATAAATAAACAAATATATATATATATTTATATATATATATAACTCTCTCTCTCTCTCTCTCTCGCTCTCTCTCTCTCTCACACACACTCTCTCTCTCTCTCTCTCTCTCTCTCTCTCTCTCTCTCTCTCTCTCTCTCTCTCTCTCTCTCTCTCTCTTTCTGTCTGTCTGTCTGTCTGGCTGTCTGTCTGTCTGTCTGTCTGTCTGTCTGTCTGTCTCTTTCTCTCTCTCTCTCTCTCTCTCTCTCTCAAGGGCTAAGGGATTCTCTCTTTTCTCTCTCTCTCTCAAAATAACAACCTCTCTCTCTCTCTCTCTACAATTGGGTTTTTTTTATTCTAATGCTCTCCTATATCTCATAATGATTTATCTCTTCTCTCTCTATGTACAAGACTAATGATCTCTCTCTATCTTCTCCGCTTTGCTATATAACTCAGCTTTCCTATTTTCAATATTCTTTGTTATCCAAACAAAATGTAATAAATCTATCAAATTATAAAGCCACAATGGTGGATGACTAGGGCAATGATTATAATAATAATGCATCCTTCAAAATATCAGACTCTCATTTTTGGAACATGGATATTACCGATTTCTATTTACAATTGGGTTTTTTTATTGATAAAAGGCGTAATTATATGTACAAGACTAATGATGATAATAATAACATATTTTATTCACTGGCTTTTCATCAGCTTCTATATATGGGGAGTAGGCTATATAAGTTCTGGAGAACAATATAAAACGTTTCTGTTCTCATCAACCTATTTACTATATGCCTTTTGACTTTTCCCTTTTTCAATATTCACATTAATGGCAGGTAACAAAAATGTAAATATATTCGTGCGTGTACGTACTTATCCATGTAAGCCTATTTAAAAATACCCCTACGAATCTTGTGCCATATTGTTGACCAGTTCATTACTTTGAAAGGGCAATGATCAGAAGGGAAAAAATGGGTATCTATACTTTCCGCAGAATGAAATCAGCCAAGGTGTTGCAGTGACAGCAATTGCTACAGGACTGTCAATATTGACGTAAACATTTAAAAAAAATTAAATACATCTCCTATAATACCGTTCTAGCTTCCTTCCTATTGTTATCTACCTTCATTGTTTGACTTCATATATTTCCTTTTATCTGTTATGCTTTCTTGTTGTCTGATATCTATTAGCCGTTTATGTTTTCAGTCTAATTCTGCCGTCCTCCGACAAAAATGTTCTTTTTTTTTCATTTTAACGAATTTTTTATTGGAATTTCATGTTTTGTTAAATCTCAAATATGGTGACAAAGTATATATAGTTAAAATCTTGTGAGTTTCTGTCAAAAATATAAATTGAATAAGTCATTTCATTAAATGCAACATAATGCTATCCACGTCGTTCCATTCTCCGTAATTACGATTTCATGTGTAAAGATAAGCTATCTCTTCATGGCGAGGTAATGATGCCAACACAGAGGTTGCGGGTTCAATCCCCAAGGTGGCCAAGATTGATTCTGTCTACTCCTCGTATTTTTCTTTGTCTTTCTTCCTATGGGTCTTTAATATAATATATGTCATTTCCTCCACTCATGTCATGCATAGTAACGTTTTTTTCCCATTGTTTGACAAGCTGACGAGGATGATGTACTACGTGGTAATGGCGTCGTGGACGCGGTCAATGATAGTCTACCACACGTTTGATCGATCTCCCAGCCGATTCCCCTGTTTGTATCATTGGTCTGTTTGGGGGGAAAATGTTCTGTTCTATTTTTCAAAGTACATTTCTCAAGGAGTACAAAGTCGGCGTCGATGGCCGAGTCGTTAGATTGCCGGATTTGGGATGATGTGGTCGCTTGTTTGAATCAAAGCAAAGCTAGTCCCGACGTTGTATTCCTTTGGGAAAGGCACTTAACACACATTTCTCAATCGACCCAAGTGCAAAGGTGTGCAACATTGGGAGTAACATTCTTCCTCAGATTAGTGTCCTGTTCAGGAGGTCATAATTGAAGGGGTCTTTTTCAATAGTGTATCTAAGTCACAATTCCGGTATGTAGAGACAAATGACAAAAACTATGGACTTTGGCATTGTTGTCTTTGGGAATTTCAAGTTTCAAAACGGCTGTAAATGTGATGCCCCGGCAGGGGACTGGTCAGCACCTGTACGGGGATTAGGCGGTCCCGCCCTCCACGAGTCTCTGCTGCCTTGCACGTGGGTCTTGGTTGACCAAAGGCTAGGAAGTTAACCCTGACAGAAAACAACTTGCTGCCTGCAGGCCGGTCTTGGTTGACCAAACGCTAGGGATAGAAAATAACAACCTGCTGCCTTGCAGGCTGAAAAACTAAGAGAGTTAACCCTGACAGAAAAATAGGGGGCCTCAAACTGCTGTCCCCAACATCTGCCTAGGAACTAATTGCAGGCTGTTTTTAAAAATGGAATATAAGGGCAATAAATGTAAAAAAATTAGCTAAAATAAAGAAAAAACTGACAAACAAGGAGAGTCATAAACCCGGAATGAACTGGCTATTTTAAACAAAAGGAGACATCGTCGAAAATCGTGATTTATAAAATAGGGCTGCAGCTGTAACAACTTCCCCAACTCAAAAGTGGGTTAATCTCCTGCTTATTCAAACCTAATGACTGTAAACCCGGAATGAACTTTAGAACAACTGTTTTTAAAAAAATGGAATATAAGGGCAATAAATGTAAAAGAGTAGAAAATTAGCTGAAGAAATGGAAAAATTAGATATTTGCCATTACAGAAATAAAGAAAAAAACTGACAAGGAATATAAAAATGTAGGACAAAAATCGTACTTATCAGGAGTATTGTTAAAGACATAGCTAGAGCAGGAGTAGACTTCCTAATGCATAAAAGGGAAGAAAAGCTATTAGAAAGTTGGAAATTTATAAGCCCAATTAGAGATAAATATTAAATCAAAAGGAAGAGAAATTAAATTAGGTAATAGCTAATGGACCAAAGGAAGACGCCACCAAAGAAGAAAAAGGAATCGTCGAAAACGATTTATTTGCAGAAAATCTCAAATTCGAACAGAACTAATAATTTTAGAAGATTTAAATGCTAGAGTAGGCAACAATATAGAAATATTAGATAAAGAAGGAGAAACAACAATTTCTCCTAATGAAGAGAGACTAGATTTTTGCCTCAAGAATTACATAAAAATAGGTAACACATTTTTTTCATAAAGTGATCCACAAATATACACGAATAATTAGAGATGTGAAAAGTCAATCATGAACTACATAGTTATCAGCTCCCTTTTCACAGTACGATGAATGCAAGAGTGAATAGAGGAGCTGAAATATGTATTGATCATTACCTAGTGATTACCAAAAGGAGATTACTAACTGAAGAAAATAAACAGAAAAGGAAGGAGAAAAAAGCTACTAAACTCAAAATAGAAGAACCAAATAAACCAATAGTAAAACAGATATACCAATCCAGGATAAAAGATTTATCAGTAAAAGGCAGATGGATCTGAAGGATAGCACAATAGAAGAAAAGTGGCAAATGAAAGTAGTACTGAAGAAGTCTGTGGTATGAAACAAATTAGGAGGAGATAAGGAAGGAAGAGCATGGTGAAATGAGAAGGTCAAGACTAAGATCAAAGAAAAGAAGGATGACTGGAAGAAATACTTGCAACAAAGAGGCTAGAGAATTACGGAAATAAATGGAAAAGGGTTAAAATTAGTTGAAGAAATGGAAAATTTCAAAATAGATATTTTGGCCATTACAGAAGCAAAGAAAAAGGACAAGAAATAAAAAAAGTAGGACTGAATCATATTTTAATCTTCTCAGGAGTAGATGGCAAAGATAGAGCTAGAGCACGAGTAGGCCTCCTAGTGCATAAAAAGCATGAATATCTACTACAAACTTGGAAATTTATAAGCTCGCGGTTATTAGAGGTAAATATTAAAACTCAAAGGACGAGAAATTAAATTATAAAAGGTTATGGACCAAATACAGACGCAACTAAAGAAGAAAAAGAAGCCTTCGAAATGATTTACAAATAGTTGCAGAGAAAAATCCCAACGGGAGGATACTTTTAGAGATTTAAACGCTAGAGTAGGTAACAATATAGAAACGTCAGGAGGACTAATAGGTAAAGAAGGACAGACAACAACTTCTCCAAATGGAGAGAGACTCAAGATTTTTGCCTAAAGAATAACATGAAAATAGCCAACACCTTGTTTCCTCATAAAGATATCCACAAATATACACGAGTAAATGAAGACAGTGTGAAAAGTCAATCATAGACTACATAATAGTTAGTTACTCCCTTTTCTACAGTACATTGATGCAAGAATAAACAGAGGAGCAGAAATATTTACTGATCATCACTTAGGGATTGCCAAAATGAGATTACTGACTGAGAAAAGAAACAGAAAAGGAAAGAGAAGAAAGCTACTAAACTCAAAATAGAGGAACTAAAAAAATCAGTAGTAAAACATGTATA
>JAXRKP010000511.1:65000-97500 GCA_037039925.1 Doris montereyensis
ATATAGGCAATGTTTTACCGCTGATGAAAATCGTGGCACCTTTGAAGTTAAGGAAGCTGGGCTAGATATTTTCATCGATGCCTTCAGATTTGAGGTACGGTAATTTACAGTGAACTGACCTATGTACTCTCTCTCTCTCTCTCTCTCTCTCTCTCTCTCTCTCTCTCTCTCTCTCTCTCTCTCTCTCTCTCTCTCTCTCTCTCTCTCTCTCTCTCTCTCACCTCTCTCCTCCCTCCCTCCCTCCCTCTCTCTCTCCTCTCTCTCACTCTCTCTTCCCTCCCTCCTCCCTCCCTCCTCCCTTCCTCTCTCTCCCTCCCTCCCTCCCTCCTCTCTCTCTCTCCCTCTCTCTTTCTCCCTCCCTCTCTCCCTCCTTCCTCCCTCTTTTCCCTCCCTCCCTCCCTCCTCCCTCCCTCCCTCCTTTTATACATTACATGACGCCCACAATGTAGGATATAATTACACGTTGTGTACACATGTTAGTACCATTCTGCATACTGATTTCTGAGTAATCTTTTTTTCACTTCCTCGCACTCTTTAAATTATGTCTGTCTCCTTCCATCAATGTGTTATTTTCTTTCTGTCATTGTTCAGCTGTCAGTATAGGACTCACAAGCAGGGTACACTAGATCGCTGTGTTTGTTCTTGTTCTGTGTGATTGCATTATAACAGACAGTTACAGCTTTATCTGCATTTTGCTCTGATCAGTTTCAATGTTTCTGTCAACAGATGTTTGGAATAGAGTTTTGAGAACGATGGTGAATGAAGAAGACGTATGCTTTCCATTCACTATGCAAATATCGCCAAAGAATGGGCCATCTAATAACACATTCTTGTTCTTCAACACGAAACCCTTCATTGACATCAGTGAAATGTATTCTTCTTTCGCTAACTGTCAGGAAGAAATGAGATAAAAAAAAAAAGACAATGTTTATGATGTCGACTTCAAATATAAAATCTGCGAATGAAAAGAATTATGACACTGAAAGAGGAACAGCATTATTGTTAAAATATTTAGCATTTTACTCATATGGTGTTTTTTGTTGTTTTTTATTTTTGTTTATTTCGCATACCATTATTTCGCTGATTAAAAAAAAAGAGTTTTTGAAAATTCTAAAAAAGGATTTTTGAGGTGTGTTGTCTTGTTAAGCTTTTTAAAGGCAAAGCAGAAAAGAGAAGGGGGATAAGGTTAATATATTTTTCATTCAACATTCTTTCACCTCATCTGATTGATAGTACGTGTTGATTTTTATCATCAAAATGTCATAAACATTTCGAAATACTGTTGGTGTGATTCTAGATATTTCTAGACTTAAAAATAATTATCAGAAATTTGAAATGATACCATGCGTATTTGAAAACAGTGTAATATAATTCAATGTCGTATGATGGACTAGTATTGTGTCGTTGAACAAGCAATGAACTGAACAAACATCATAGAATATATCATTGATATTGGGTAAGATGACAGATCATGAACAATGGATTATACATGATAACACTAACTTTCGAAAGGAGTGGTCGGTACCTGAATTGACGAGTTTGGGACTAAACTTGTCGATTTTCTGTTCTTTCCATATTTGAGTAGAACGATCATTTATCTACAAATTTCTTTACAAAATTTATTTTGCCGGTGAAGGTACAAGAATAGTCAAACATTTTGACATCATTTACCCTAACACTGACTGACAATATGGCACTTATAACCCGTGTAAAGGGGCCTTTTAATGCCAAATCTGGCAAACTTGGGTATTTGGCTATTGTCAACAATCCGCACGCCGATTTGACTGAGCGCTGAATATGTGAGAGGGAGGGGGACACGCGTTACCGGTCGGTGTCTTTGTAAACGCGCGCACAAGTATAGGAGTAGAGGAATAAAACAAATGAATAGTCATATTGAGGTCTGTTTTCACAGCAGTGTACATCTAAACCTAGATTTACAATCCTCTTTTCATTAGTAACAATGCTGAGACTGTCGAAAGAGTAAAAAAAAGCTGCTACAAGTAGGCAATCCGTCTGGAAACTTTGTTTTCTATCATTTTCTTTTGAATTTTTACTTGTTTTTTTTTTCTATGTTCTCCGTCACTTATCGATCGATTTATATAATATTTAGCGCACATGTTCCTCTTGTCGATGTTAATAGAATGTCGTCGGTGTTTTTGATAGCTTGTAAACATTTTTAGAACAAACAAAGAAGCCATTATTGCATGAACACGATATATTATATTCACAAATTCATTAAACAAACCAAAATAAACTATCCGAAATATCTAACAAACCCGACATCACTTGTAAGATTCTTTCTTTCTTTCTTTGTCAGTTCCCATTCTATTTTCCGATGTACTTGGGTTTAGATATCGGAGATGATCTTTCTCCAGACTGCCTTGTCCTGACATTTCTGTTTCCTTCCAAAAAAATTAAACGTCTTTCCTTAGATGCCTCTTTTATATCTTCTTCCCTTTTTCTACGAGGTCTGTTATTGCCTTTATGATTCTCTGGCTGATTTTTTCTCTTAGTTTTCCTCTGAGTTAATCATTACTCCTAAGTAATTGTAGCTTTGAACGTGTTCTAAATTCTCCATGCCCAGTTTAAGATTTTGTGTTTTAACATTGTTTTCGTTTCTTTGAATTTCTTTCTTCTTCTTCTTCTTCAGTTCTATTCTACCTTTCGGTATATGGGTTCATATTCCCGAGATGATCTTTTCTCCAGGATGCCCTGTCCTGGCATTTTCTGTTTCCTTCCAAAACGTTTAATTTCTTTGCTTTAATGCCTCTTTTGCATCTGCTTCCCTTTCTACAAGATCTGCCTTTTTGGTCTTTCACCTTGAGTTTTAGCCCTGTATACTGATTTAGCTATTCTATTGTCATTCATTCTGTTAACACGCCCAAACCATCCCTGTTGATTTATTTCTATCTTAGTTTGTATGGCATCTGTTTTGGTTTGATCTTTTATTGTTGTGTTTCTGATTTTGTTTCTTTTAGTTTTCCTACTACTCTTCTTAGATATTTCATTTCAGCTGCCTGTACTTTTACTGTATTTTCTACTGTCTAAAGTCCAAGTTTCGCTGCCATAGAGGAGAGTAGGACAATAAATTGTGTGGTATACTGTTATTTTGGTTTTTGCTTGACAATTCTGTTTACCTAAAAATGCCTTTCCTAGATGGTTCTTTATTACACTTGCCCTTTTGATTCTCTGGCTGATTTCTTTCTTAGTTTTTCATCTGAGTTAATCATTACTCCTAGGTAATTGTAGCTTTGAATTTATTCTTAATACTCCCTGCCCTATTTAAGATTTTGTGTTTTAGCTTCCCTAGTTACTAGCATTGTTTTGGTTTTCTTTGCAGTTACTCTCATTCCTCTTTTTTAGTTCATTGTTCATAATGTGTTGATATTCGGCTGAAGGTCACTTTCTGATTTTCCAAACAGAACTAAATCATCGGCAAATGAAAGCATTGATACATTTACTGGTTTGAGCTTCCACATACCTACATCATTTTCTTCATTTTTGAGGATGCCTTTGCGACTGAATCCATAAATGTGATAAACAAAAGAGGACTTTGGATACAACTCTGTCTTACTCTTATATCTACATCAAATTTTTCAGATATGTTTCCAGCTACTCTCGTCTGCACATGTTGTTTATTGTAAAAACTTTTAATGGCTTCTGTTAATGTAATTGGTGAAAATGCTTTCTCCATGTCTCCATGATTTCGCTGTTTTCTTTCATTCTTTCTCCTTTCACATTCTTAATTTGTCGTATTGGGCATGATTTAGTCTTTCTCGTGCTCTTCATTGCCCCCCAGAACAGCTTTTTGATTTCCTTGATAGCTTTCTTGGAGTCTTTGTCCAAACTCTTCCCATTGTTCCTGTTTTGCTTTCTCACTTCCTCTTTGGCGATAGTTCTTTTATTCACATAATCTATCCTATCCTCTGGTCTCTTTGTTTGCAAGTATTTCTTCCAGGCATCCTTCTTTTCTTTAATCTTAGTCTTGATATTATCATTCCACCATGCTGTTCTTTTCCTATCTCTTTTAATTTGTTTCCTACCACAGACCTCTTCAGTACAACTGAGGAGTGTTTCTTTTATACATCTGCCACTTTTCTTCCATTGTGCTATCATTCAGGTCCATCTGTCTTTCACTGATAATTTTTTTATCCTAGATTGATATACCTGTTTTACTACTGGTTTATTTAGTTCCTCTATTTTGAGTAAAGTAGCTTTCTTTTCTTTCCTTTTCTGTTTTTTTCCTCAGTCAGTAATCTCATTTTGGCAATCACTAAGTGTTTACTCTTCCCATTCAATATACTGTAAAAAAGGAGCTGCTAACTATTATGTAGTTTATCATTGACTTTTTCACCTGTCTTCCTTTACTCTTGTATATTTGTGTATATCTTTATGAGAAAAAATGGTGTTGGCTATTTTCATGTTATTCTTTAGGCAAAAACCTATGAGTTTCTCTCCATTTGGAGAAGTTGTTGTCTCTCCTTCTTTACCTATTAGTCCTCCTGACGTTTCTATATTGTTGCTTACTCTAGCATTTAAATTTCCTGAAAGCATTAGTTCCTGTTTGGGTTTAAGATTCTTCTGCAGCTATTTGTAAATCATTTTCGAAGGTATCTTTTTCTCCTTTAGTTGCGTCTTCATTTGGCCCATAAACTATTTATAGTTCAATTTTTCGTCCTTTTGTTTTAATATTTACCTCTAGCCGTGGGCTTATAAATTTCCAACTTTTTAACAGCTTTTCATGCCTTTTATGCACTAGGAGGCCTACTCCTGCTCTAGCTGTATCTTTGCCATCTACTCTCCTCCCTTCGGTCTCCTTTCTCCCTCTTCCCTTTCTGTAATCTCCTAAATATCTTCCTCCCTCCCTCCCTCAACTTCAACTCTTTTCCATCTCTTTGCTCTAACATTCCATGTTCCAAAAATCATCTCTTTTCTTCTCAAGTTCTCTTCTCTCTCTCGACGGTTATATTATATTTATTTCTCTGAGTCGGTTTCTTTGGATAAGCGGGGATTCTCTCCACTCTCTCTCTCTCTGTATGTGTGTCTGTATGTATATGTCCAGCTGTCGGGGTGTTGGTATGAATGTATGTATGTATATGAATATCAATATGAATATAAGTATGTATGTATTTATTTATCTGTGTGTGTATATACTGTTCAACCTTTCGATTGAAGTTAAAGAAGTACAAAATAAAATTTGATAAAACTGGCTTTAAATACAACACTGAGGTATTACAGGACCCTCTGACTAATAAAGTGTTGCAAATACAACAGAAAAACCAGTACGCACCATTAACAAACCTAATCCAAGGGGACTTTTGGGTAGAACGGGCAAGGGAACATACACAATAGCTTGGGACACAACTTGCAATGAAATACTGGGCAAGAAAACAAGACAACACAAGGATTGGATAACATTAGAAACAATGCAAAATATAACGATCAGAAAGGATTTAAAATCAAAGGTAAACAACAACACGACGAGAGCATCAAAAGCTAAGACACAAGAAAAAATATTATATGGTTCATAAAGAAGTAGCAGAAAAAGCGTGAAGCAGGACAAGAAAAACAGAAAAAAGAACTTGCACAGCAAGCGAAAGCAGCAGCAGGTCCAAAAGAATATGAAAGAGCTGTACGACATCATACGAAAACTTGCTAGAACAAGGCGTACAATTGAGCAACCAGTTCAAAACAAAGGAAAATATTAACTAACGCAAAAGATCAACTACACATATGGATAGAATACTTTGAAGAGCTCCTCAACCGTCCTGCACACAATGATCCTCAAGAAAATGCCACCAGCAGAGATACTGTTGAAATTCAATACAGATCAACCATCAAAAAGAGAGATCCAAATGCTGTAGCAAATCTAAAAAATAACAAAGCACCGGTTTGGTTACCGAGCCGGACAGACGGGGTGTGACGAGCTCTCGCCTTTTTCACTTAATTTCCATTTTTTGTGTGGAGATAAAACATCGCAATGCCAGTTACCAGATTACCGACGATGCTGGAATGTATCATCAACAAGATTTTAGAAGGATCTTAACTCGCCTCTTACAAAATAGCTGGAAATCAACAACGCACCACCCTCGTTGTTTTGATGTCATGAATGGCACGTGTGTGTCAACGATTCATCATTCGACCCTGCCAGCTGTCGACGGAAGTCACCTAGCCAATTACAACGTGACAACCTTAGACTGCAAAAACTTCAAGAGGGAAAAAAACATCTGAAAATATAATTTTAGCTGAAAAGAAAGAAAATGAATCTGCTGCTAGCACAGGAAAGACAAGCAAGTCAGGATTACTACACAATCAAGATAGCGCTGTCTTTTCACATAGCGTGCTAGATGTATCACCAGCCCCCGATAACTCAACTAAAGAAACAGTTGAACAAGGATTTATTGAATCAGGATGTGTGCAACACGACAAAGAAAGTCAACTCATCACAAGGGACCAAAACCATTCTAAAACGATCAAAGTTAACCATTCTAAAACGATCAAAGAAAACATTGAACCAAAGACTAGGACTAACACACATAAACAAGCCAAGGCCACAAAGCTATCAAAGAGCCTAGACAACATAAAGAATCAAAAACAACAACACAAGAGCAAGAAAGTACAGAAAGCGACACTGACACATCCAATGATGAGAGCACACACAGCGAGAGCCAGCACACATCAGACATTGAAAGCCTTGATGAAAACTCAAGCTCACGAGATGTTAATTCTACTCACTCCATCAAAGATCAGCAACACAAAAGTAATCACGCATGCCATAGTCACAAGATTGAATAATTTGACATCAGTAAAATATACATGCAGATATCCAAAATCAAGAAAAACACAGGACATCGCGTCACACAGCAAAAGCTATACGAAACTTGTATTAGAACTCTACGAAAGATTACACTTCCTTCTTGCGGAAACAAAGGATTTTGTAATTGAATATTGTGTGACTCGAAACGTGACTATATTGTAAAAATACCAAAGAACGGAAACCTTAGAGACTGCAAGAACTGACGAGGTATTACCCTTTTATCCACACCTGGAAAAGTCTTCAATAGAATTTTATTAGAAAGGAGGAAAAAGGAGAGTGATAGACGTCACAGACAAGAACAGCCAGGATTCAGACATTGCCGTTTATGCACAGATCGCATATGCATCTTACGTATTATAATTGAACAATCAATCAAATGGAATTCCCCACTTTATAATAACTTCATCGACATGGAAAAAGTATTTGATAGTGTAGACTGTAAGACCATGTGGAAACTAAACAAATATCATTGAATCACATCCAAAATAGTTAGCTTACTACAGTCAACATAAGGTTATTCAACATGCGAAGACATTCACAATAAAACCGTCGCAGAACCCTTCAATATACTAAATGGAGTCAAGCAAGGATGTCTATAATAACTGTTCCTTTTCTTGATAGAAATGAATTGGATCACGCCAAAAATAACAACAGGACACAGAAAAGGAATTAAATGACCTCTGACTCATCAAATGGAAGATATCGATTTTGCCGATGATGTAATATTTTCTCTCATCGACATAATGATATCGAGTGGGAAAAAAACAGAATGGCAAAGGAAACAGCGAAAATGAGGATGAATATAAACACACAAAAAACTAAAGTTCTCATAATTATTAACGTAAATAATAACACCGGGCAGTGGACGGGTAGGCACCTGTACGGGGAGTAGATGATCCCGCCCTCCACAAGTCTCCTGCTGCCTTACAGGCCGGTCTTGACTGACCAAAGGCTAAGGGAGTTAACCCTGACAGAAAATAACAGCCTGATGCCTTGCATGCTGGTCTTAAATGACTAAAGGCTAAGGAGTTAACCCTGACAGAAATTAACAAGGCCTCGTAGGGGGCCTCAAGGTGGCAGCACCACCATCTACCTGGGGTACAGTGGGCTAATGCCCTGCTGATCCAAAACCAAACAGATTCAGAGAAAAAAATAAATATAATATAAACGGCTTGATCTTTCGAAGATGAATTTGGAAACGAATACGGACCGTGATTTTTGGAAAATGGAATGTTACGGCAACAAATAGAAAATATTTAGAATTAGTTGAAGAAATGGAAAAATTCAAAGTAGATATTTTGGCCATTACAGAAACAAAGAAAAAAGGACAAGGAATAAAAAATGAATGACCGAATCATATTTTAATCTTCTCAGGAGTAGATGTCAAAGATAGAGCTAGAGCAGGAGTAGGCCTCCTAGTGCATAAAAGGCATAAAAAGCTAGTAGAAAGTTGGAAATTTATAAGCCCACGGCTAATAGAGGTAAATATTAAACCAAAAGGACGAGAAATTAAATTAGTAATAGCTTATGGACCAAACGAAGACGCAACTAAAGAAGAAAAAGATATCTTCGAAAAGGATTTACAAATAGCTGCAGAGAATCTTAAACCCAAACAGGAGGTAATGCTCTTAGAAGATTTAAATGCTAGAGTAGACAACAATGTAGAAACGTCAGGAGGAGTATAGGTAAGAAGCAGAGACAACAACTTCTCCAAATGGAGAGAGACTAATAGATTTTTGCCTAAAGAATGAAAATAGCCAACACCTTTTTCCTCATAAAGATATCCCCAAATATACACGAGTAAATGAAGACAGGTGTGAAAAGTCAATGATAAACTACATAATAGTTAGCAGCTCCCTTTTTTATAGTACATTGTTTGGAAGCAATAGTAAACAGAGGTGCAGAAATATTTAGTGATCATCACTTAGTGATTGCCAAAATTGGATTACTAACTGAAGAAAACAAGCAGAAAAGAAAAGAGAAGAAAGCTACTGGACTCAAAATAGAGGAACTAAATAAACCAGTAGTAAAACAGGTATACCAATCTAGGATAAAAAGATTTATCAGTGAAAGACAGATAGATCTGAATGATAGCACTAGCACAATAGAAGAAAAGTGGCAGATGTATAAAGAAACACTCCTCAGTTGTACTGAAGAGGTCTGTGGTAGGAAACAAATTAAAGGAGATAGGAAAAAAAACAGCTTGGTGGAATGAGAATGTCAAGACTAAGATAAAAGAAAAGAAGGATGCCTGGAAGAAATACTTGCAAATAAAGAGACCAGAGGATAGGATAGATTACGTGAATAAAAGAACTATTGCCAAAGAGGAAGTTAGGACAGCAAAACAGGAACAATGGGAAGAGTTTGGACAAAGGCTTCAAGAACGCTATCAAGGAAATCAAAAAGCTGTTCTGGGGCGCAATGAAGAACATGAGAAAGACCAAAGCATGCCCAACACGACAAATTAAGAATGTCAAAGGAAAAATAACGAAAGCATACAGCGAAATCATGGAAACATAGAGAAAGCATTTTCACCAATGACATAATGTTTCCAGAACGTATAAAACAAGGAGTAAAGATCAATTGTTAAGAGTAACAAATAATCCAGAGGAGACAGCTGAAGATGTAGATATATAAATGGAAGAACTTCAAACAGCTATAAGAAAAGTAAAATTAGGAAAAGCCCCAGGAGCAGATCAAGTTTACCCAGAAATGATTATAAACGAAGGGAAAGAGGCAGACAAACATAAGAAAGGATCAACTATGGAACGCTCAAACTACAGAGGGATATCACTACCTAGCGTCCAGGAAACGTATATGTCAGGATACTGGAAATAAGACTAAGAAAAAAGTAGAGGATGAGATTGAAGAGCATCAGAGCGGATTTTGACCAGGGGGAAGTGTACAAGACCACATATTTACAATTAGACAAATAATAGAAAAATTCCTTGAGAGAAAAATTGACCTACATCTGTGTTTTAATAACTTAGACAAGGCATTTGACACTGTGAGGAGGGACGAACTATGCCAATTCTTAAAATAACACAATGTAGATCAAAATTTAATAGAAGCCATTAAAGGTTTTTACAATAAACCAACATGTGCATTAAGAGTAGCTGGAAACGTATCTGAAGAATTTGATGTAGATATAGGAGTAAGACAGAGCTGTATCATAAGTCCTCTTTTGTTTATCACATTTATGGATTCAGTCGCAAAGGCATCCTCAAAAATGAAGAAAATGAATGTAGGTATGTGGAAGCTCAAACCAGTAAATATATCAATGCTTTCATTTGCCGATGATTTAGTTCTGTTTGGAAAATCAGAAAGTGATCTTTCGAATATGAACATATCAACAATGAACTAATTAAAGAGGAATGAGAGTAAATGCAAAGAAAACCAAAAGAATGCTAGTAACTAGGGAAGCTAAAACACAAAATCTTAAATTGGGCAGGGAGTATTTAGAACAAGTTCGAAGCTACAATTACTAGGAGTAATGATTAACTCAGATGAAAAACTAAGAGAAGAAATCAGCCAGAGAATCAAAAAGGCAAGTGCAATATATAACCATCTAGGAATGGCATGTGTAGGTAAGCAATAATTGTCAACAAAAATCAAAATGGCAGTATACAACACAGTTTATTGTCCTACTCTCCTCTATGGCAGCAAAACCTGGACCTTAGACAGTAGAAAATACAGTAGAGTACGGGCAGCTGAAATGAAATATCTAAGAAGAATAGTATGGAAAATTAAAAGAGACAAAATCAGAAACACAACAATAAGAGGTCAAACCAAAGTAGAGGGCATAAAAACTAACATAGACACAAATCAATTGAGATGGTTTGGGCATGTAAACAGAATGAATGACAATAGAATAGCTAAATCAGTATACAGTGCTAAAGCCCAAGGTAAAAGACCAAAAGACAGACCTCGGAGAAAGGGGGAAGAAGATATAAAAGAGGCATTGAAGCATAAAAATTTAACTTGTTTTAGAAGGAAACAGAAACTGTCAGGACAGGGCATCCTGGAGGAAGATCATCTCGGACATATGAACCCATACACCGAAAGGTAGAATGGGAACTGATAAAGAAAGAAAAAAAGAATAATAACAATATCGCACTTGATGGCATAGAATTAGAAGATGTCGGCCAGTTCACATATTTGGGCATTATCGTAAGCGAAACAGGAAGGACAGACCAGGATATGAGCGCCACAATTGGAAAGGCGACAGCAGCATTTAGGACCCTAAGAACATTTTGGAATTCACAGACCGCATCCTTAAAAACAAGAGTCCGTATCTTCAACACAAATGTACATAAAACCAGTCCTTCTGTAGATGTCATGTGCGCACCACTCAAACATCCACAAGAAGACTTCAAACATTTATTAACACATGCCTGAGACAAATCCTACACATCAAATGGTTTGATAAAACTACAAACGAAGAACTTTGGGAGAAGGCACATCAAAAACCGATAGAATTACAGATTAAGAGAGAGGGAAATGGGGATAGCCTGGACACCTTTAGAAAATCATCAAAAAATATAACGCGGCAGGCCTTGAAATGGAATCCACAAAGGGAAGAGAGGTCGAGGGAGACCAAAGACAACACGAGGAGGTCAACTGCAGGAAGCTCGGCAGCTGGGCCTTTCCTGGAACGCGACAGAGATGGTAGCGCAGGACATAGTGAAGTGAGAGACTTATTCTCCACCGGGATCAGTATAAGTCTTCAAGCAAGTCATATGTATTTATGTATGTATTTATGTGTACATGTATGTATGTATGTTTTTATGTATGTGTATGTGTGTATGTATGTTTGTATGTATTGATATGTATGTATATACGATTATCATTATCATTATATGTCGTATAAGATCATTAAGAATTATGTATGTATATATATGTATGTATGTATGTTTGTATGTATGTATGTTTGTATGTATGTATGTATGTATGTATGTATGTATGTATGTATGTATGTATGTATGTATGTATGTATGTATGTATGTATGTATGTATGTATGTATGTATGTATGTATGTATGTGTATATATGCAAGCATGTGTGTTTTGTAATGTTCCCATTATTATCAAATTTGGGTTGTATGTTTGTGTCTAAACATATGACTGTCAGAATATGGATTAAAAGTGAGGAATGCCAAATTATTGATCTCTGTGACGTCATGTCATTGATTAGATTTAATGCTTATTACATCACTTGTTTGAGCTGTGTAAATCTAAACAAAGCGTTACAAGGTGATGGACACTAAAGAATATTATTATTACCATAATAATATGTTGTTGCACGTGTTTCAACTCACCAAACCAACTAGAGGCGAAAATGATTTTATCATCAACTGTTTTCACTACGTCGTTGTTAGATGAATGGATATACGAAATATGTTTTTTTATTATTTAGCTATCGATTGCGTACATCAACAAACACATGCGTAGATGGATGTGATACCAGGCTTACCGTTGTTATGTTTTGCATAAGCGTAATAAATCTCTGTCAAGTGATTGCTGTTTGAACATCTGTTTTGAAGCTTGAAGAGATATTTTTGCTTGCGAGATTACATCGGTAAGATTTATACCTACATGACTATTATATAAAAAAAGGCTTTGAGACTAATTCTTGCAAATCTTCCAATTCTCGTTGCCCTAGCCTATTCAAGTTGTACCAGAAAGCAAAATAACCAGGTATGAACAACTATTTAGAGTATTTTATTGTAGCATTATAGACACCGTAAGAAAACGTAAACAATATTATGTGTCCTTGTTTATTCCTACAGTCCATTTAAAATGATGTCACTACTACAAGATAATGCTTGATATTGAAGAAGAGTTGTGGGGTTTTAGCATCTGATCATAAACTATTTGAATGATATGGAGATCTTATACAGGGAATATTATCACACATGTATTATAGTTATACCATCTGTGCATAGTTCTATGCATTCTCTTATTTATGATTTAGAACTGATCATTGTTAAAAGACCAATCGAAATCACAGTGTTTCGAATATTTGCTGCTACTGTACTTTTTTCATCGCAAATATCGGGGTGAGCACTTCAACGAAAGTGTCAAGGAAGCTATTAGGTATTGTATCATTCCACAAAACGTCTGACTCCAGCTACGTCTTTGGGTGTTGGGGTGGCTAACATCGCTCTCGTCTGTCTGTTGGATGCCGTCCTCGCGTATTGCGTGTCTCATGAATATAATTTTCTTCGTGATCTTTTTCCGCCTCTTCTCTAGTTTTACCACGTCTCACAGTGATAATATCATCACCAACATGTATGCATCCATCCAGGCCTTCTAACGCTTGTGTTAGTTTCTTCTGGGACGTCTCACTAGACCCTTCAGACCAAATGGTTATCGCTTCCATCGAACTCTGTACTCAAGTCACGTTACTATTGTTGTTAGTTTGCTTAATTTTATTCCGAGTTTTACATGCCTGAATGCCTCCTTAACATCAAGCTTAGAGAAACCTTTGCATTCCCTAATTTGAGTACGATATAGTGGAAAGTAGGGAGTTTGTAATATTCTCTGCATAAGGCTTTCTTTAGTGGATGTGGGTCAATGCAGATTCGTAGTCCACCATTTCCTTTCTTACTAGAGCCATCTGGTTGACCTACGGAGTTGGCTCATCAACTTTCTCAAATATTTCCCAATGCAAAATAAAGTGTTTAATTGGCATTTTGCTTGTCTCTCAACGATGCTACTGGCCTAATATTATTTTGGGTCGACTGTGAGACTTGCTCTTCCCAGATCACCAATGAGAGTGAGTGCTTCACCCTTACAGATTGTCAGACACTAAAATGTGTCTTCGACGATTGATGTCACACTCTTGACGTTTGTAGGCCTAGGAGAGTAGGAAGAAGAGGAAGAAGAAGAAGAAGAAGAAGAAGAAGAAGAAGAAGAAGAAAGAAGAAGAAGAAGAAGAAGAAGAAAAGAAGAAGAAGAAGAAGAAGAAGAAGAAGAAGAAGAAGAAGAAGAAGAAGAAGAAGAAGAAGAAGAAGAAGAAGAAGAAGAAGAAGAAGAAGAAGAAGAAGAAGAAGAAGAAGAAGAAGAAGAAGAAGAAGAAGAAGAAGAAGAAGAAGAAGAAGAAGAAGAAGAAGAAGAAGAAGAAGAAGAAGAAGAAGAAGAAGAAGAAGAAGAAGAAGAAGAAGAAGAAGAAGAAGAAGAAGAAGAAGAAGAAGAAGAAGAAGAAGAAGAAGAAGAAGAAGAAGAAGAAGAAGAAGAAGAAGAAGAAGAAGAAGAAGAAGAAGAAGAAGAAGAAGAAGAAGAAGAAGAAGAGGAAGAAGAAGAAGAAGAAGAAGAAGAAATTAAAATCTACGATTACTATAAAAGAAGAAGATGAGATCTGCAAGCATGAAGAATGATACACTTAAAAGGAACAGATTCTAAGAAATGACGATTTGTGCGAATTTTAAAATAAAGAAGAGAAGACCCCAAAAGGAAGAAGAAGAGAAATTAAATCTAACAACTGTAAGAATAATTGTGCGAAGAATGATACAAATAAAATGATGTAAATATATCAAGCCTGTCAAAGATTTGTTAAATCTAACAACTGTAATATATAATTATATATATATATATATATATATATATATATATAGTGTTAATATACATCACAGTGTTAAATATACCATGAATATATCAATAAAACACCAAACCCTTGACATGGGTTTTAAAAAAGGCCTAGATATTATGTGAGCTGAAAGAAGCTGAACTACTCTGTTTTAAGCGATTGTTTGAAGGAAGCAAGGGTTATACAATTTCTAGTTTTAGCTGACAAAGAATTCCCTATAGCTGGGGCCGAAATGATGAAAAAATGTTTTTTGTCATAGAGACACTTTTTCCAGTTGCAAAGAGTCTGATAATCTAAGAGGACGATTGGGGTATTGAACTTTAAGGAGACAGTTTAAATAGTCGGTGGCAGTGTCATCATGAATGCAGTTGAATGAGACATGCTATCCCTTAAATACGATTCTCTTCTCTACGGGAAGCCAATATAGAGTAGGTACATAAAAAAAAAAACTTTCGGGGCAAAGCTATTTCGGCTATCGTATTCAGATTCTTGTATTACTGGAAAATTGAAACCTTTTTGCCGTATAACACATTGGGGCGTTTCGTGTATCTTCGCATTATACAACATCATTCACATTGTCGCCTTCTAATTTGAAGTGAATCAGGCTGTGTGACAAGACAAATTAGTGAAACGATTTTCAGAATTAAGCATACATTTTGATGCCATGTGTGAAAAGGTGACAAGGGATGTGAACATTCGAGCAACAGTGTTCATTCTGCAGTGTATCTTAAAACCTAAGGACATATTATTATCAATAAAATGTAGTCACTACTTTTTGTATCTTTACACATTTTACATCTAGTTCTTGTCTGTTCACTCATTGAGTAATTATGTTTCAGGTAATACGTTAAATTTTGTTTCTTACATTAATGCTTGCATACGTTTTCATTAACTACTGAAAAGGAGATATTATTGAAGAACGTCGCATATTTTAACAATTATACTTACACTGGCTTGTTGTTGTTGTTGTTGTCGTTAATTCCATGCACAATGCGTTGTTTGGCGTATCTGATTCTCTTCAGCTTGAACGTTCTCCTTGAGGAGCCCAGAAAACATGCTGTTTACCGAAATTTGTTGAGGGGAGAGATTTTTTGTAGAAAGTCAGGTAAGCAATAATATACAAACACACATTCATTTGCTAGCTTGTCTGTTATAGTTTATTGATACTCACAGGGGGAAACAAGAATAAACTAACTTTGTATTATATTTATTGATGAATAAATTTGCACTGATATATTACAAATGAAGTCTAGTTAATGACTGATGACTGATGGGTGACAAAAAAACTACCGAAAACATTTTGAATGAGTATGGCTGACAATACGAAATGGTGTTCTAAACTGTTTAAACATTTTGACTGATAACACGAAATGGTGTTCTAAAGTGTTTAAACATTTTTGACTGATAACACGAAATGGTGTTCCTAAACTGTTTAAACGCTTTTGGCTCGTAACACGAAATGGTGTTCTAAACTGTTTAAACACTCCTTCGTGGCTCGTAACACGAAAATGGTATTCTAAACTGTTTAAACACTTTTGGCTGACAACACGAAATGGTATTCTAAACTGTTTAAACACTTTTGACTGATAACACGAAATGATATTCTAAACTGTTTAAACACTTTTGGTTGGATAAAACAAAATGTGTTCTAAACTGTTTAAACGCTTTTGGCTCGTGACACGAAATGGTATTCTAAACTGTTTAAACATTTTGACTGATAACACGAAATGGTGTTCTAAACTGTTTAAACACTTTTGGCTCGTAACACGAAATGGTGTTCGAACTGTTTAAACACTTTTGACTCTTAACACGAAATGGTGTTCTAAACTGTTTAAACACTTTTGGCTCGTAACACGAAATGGTGTTCTAAACTGTTTAAACACTTTGACTCGTAAAATTAATTTGTATCGGTGTTCTAAACTGTTTAAACACTTTTGGCTCGTAACGCAGCCGAATTGTTCTAAACTGTTAAACACTTTGGCTCGTAACATGAAATGGTGTTCTAAACTGTTTAAACACCTTTTTAGCTGGTGACTTTAATTAACGGTAATGTTTATTTCTTCTGTGTCCCCTTACTTGATCATTTTCCCCCAAAAGACTATCGCCATTGAACTCCTTTTATGTAGAGTAAAGGCTGTTCGGCTGTATGTGTGTGTGTGTGTGTGTATGTGTGTGTGTGTGTGTGTATGCGTGTGTGTGTATGCGAACGGATGACAATACACCTAAATATGAATATGTTAGCATTTGCATTACAGCAGTGATGACAACGAAACTACAACAGTTAATTAATGTTAGCAACTGCTACTCTCAAGTTATTCTATAACGTCTTATGTACAATTGTCGATAGGACGAGCAGTAGGACAAAGCTTTGGTTGGTGGAAAGACAGTTCTCATTTTGAAAATACTGATACAAATGTAACGTTTATCAATCAACAATTGTGAACTGACTCATCTGCTTTTCAACAACCCCAAAGCGTTTGCATCAAATATTTTTCTTACTAATGTTTTGAAAGAGGGCAAACATCTAAAATGAATTTTGTAGTTTTTAGAAGAGACACGTCAATGTGTAATATTTTATTCCCTAGTCCACAGTTGCTGGTAAAAACAAAACTCATCAAATTAGCATTTAGACAACGTGATCCTTGCATACAATCAGATCTTGATCCACACTGTGAGAAGAAATGAAAAAAAAATTAGCATACAAACATTCTCTGAATGTAACAGCACGTAATCAATTAAAACTCTGAACTACGTGATATCAAGTGTCACGATTCCGTTATAGATAGAGTATATACATTTAGTTATCATCGTAATCATGACGACAATAATTCATCCTCATTTACCTCTTCATCTCTAAATAACTACTGCTTTGACAATGCCATAATCATATTCATCTCTACCATTACTGCCATTGCATTAATGTCATAAATAAGAGCACGATAATGATATCCATCGTTCTGTCTGATATCGTTTCTCTATCTCCACTCATGTCAGAGACACCTGTACTTTGCAATTGATTATGAGGTAGGCAAACTTTACAGAAGTGCGGATCCCTTTGAGTCAGACCTACGATATTGTAGACCTAAATAAACGCATTATCTACAGCTTCGTAGATGGACAATGCAGGTAAGAATGGCAATCATGTAGCCCAATATTTTGCTATATTCATTGTATGGGCGTGGAAGCTACCGCTGTTGTATGTCAATGTCATGGATGGTCTTCATCGATGTTGATAACCATTTAATTATATTTTCCATGCTTTGCTTCACTCCGTGTTTTTCACTCGAAAATAATTTGTTTTCTGACATTTTTGCCTTAATAATCATTGTTCAATAATGGTCTCTGCCAATTTCCCAAGATATTGGTCGAAAGTTTAAAGGTTATTTCCCTTTTGTCGGAAGGGTGTTGTGACTGTCGTCTTTCATGATTTTGGGGGCTGTGATGTGATTCAAGTCTTGTGTGTCAATTTTAATAAGGCAATTTTTTAAACATTACATAGCAATTGTGGATTTTGTTGGATCCTGCTTGGTGATTTGCCATTTGAATAGCTTTAGAGCATCTTCTAGCTCTTGCATGGTCAACAAGGGTAACTATGCAACGATGCGCTCTAGGTGTACTCTGAGTAACCTCAAGTTCATTAAGGATGGTAAACGAGGATAAAATAACAAGCTGAACCATATGATCAAGTCAAAGAAGATAATAATATAGTTAAACAGAGTTACCTGCATCATTTTGGGTATTCGGTAGTCCAGAGACAAGGTGTCGACCTCTCACCTCAAACGTCGTGGGTTCAAGCCCCGCCGACGGTTGAAATATGTTCTCGGGGTTTTTTTGGGGCAAAATCTAACCCCTGGTAGGTGGATCGACACCTAATTACATCGGAGACTGACAGCAAAAGGAGGTCTCGTGAGCAGATCACAACATTTTGTGCATGGTGTTGCTGCTTTGTTGTGGTTTATTGTTTTTCTTTTTGGGTAGGGATCAACACCTAGTCCCATCGGAGACGGGCGATAAAAAGGAGATCTAGTGTGAGGCACTTTCGACTCTTTGGGAGTTGTTTTTCTTTTGGTTTTTATTTTTTTATCATTATTTTTCTTACGTTTTAAAAATATATATGAAGTGTTCTCCACGTACAGATTTCAATTTCGTAGTTCTCTAATTAGTCTAAAAGCTGCAATTTACTGAACGTCTGATATGCGAAGAAACTGAAACATTGCTTTGAAATAGAATGTGTGTGTGTCGGTTTTGTCTATTTTAGTATTTATCTGCGTGTTGCTTTGAAATAAATTGAACTAATCTTAATTTGTCCTCACTGATATTTTTTTGTTATAGGATTTGGAGTAGCATTTGTCTATTGATTGTGTCGAATGCTGCCAATATATATATCCTGTAATTTTTATACTGATGTTCTCAATGTTTTGTTTTCGCCACTTTCCATATATGGGCCCATACAACATCTGCGGTACTCCTTTCATGTCGAAATCGACTCTGGCTGTGGGATAAATACTTTTCTATTTCTGATCTTATTCTGTTTAACGTTATCAAAGACTCTTTTCTTTTTTTTTGTTTTGGTGGACCCTTTAGTTTTCATGGCTTTTGTATTGCAATGAGCACTCCTGTGCTGGTGTCAAGTTTGTAAACGTATCATTGATTGTGTTTATTTCGTCTAGGAGGGGTGTGCCATATTTTGGAAGTCCCGAATTGAGCTGATCTTCCCTTGGTACCTATTGTACCAATAACACATATAGATAAATACACGTTTTAATGATCAATTAACACCGACATTCCTTTCATCCTATGAGCTTGACTATGCATGACATATTTCAGGATAGTAATAATATATGTATAACCTGTTGTTTTTTTACAAAGTATTTGTTTGCATTCATAGCGGGGCTACTGCATTTCGTGGATTGCTCTACTTCAAGCGATGTCACGGAGGATCATACACGCATTGGCAATTTCTCCATCGGGAAGCATCTTCTGGCACAGATGTGTTTGTCTTTCAAATGCAGGTAAGTTATAGAAACATCAAAGATGAAAAAGAGTTAACGTATAATGTCAAACTTAAAAACCATTTAAGAAAAATTATACTCGTCCTTGTATCTTGATGTTGATGTTGATAAAAACAGGAATTAAAAGTTTTAACTTAAAAGAAAATGAAACATTTGATAAATAAAATGGACATTGTAAATACGCTTGTTAATAGGATGACGATTGATAGCTTTCATATAAGCAGACAAGTTAATCACTTTCCAGATTTAGAGCCCCATAGGGCCAGCATTTAAAACAAACAAACATAGATACTTTCCAGACTACATTTTGAGACGAACATTCAGGATATTAACATAACAACTTAACATTAGCAAGAAAGTTCTGAAATTGAAGACATTGAGAAGATTAACAAAGAGGTGAGGAGACGAAGATGGACATGGATTAAGCATGAGACGATAGAAAATAAAAAAATGGACAAATCAGTTTTTCTAAACGTTCATATTGATAAGAGATTTGTAACAAAACTGTCAAAATAAATCTTTACACTTAATATCTTGTGACGTCACCGTTACCATGGAGGCACGCTACGGTACGATTGTCTATACCGGCCATACAATTTTCTACCACTTCGTGACTTCTGTAGTCCCAAAACAAAGCTCTGTTTCGTCCTTCATTTTCTCAATTTTCTTGTATTGTTTTGGTTTCAAATGATTCTTGAAACTTTTCCCTTTCTCTGGACTCCCCAGTCTCCCCAGTTCAGTTTCAATCGACAGTTAAAGTGTTGGGTGTCTGTTGTTGTCTGTTTCGATCTATGAACAAAAAGTTTGGTGAATGGCTATATAAATTAATGCCCAGATAACTCAAGTTGGTGTTGTTAGTTAGTGATAGCAATGGTGAATTTGATGCAAGAGCTTGCTTTCAAATATAGACTGATTCATACAGAGTGCACGAACTCTCCACCCATGTAGAATACTTACGTACACGTATTTTGATATCCCACTCCTTGATAACTTTCACGTTTGGCATGACGTATGATTTCAATTTGATCTTGATATTCATTGCAACCGGCAGGAAAATAACGTCCGAGACTGACGTTTGACTCGGAGATCTGACGCGCCATCCCACTTGTTGATAAATGAGCATGACATGAGTCGGTCGACTACGGGAACCTCTTCCTTGGTCGAGTGTCAGCGACTGTCAGCGGATACAATGCCAAGAGACTAAAATCTGACGTCACCAACTGCCCTTACATTGTTGTATAAAGATTATTTTGTTACCACTCGTCTCCTTTGCCATGATTGACAATGGATACGTTATGGTTTGAAAGGTTTAGAGTGTTCTTGAGTAAAGGTACAACAGCGATATTCAAAATACGCTACTATCACAACCTATAAGGGAAAACAAAGCATGAAATAGTATTATGGGGATCGCAGGCATTCTACTGATGAACAACAACTATAATCATGATCATGAAGATACTTCTAATAGTGATAATTGTGTTTCTCTTTTAAATGATAACCATATAAAAATAATTGATAATAACGATAATGATTACATCAATAAACCAACACTAGAATCTATAATAACATCAATAGTAATATAACAGTAACAACAACAATAACATGATATTAATGATACATGATAATCATAATGATAATATAATGGAAGTATGGTCAACCGTGTATTCACGATAGACTTTTAAACCAGACCTCCATTAATTCTACACAATTTTAGAACAAGCACAGACTGTCTTAAGGGTGGACGTGAGCATGATAACAATCGCTAGGAAATCATTGTGTCTACATGAATAGTTTCTGTCACTAGACCTGCACAATGCCAACTTAAAGAAAACGTTCCGCCATTTATATCACCCCTGTGGAAAATTAAAAACGAGAAACAGAAAAGTTTGAAATTGTCTTTGTTCGTGTTCAATAGACTGTGGGCTATCATAAATGGGGTAGAATTGTTTAAGTAATAAAAACAATAATAATAATGAGATAATTGATGATGACAAGAAAGATGATAATAAATAATAATAATACCCACAATAAAAACTACAATAAAACATGTCTGATGCGATGCATTTGTTGTTTTATACTATGTCCTGTCTCTGTTTATCTAACTTCTGTTTAAGATGTTGTTTGCATTGAGAAATGTTGCTGGTGAAGATTATACATACATACACATACACACACACACACACACACACACACACGCAGACACTTCTGCAAAATAGCCTGAACTTCTTTCATATCGACAAAGTCACTGCAAATAACGTCGATGCTGTCAGCATTGTTAGTTTCATAGGGGGAGGGGGTGTCTTTGGCCGAGGATGACTTTTCTAGATGGTTTCTGGGTTAATTTAGGCGTATCCTGCCCTGTTAAGGTGTGTTCTAAGTACACTATGAACAGCACCAGGCTGATGTTATCTCCCTTTTGGTGTTCTCATACGACCTACAAAGGACCCCGAGCTATTGGTCTTCTTATATGTATACTCAGTTATGTTTTGCTGTGTAGAAATCTGGTCATGCGTAGATCATCTTCATCAGTTGTTTCAAATAATATATCCAGAAGTGTCTCTCTTTTGACAGCTGCTGACATGTCCAGGCCAGTTATTTTTGCTCCTATTTTTTTACTGGCATGTTGTGACCGCCATCCTCCTATCTATCTAAAAAGTAGCTCTCCACAAATTGATCCAAAATATATGGATTGGAAAAGACAAATCAAGCAAACAAATAAGGTTAAAGCTATTATAACGCCAAAGTTGAATCTACAACTGCACAACACAGAGGAAAGAAAAAACCCAACGAAGATAAATTGAACGCCTTCCACCGCAAACAGCTAACAACATCATTTTGTGAATAAGATTACCATCATGCGTAGTTTATCCTTGGCTGGATGTTGTGTATCTTGAACCCTCTCCTTACCCCCTCGTCCTGCCTCCGTTGTTGTGGTTTGAAATGACAGTCTCTTACATCCTGCTTCTACTTTTTAGCTGCTCTTTCTCTTCCCCTTTTTGCCCTCCAATATTGTTTTTTTCTAAAAATGTGTTTTTCTAAAAATAATGTCAAGCGTCCAATATTTCTCAGCTTCTGTTTCTTGGTGTAACAAATAACTTGTCGGGGATTGTTCATTCTTTCCAGTATTTTTTGTTGTTTCTTTGTCTTTCCATAGTGTTCTCATAATTTTCCTGTAACGTTTTATCTCCAAACTTGTTATTCTTTATTTATGAAAAGAGGAATAAGATACGATCAAAATTTTCAACACAGGATAAACAAAAATGCAACAAAACACCAATCTCCTTCTAAATATTTGAAACAAGGTAGTAACCTTTCGAGCATATCTTGAGAAATGATTCTCGAAGCCCCAGCAAACAAAGCAAACAACGCTGAACAAGGACCTTAAAAGAATGCCAAACACCCTCCTGCTGACAATCTCCGAGTGCCTCCAGAAAATTAATGCGAATGGAGAATCAGGAAAACTGCAATGAAGGCTACTAAATCGGACAACTTAGTGAGCAGAGATCTTAAACAAACGCACAAACATGCAAACAATATTAATTACGCATCAAGATAGATAAGATTGTATATAATATTACAGTTTTATAGACTAATAGGTATTAATCATCTCAATCAATGCATCTAGATTCATACTTAAAAAAATCCTAAATCGAGACAGAGAGAGAGAGAGAGATAGATAGATAGATAGATAGATAGATAGATAGATAGATAGATAGATAGAGATAGAGCGAGAGAGAGAGAGAGAGAGAGAGAGAGAGAGAGAGAGAGAGAGAGAGAGAGAGAGAGAGAGAGAGAGAGAGAGAGAGAGAGAGAGAGAGAGCGAGAGAGAGAGAGAGAGAGAGAGAGAGAGAGAGAGAGAGAGAGAGAGAGAGAGAGAGAGAGAGAGAGAGAGAGAGAGAGAGAGGGAGGGAGAGAGAGAGAGAGAGAGAGAGAGAGAGAGAGAGAGAGAGAGAGAGAGAGAGAGAGAGAGAGAGAGAGAGAGAGAGAGGGAGGGGGAGAGAGAGAGAGAGAGAGAGAGAGAGAGACAGACAGACAGACAGACAGACAGACAGACAGACAGACAGACAGAGACATACAGACAAACAGGCAGACAGAGACAAGCAGACAGACAGACAGTCAAACAGACAGACAGACAGACAGACAAACAGACAGACAGACAGACAGACAGAGACAGTGAGAGTGACCCAGTGAGAAGGACAGCATGTTTTAAAGAATGATGTACATGTAATTGGTGCAGGGGATGGGTTTTTCCGTGTTTGCGTAGAAGGATTGTCTTTTATTTTGGTGTCGGAACGTCCCATGGTGCAATGTTCTGTCCAACATTCACTTTTGTTTCTTTTTTATGTATCTAGTTTTATATATTAACCTATGGCAGAATATTGTAAAACAAACATAGTTTTAAGTGACCATGTTTATAATACTGATTTACAACGGATATGTTCTCTTGTGCTTTCTTTGATCTCAAACAGTATTTCCTATACAAACAGTACCTGTTGATGGCAGTGTGTGGACACCGTAGCCAGGAAAACAAGATTTATCACAATGTTCGTCGCAATCGACAGTGAAATACAAAAGCAGTTATTTGATAGCGCGATAGAACATCTCTAGAAACACTTTTTATTTAAACAACATTATGTTTTGAAACATATCAATAAGCAAAAGGGATCTGAATAGTTTCGAAAAGACGCTATCATTGTTTTCGTCGAACGTTAAACGCAAATCACTTCTATTTACAAGGCACCATGTGATACAATGGTGTTTGTTTCTGGGGAAGATCATAAGTCAATATGTGGAAGCTATATCTAGGCGTGTTTGTCCATACATTTTCGGTATAAAAAGGCCTCAGAATCCAGTGTTACTATTCTGAAAATTTCGATTTTTAGTAACAATTTCTGCAGACTCTGTGACCATCTTCAATAGGTAAGAGACTTTGATGGCTTTCTTTGATGATCCTTTTCCTTTTGTTTCATTGTACAATAACTGTTGTCCTTTCAAAATGTCAAGGAAGTTCAAAGTCCCCGACATGTTCAATTTCGGGCTAATCATTGTTACCGTTACCACGCTCTCATTGAAACATTGGAGATGAACGTCTTGAAGACTATAATACTGCTACTCAAAGTGGTGTTTTTTCAAGTTTAGACCATATGATAGACTGTTGGTACAGTATACAACTGAGATAAGGTAATTTACACAATCATTGATCAAACTTTGAGTTGAAATAATATCCAGGATAGTATGTTTGAATCGGATTCTAAACAAAATAACTTGAAAGACATGTCAGTTTTACCTCCATCTTCTATCATTTATGTTATTTAGGTTGAAATTCAATTATTGCTTTCAATGGGCATATGGAAGAGGTTGGCGCAAACGGTCTATTAAGGATAACATAGAATACAAGTTTTGAAGGAAAAAAACATTTCCTATCCATTGATGTCTGTGATAAACTGTTGACCTTTTACAATCATTGAGTTATTTGTATCTCTCTCATCTAGTTCTTTTTTGCTTCAAGAATAATTCGCAAAACTTGGATTTATTATTATTAAATTGTTTTTGCGTCCACAGCACAATGCGTTACTTGGTGTGTCTGCTTCTGGTCAGCGTTGAAGTTCTCCTTGGAGGAGCCTTCAAGAAATGCTGTCTTCCTGTCAGATTTGAGGGAACGTTGCATGACTTACAATCAGGGGTATGCAAGGAGCAAGCATACATAATAGTATCGCTGCCTTTGTCTTGTTTCCTAGTTTAACTGTTTCCGGTTTATTGAGACTGGCAACAATTAACAGGAATACTTGTGTTATGGATAGTGGGAAGGGGACAAGCTCAGTAGGAACGGAATTCGCCTTCCAAGACAAAGGTTGTAGGTTCAAATTCCGGCCTTGTAGGCTGGAATTTGACATCCATTTTTGGGCTTCTTCTGCTCCTTATCCTGTGGTAGGCTGGATTACGTGAGTGCCTAAAACTATCGGAGATGGACAATAATATATGTGCCGACTTAACTAACTGATGACCGATGACTGACCCCGGCGGTTGACGGCTCATTGATGATTGATGACTGCTACCGGTGATCGATGACTCCAAGGATTACCGATGACTGACACCGATGGTTTGGCGGCTTATTGATGACTGATGACTGACTCCGTGGTTGATGGCTCACTGATGACTGATGACTGACCCCGATGGTTGATGGCTTATTAATGACCGATGACTGACCCCGGTGGTTGATGGCTCTTGATGGCTGATGACTGACCCCGATTGATGACTGATGACGGATCCCGGTGGTTGATGGCTCGATTGATGACTGATGACGGATCCCTGGTGGTTGATGGCTTGATGGCTTACCCCGATGGTTGATGGCTGATGACTGATGACTGATCCCGGTGGTTGATGGCTCATTGATGATCGATGACTGATCCCGGTGGTTGATGGCTCACTGATGACCGATGACTGGCTCCGGTGATAGATGCCTGACAATTTAACTAACTGATGAACGATGACCGATCTCAGCTGACCTCTCATTATGGCATTTGAAACTAATGTCTGACAACTGATAATTCAAATGCATGATTTAAGTTTAACTGGCAATGCGGAATGAGCTGTATTATCCTTATTATTATACTCATAGCTTTTGTTGTGCATGCTTTCCTTTATTCTTTCTTCTCTAGGACATCCACCTTAAGCGTTCGCTTATCGGTATTGCGTACGTAATACGCAATGTGTAATGCATGATGCGATAACAATCAATACATGGCAATTCAACTAAGGTGTATGACGCATCACGCACATCAGGCACACATCTAGAAATCAGGCACATTGTTTACGCAAACCTCGCACAGTAAAATGTCTATATGAAACCATTGTTTACGCATCGTATCCGGATTACAAATCACGCACATGGAAACTCCTTAGTTAAATGTCTATGAAACCATTTTTTACGCATCACACACCACGCACACATGGAAACTCCTTAGTTAAATGTCTATAAAACCATTGTTTACGCATCATGAAACTCCGTTAAATGTCGAAACCATTGTTTACGCGTCACAAATCACGCACACGCTGGAAACTCCCTTAGTTAAATGTCTATGAAACCATTGTTTACGCATTACGCACAACGCATCACACACACATGGAAACTCCTTAGTTAAATGTCCATGAAACCATTGATTACGCACAACGCATGGAAATCAGCTTTACTTAATAACTATTCTGCAAAGTCAGTTGTTATTGGGCTTATCTTCATATAGAGGAAGGCTAAATGGTTGTACCTCAGAAATAGTGGCACATTTAAATGTAAAATGGGCCAGCAATTATGTTGCAGCAATGGTGACATTACCAGTACTTAAACTGTCCGGCTTAGCATCATGAGGTTCCGGATTCGAATGTCTTTATTGTATAACATGCGTGTCAAACTGGCATCCAGACAAATTCCGTTTACCTACAACCAGACATATGCACAATCTGTGAGAAGGAGTTCAGGTTGCAACATGTCTTAAAAATAATGCATTCAACATGTCTTAAAAATACACACATTCATTGAAGAATCACAAATAATAGGTCTTTGAAACCATTCGGAAGATATTTTCAAGAACTACACCTCAAGTTCCAAATCTAATACAGTAGTCTACGTAATGAATATATATATATATATATATATATATATATATATATATATATATATATATATATATATATATATATATATATATATACATATATATATATATATATATATATATATATATATATATATATATATATATATATATATATATATATATATATATATAAAGATGAATTTATAAGTAGCCATCCCGCACAAGTGCAGATTCAACGATTGTGCATCATTTTACCCTCCCCCCCCCCCTAGCTGGCCATTTCATTCAAAGTCCGTCTCAACTCCCTAAGGAGCAAACTGTACCAGCCTGTTAGGCGCTTCGTACTAACACTCTGACAAAATATTTCTTAACATATAGCTGGGTACTAAGTCACATCTGCGTCAAGTCATGAAAGTAAGAGTGAAGAACCTTCCTAAGAGTAGAACGTTGTGGAAAATGTCGTGTGCCAGACGTGGAGTTTGAACTAGTGCTGTTGTGATTACAAGCTCACACCATTACAATTCAGCTACAACGCCTATACTTATCAATATTATCATTTGTTATTCTTGATAATCATCATCATCATTATTTTCATTCAGAGAAGTTATTACTTTTGGCAATATCATAATGCTATTCCTTTCTACGGCAATGACCATGACATAATATTGATATTCATGGTTGTACCATTTGGTTTTCAATCGTTTTTAATGTTGTCATTTCGTCCATTTACGTCAGGCATATCTCAGCTTTGCGAATGACTATGACCTAGGCAGAGTGTTCTTGACAGAGGATCCTTTGAGTGAAACCTACAGCATTGTGGACCTTGAAAAGCGCATTATTTACGATTTTAGAGATGGACAATGCAAGTAAGGATAATATGAACATCTGATAAAGGAATTAATGTTATAGTGGTTGCATGTGGTGAATGCTTTCCTTTCAGACAAGAAATTTTGTAATTTTCTATAAAACATCTTTGATGGCAGTTGTACGCGTATAACCTGTTATCATTTTGTGTCTTTTATAGCGGCACTGCATATCGTGAAGTGCGCTTCTTCCAACGCTGTCTAGATGATTACACACATCTTGATGCTGTTACCCCCAGGCAAGCTGCTTTTGACACAGGTGTATTCCAAAAATCAGGTACGTTTAGAACATCATTATGAGATATATATATATATATAAATATATATATAAATATATATATATATATACATAAGTTGCTATTGATCTTGAAATTCTTATATCAAAACCTCTTCCGTGTATCTTGATAGAATGGGTAAAGTAAGAATAACAACTTTAAACTCAAGGACCAATGAAAAGGTTGATGGATATACTGACTAAATATTCCTGTCAATAGCGAACGAATCTAAAAACAAAGAGGATGCTTTCTAATGTTGATACATCAAATCATTTACAACCTGTGTTCCAAAATTATGGAATAGCATCAGTTTTAGAACCAGGTCCAGCTATTCATGTCAAATGTTTGAGTGTAGTTTTAAACTACATTATTCGCATTTGTGCTTTCGGAAAGTAAACCATTCTTTGCATAATTTAATGATATTTTAATATACAAACTGTATAATTGTTTTCAGTATTAATTGTAAAATTAGAATTGTAACGTTTTCGTGTGTAAAGTTTTAATGTCATTCCCTACTGTAAAGTGCACTGAGCACTGTCCTACTGTAAAAAGTTTTAATGTCATTCCCTATTGAATTAGTTTTACTATTATTATTATAATTATTATAATTATTATTATCATTCCTATTATTATTTTATTATTATTATTATTATTATTATTTTAATGTTATTATTACTATTATTATTATTTTATTATTATTATTATTATTATTATTATTATTATTATTATTATTATTCCCTATTATTATTATTATTATTATTATTATTCCCTAATATTATTATTATTAGTTTTAATATTATTATTCCCTATTATTATTATTATTATTATTATTATTATTATTATTATTATTATTATTATTATTATTATTATTATTATCATTATCATTCCCTATTATTACTTTCAATGTCATTCCCTATCTTATCATTATTATTATTATTATTATTATTATTATTATTATTTTTATCATTATTATTATTATCATTGCGTTATTATCATTATTATTATCATTATTATTATTATTATTATTATCATTATTATTATTATTATTATTATTTTTATTATTATTATTATTATCATCATCATCATCATCATCATCATCATCCTCATCATTATCATTATCATCATCATCATCATCATCACTATCATTATTATCATTATTATTATTATTAATATTAGTAGTAGTAGTAGTAGTAGTAGTAGTAGTAGTAGTAGTAGTAGTAGTAGTAGTAGTAGTAGTAGTAGTAGTAGTAGTAGTAGTAGTAGTAGTAGTAGTAGTAGTAGTATTAGTAGTAGTAGTAGAATAGTATTATTATTATTATTATTATTATTATTGTTATTGTTATTATTATTATTAGTGTTATTATTATTAGTGTTATTATTTTTCAGCACCCAAATGGCATCATCAGGACTGCTTTTATGACGCGGAGATCTGGCGGTACCTGCTTGCCCTTGTTCATTAATGATCGTCACGTCACTCGCAGGACCTCACAAAGCTACTACGCTGATCGCCTGTCCGCGACTCTCAGCGGGTACCGGGCCGTCAGGATTCAGTCTGACGTCACCAACTGCTACATCGTGACATAAGATGGGATTGCGGTGACTCAAACTGGTTCTTTTCATCGTTTGACATATAACACTTTAATCTTGTAGTATTGTAATGATAGAAGGCGTTTTTGATATCAATATACATTATGACTGGATGGTTATTTGATGTCAGAGAGGTTATATCTGATTCATGTTTAGTACTTGACATTCAATAAAGTTAATTATCTTTTTAAAAAAAAACATGCTATGAAGGAGCAGTCCGTGCATTTCAGAAACAGCGTTGGCTTTCGTCTTACGGACGGTTATTTTCAATTGCTTTCCATGATGAACAATGGATACTCATTGGCATAAAAGGCTTCATGTGACCTTTAATGATGGAAATCAATAATGGAATTGAGACACAGTTTCAAACCATAGGATATATATAGGTATAACGAATAGATGTGTGTTTAGCGCAAACATGTTATTATACAGCAAAACATAATAAAGAAATGTTGAAGTAACTTCTTCTTCTACTTCTACCACTACCACTACTACTACAACTACTACTACAACAACAACTACTACTACCACTACTACTACAACTACTACTACTACTATTACTACAACAACTACTACTACTACTATTACTATTACTACTACTATCACTACTTCTACTACTACTACTACTCTTCTACTATTAGTACCACGATACAATTATAATAATAAAAATTCTGCTGCAATACAAAAAGTGTCTGATTGTGTTTCATTACTTTTTTCGTCTATGTTTATTTCAACCATGTTTAAAACTGTCCACATTTTCCAGAAATCCTTCCGATCAAAGGAAAAGGAAGTTTCCCCAATGAGCCTATAAGTACCAACCCAAAAATATATCTTAGAAAAAAAGTACCTATAGGGAATTGAGCGGGTTCTGAAGGTCCTTTTAAAAAGTGATTTTGCAAGACATTAGAAAAATCAGATCAAAATCACATCAAAATCGGATCAAAATCAAATCAAAATCAGATCAAAAACAGAGCAAAATCAAATCAAAATTAAATCAAAATCAAATCAAAATCAGAGCAAAATCAAATCAAAATCAGATCAAAATTAAATCAAAATCAGATCAAAATCAAATCAAATCAAATCAAAATCAAATCAAAATCAAATCAAAATCAGATCAAATATCAAAATCAGATCAAAATCAAATCAAAATCAAATCAAAATCAAAATCAGATCAAAATCAAATCAAAATCAGATCAAAATCAGATCAAAATCAAATCAAAATTAAATCAAAATCTGATCAAAATCAAATCAAAATCAAATCAAAATTAAATCAAAATCAAATCAAAATTAAATCAAAATCAGATAAAATCAAATCAAAATCAAATCAAAAACAGAGCAAAATCAGATCAAAATCAGATCAAAGCACACTGCTAAGAAGATTTAACTTGTCAATTGTCAGTGTGGTTTTTTTTAGTCTATCAAACGCTTTAGCGTGTACAAAGATCCCACCATAACAGTGGAAACGTGGAAAGTTCACAAACAAACAAAGAGTTATACAAGTTGGATCCATACGCCCTTTGAAAGCGTATTTTTAAGGTCCGCTTGATATCCATAGAGATGCCGAGGGAACTGAAATGTGTCAGGGCAGAAATAGTTTACGGCCGCCACTCCTGCATCCATTTATATATATATATATATATATACGTATATGTATGCATACATACATGCATACATTCATACATTCATACATGCATACATACATACATACATACATACATACATACATACATATATACATACATACATACATACATACATACATACGTACATACATACATACATACATACATACATACATATTATGAATACATACATACATACATACATACACACATACATACATACATGCATACATGCATGCGTGCACACATACATACATACATAACTGCATACATAAATACATTCATATATACATACATACATGCATACATAAATACATACATACACACATACATACATGAATGCATACATACATACATACATGTATACATACATACAGGCGTACACAAATACATGCATACATAAGATAAGATAAGAAGAATATTTATATTGCGCCTTCCCTCAGAAGAGCTCAAGGCGCATTACAAGCAAAATGATTACACAGGCATGGCATGCTATGGCTTCTGTTTTACATAAAACAGATGCATCAATAAAAAAATAGTATCACAATCAATTCAGTAAAAGCACGTAATTCAATAAAATTCATCTAAATATGTTGGAGAAGTAGTGGGTCTTCAAGCGAGATTTCATATTCAAAGACTCTGCAGACTGGACATCCCATGGTAAAATGTTCCAAATTTTGGCTGCTTGTGTTTGTAGGCCCCTATCTCGAAAGTCTTAAGTTTAGTTTTGGGTGTTTGTATCATTTTCTTGCTCGCTGAGATTGATCTGTTCGGTGTGTATTTAGGAACTAACTCTTTTAAGTAGACTGGAAAGTCAGCCTCGTGCAGGCATTGGTACGTGATTGTAGCTATCTTGTAGTCAATGCGGGATTTTATTGGGAGCCAGTGTAGGTGTTTAAGTATTGGCGTAATGTGTTCTCTTTTGAAACTTCCATAACTAATCTGGCGGCATTGTTTTGTATTATCATAATAATGCAGTTTCTTGATTTGTGTCAGTGGAAGTCCAGCCTGCAGAGAATTGCAGTAATCAATTCTTGAAAGGACAAATGAGCAAATTAATTTGTTTGTTGCTTCAGGAGTGATGTATTTCCTGATATGACATATTCATTTTTTAATTCCAGATAGCAAACTTTTCTCAAATGTGAG
>JAXRKP010000511.1:110000-112500 GCA_037039925.1 Doris montereyensis
ATGAATAAATTAAAGTTGTATATAACATTATGTTATGAGTTAATTACTTTATGTCACAGCATCAGGTTACAATTCATTTTGTAAGTCATCTAAGTTATTAAATCCTTATAAATTTTATAGGTCATTTTCAATATGCTTTCCCTATCTCTATAATCTGATTTTTACAATTTTTTTGTAAATCATTAAAATTTAGGTTTTGGCATTCAAAACAACATGGCGTTAAGAAATACATTATTTAAGAACGTGAATGTACAATATGACAGGCAGGATAAACGCATTTCTTTAATACATAGAAAAATAATTACTAAATGAAACAAATGTGCCACTTTGTCTACAGTGTGTGTGTGACGCAGGCATACGGGGAGCGAGCCCTTGCTTCTTGTCTGAAATTAAGCATTCACCACATGCAACCACTATAACATTAATTCCTATCAGATGTTCATATTATTATTACTTGCATTGTCCATCTCTAAAATCGTAAATAATGCGCTTTTCAAGATCCACAATGCTGTAGGTTTGACTCAAAGGATCCTCTGTCAAGAACACCCTGCCTAGGTCATAGTCATTCGCAAAGCTGAGATAAGCCTGACGTAAATGGACGAAATGACAACATTAAAAACAATAGAAAACCAAATGCTACAATCATGAATATCAATATTATGTCATGGTCATTGCCGTAGAAATGAAGATATTACGATATTGTCAAAAGTAATGACTTCTATGAATGAAAATAATGATCATGGTGATTATCAAGAATAACAATGATAATATTGATAAGTATAGGCGTTGTAACTGAATTGTAATGGTGTGAGCTTGTAATCACAACAGCAGTAGTTCAAACTCCATTATCTGGCACACCTGGCATTTTTCCACAACGTTGTACTCTTAGGAAAGGTTCTTCACTCTACCTTCCTCATTTGACTCAGGTGTGAATGAACACCCAGCTTTGTGTAGAGAAATATTTTGTTAGAGTGTTAGTACGAAGTGCCCAGTAGGCTGGTGTACTGTGTGTCCTTCAGGGAGTTGAGAAGGACTTTGAATGAAATGGTCAGATTTGGTAAAAAAAAACAATATGTACAATCGCTGAGTCTGCACTTGTGCGGGGATGCGGACTATAAATTCATCTTGCATTAGGTTTTGGAACTTGAAGTATAGTTCTGTGAAAATATCTTCAGAATGATTTCAAAGACGTATTGATTTGCTGAAGCGTTCTTCAATGAATGTGTGTATTGTTAGAACAAGTTGCATTGCTTTCCTGATCTCCTTTTCACAGATTGTGCATATGCCTGGCTGTAGGTAAATGGAATTTGTCTGGATGCCAGTTTGACGCGCATGTTATACAATAAAGACCTAACATAACAGATGCTAATATCATTTCATAGATGGCTCTTTCAGATGTTAAGGTTAGTGTCACAATTAAAAAATGTAAAAACGAATTCCTTAAGGCCATTACAGCTCTCAGAGCCCGAGCTTATTCCGGTTTATATGGCATGTGCGGAAGGGGTAATTATTATGGCCTCCTGAACAAGACTAGTCTGAAGCAGGTTTTCACTCTCAAAGTAGTGCTTGTACCCATTTTGTACCTGGCATGAATGGGAAAACCGAGTGTTAAGTGTCCTTTCCAAGGAACACCATATCGGACCTAGCTTTGCTAGGATTCAAACCCGGAACTTCGCGATGCCAAACCGGGCAGTCTAAGCACTCGTCATGTCCCCATCTAACAGATGATCATGACTGGTTGTTGTTTCAATTTTTTTTAAAGAATGTTGACAATTAAGAAATGTATCATTTTTGTTTATTCTCTCTAACCTATATATATATATATATATATATATATATATATATATATATATATATATATATATATATATATATATATATATATATATATATATATATATATATATATATATATATATATATATATATATATATATATATATATATATATCTATATATATATATATATATATATATACATACATATATATATATATATATATATATATATATATATATATATATATATATATATATATATATATATATATATATATATATATATATATATATATATATATATACATATATATATACATACATACAAAACAGTTGCTGTCACTGCTACGCCTGGACTAATTTTATTCTGATGAAGATATGGATGCCATTTCCTTCTGATCTTTGCCTCTTTACATTTATTCAGAGCAATGAACTGCTCAATAGATATGAGGCGCAACAGGTTGTAGGGGTAGTTCTAAATAAATATTTGGTAGGAATACACTTTTGCAGGTTGGCGGCTGGAGTGGCCTGCTCTTTTCGATTTTAACCCACCAAGGATTATTTAACATGCACAAAGACATATGGGACCTCCTACACTATTTCCCTTCTCCGATAGGACAAGGCACTCATTACCCTGCCTAACACACGATAAGGTAGCAGAATAAACCCAAAAACGGATGTCAAATTCAAGCAAGCACGACTCGGATTTGAACCTTTGTCT
>JAXRKP010000511.1:117500-137500 GCA_037039925.1 Doris montereyensis
AGTCGGGATTTTCACGGTTGATGTGTCTGTGTTTATTGCTTTGTAAATATGTATGAGGCGAGAGTGTTTTCGGCGGGTTTCCAGAGAAGACCAGTTAAGTTCCTGTAATGCTTGAGTCACGCATCCTTGTTCTCTTGACCAGCATTTTTTTACAACTCGCGCTGCCCGTCTCTGTACCTTTTCAATTTGGTCAATTTGGTATTGGTGGTGTGGATCCCATGCAGCACTAGCGTATTCTAGCGTCGGCCTAACAAGTGCTGTGTATGCCTGAGATTTAATTTGCATGGGGCATTGACGCAGGTTTCGGTGGATAAACCCAAGGCATCTATTTGCTTTTGATGTGATTTCATTTATATGATCATCCGATTGGAGTTTGTTGTTGAGACGGACTCCCAGATATGGTATGCTTTGAACGTGTTCCAGATGCTCGTTCATGAGGGTATAATCATATATGACTGGCTTTCGTTTTGGTGTAACGTTCATCACATAGCACTTTGATGGATGGAATTTCATATGCCACTCTTCAGTCCATTTTTCAAGGGTTGACAGATCTCTTTGAAGGTTTTCTGCACTGGCTTTGTTTGTTATTTCTCGAAACAACAGGCTGTCGTCCGCAAACAGTTTAAGATTTGTATCAGGGGACATATTTTTCCCAAGATCATTTATGAATATTAAAAAACAAAGAGGTCCAGTCCATTCGTGGATTCAACATCTCCCCTCACCCTCTAAATCTAAATGTGATCATTGTTTGAGTTTTAGGAACACTTGATATTAGTGTCACAATGGTAAGTTTTAATCATCTAATATAGGGGAGGAGTTCCACACTTAGTAACCGGTGTGAGAATAACTGAAGCAGGTTCCCGGTCAGCTCTAGCTAGATCTCATTGACTTTGAATTGACTCCAGGAGGTTTGTCAAAGTCTAGGATTCTAAATCTAAGTCTAGAATCTAGATCTAGAGCTAGATTCTATAAACAATTATTTTTCATGCCTAGATCTAGATCTAGATCTAAAGCTATATCTCAAAATCTAGAATCTAACTAGATTCTAGATTTGAGACTCGAGACTTTTTGAAACAATCTAGATTTAGCTCTAGATCTAGATCTAGATGTTCATCAAATGCAGATTCTAGATCTAGATATAGATTTAGATCTAGCTCTAGCGTTTTTCTTTAGATTCCTAGTTGTAGGTCTAGAATATATATTCTAGAGCTATAGCTGGATCTGTTTAGAATGCATTATAAAGAGCATCTAGATCTATGTAAACAAAAGAATCTAGATTTCCCCCGACACTCTAGATATCATCATTCTTTCAGTTTATATGTACAATTATTTAGTGTCAACTGAGTAACCAGTGTGAAAATCTTGACCGGAAATGAAGGAATGAGTACAAATTTAAAAATTAAAGTTTCGTAGGTCGCAGACAAAACATTCCTTTTCTAATCAATTAAAATACTGATTTGATTCATGAATTTATTCGGGCATTGGACAGGTAAGCACCTGTACGGGGAGTTTGGCCATTACAGAAACAAAGAAAAAAAGGACAAGGAATAGAAAATGTGGGACGGAATCATATTTTGATATTCTCAGGAGTAGATGTCAAAGATAGAGTTAGAGCAGGAGTAGGTCTCCTAGTGCATAAAAGGCATGGAAAGCTACTAGAAAATTGGAAATGTATAATCCCACGGCTATTAGAGGTAAATATTAAACCAAAAGAACGAGAAATTAAATTATTAATAGCTTATGGACCAAATGAAGATGCAACTAAAGAAGAAAAGGCTTCGAAAACGATTTACAAATAACTGAAGAAAATCTTAAAGACAAACAGGAACTAATGGTTTTAGGAGATTTAAATGCTAGAGCAGGCAACAATATAAAACGTCAGGAGGCGTAATAGGTAAAGAAGAGAGACCATAACTTACCCCAATGGAGAGAGACTAATAGATTTTTTTGCCTAAAGAATAACATGAAAATAGCCAACACCTTTTCTCTTCATAAAGATATCCACAAATATACAAGAGTAAATGAAGACAGGTGTGAAACATCAATCATAGACTACATAATAGTTAGCAACTCCCTTTTTGTTATAGTACATTGGATGCAAGAGTAAATAGAGGAGCTGAAATATTTAGAGATCATCACTTAGTGATTGCCAAAATGAGATTACAGACTGAAGAAAACAAACAGAAAAGGAAAGAGAAGAAAGCTACTAAACCCAAAATAGAGGAACTAAATAAATCAGTAGTAAAACAGGTATACCAATCTAGGATAAAAAGATTTATCAGCGAAAGACAGATGGATCTGAATGATAGCACAATAGAAGAAAAGTGGCAGATGTATAAAGAAACACTCCTCAGTTGTAGTGAAGAGGTCTGTAGTAGGAAACAAATTAAACGAGATATGAAAAGATCAGCATGGTGGAATGAGACCGTCAAGACTAAGATCAAAGAAAAAAAGGATGCCTGGAAGAAATACTTGCTAACAAAGAGACCAGAGGATAGGATAGATTACGTGAATAAAAGAACTATCGCCAAAGAGGAAGTTAGGAAAGCAAAACAGAAACAATGGCAAGAGTTTGGACAAAGACAGCGAAATCATGGAAACATGGAGAAAGCATTTTCACCAATTACATAATCCCTCCAGAACATATGAAACAAGAAGTAAAGATCAATTAGTAAGAGTTACAAGTAATCCAGAGGAGACAGCTTAAGATGTAGATATGTAAATGGAAGAAATCCAAACAGCTATAAGAAAAGTGAAGCTAGGAAAAGCCCCAGAAGCAGATCAAGTTTATTCAGAAATGATTAAAAACCAAGGGAGAGAGGCAGACAAACTACTACATGCAATATGCCAAGAAGCATGGAAGTCCAAACAGATGCTAAACGACTTTTAAAATGGAACGGTAGTACCAATACATAAGAAAGGATCATGTATGGAAACTCAAACTGTAGCGTACCAGGAAAAGTGTATGCCAGGATTCTGGAAATGAGACAAGGAAAAGAGAAGAGGATCAGATTGAAGAGCATTAGAGTAGATTTAGACCAGGAAGAAGTGTACAAGAGCACACATTTACAATTAAACAAATAATAGAAAAATTGCTTGAGAGAAACATTGACTTGCACCTGTGTTTTATTGACTTGCATTGGACACTGCGGGGAGGGACGAACTATGATATTCCTTAACCCTATTTCTATCTTTGGGGTCCATTGGGGTCCATTGGACCCCAAGGCCGTGTTTTTGGCTCTAAAATCGTCAATTCTTGACCTACGGATCTGAAATTTCATGACTTTTCCTAATTTGACCCCTAAGTGACCAACATAAATTTGGTTTGTCTCACGTGCATGGTTTGCTCACCCCAAAAGGCCTCCGCTGGATTTTGAGATTTGCTTCTATTTGGGTCCGCTGGACCCCCTCACAAATAAATAGAAAATATTGAGAAACCTCCTATTTCATACTTTTGGGTCCTCTTGGACCCCATGGCATTTTAGTGCTATAGTTCCAATTTTATGGGTATGTTCCAAATAAATTAATGTCAAATCAAAAGTAGTGGTGTAACTTGCAAGAAAAAATGAGTTTTAGAACCCTGCACAGTGTACCTGCAACTGCAATACAACAAGATCATTTTGTATAGCGCTTTTAGTTTTTGTCGAATCCACAAAGCGCTTTGTACAACAATTATGTACTTCCTGAGCAGCCATACTCCTTGATGGATTAGACAAGTTCTCATTGTAATTGTAGCCTTATCTTGATATATATGTCTTATTGCTGGATAATAGTAGTAGCACATTGCGTGAGGAAATGTGTGCATATATATAATATAGTTCATACTAATACATATTACTATAGCCTCTCCCTAAAGCTGACTGTAACCATTAGATAACACTGCAACTGCAATGTGCATTTAAACATCAATGAAAACAAATATTTAGTTTTTGGGTGACTAGAGATTTTTATTAGATAACATTAACATTGAAAATGAAAAAAAACCCAAATGAACAAAAATATGCTTGGGTAGTATGAATTTTTTTAAAGTGTTGAGCATTTTCTTGAGCGAATCTAGGTAGATTCACAAATGAAGCAGACTTTTTTTACTACGCAGTTTTCGTTGCAAACATAGCTATCACATTTTGAGCAGACTTGCTTCATTTTCCTGTCTTTCTTTCTTGGGCACCGACTACATCTTCCTTTCCCCCCTTCTCTCTTTCGACCTTCTCCCCTCGTGGTTGCCTCATTTCCAAGATTCCATTCAAGTTTCAAAATTTCATATGCTAACTTCGCCCTTCTATTTGTTTTCGCCAGCTCCATTCTTCTTTGTAGATGCTCTAACACCAACTATTTAGCCAAAAGCTCGTTAAAGGATCCTCGGTCTTTGTAAGATTTTTTGTCTGCCGGGAAGACTTCTTTGTACATAATATTATTAATATGCGCTGCCACGGCTGCTGTGTCCAACAGGTTGTAAAATATAACCATCGGCCACCTCCTGGTTTTTCTCTTGCAGGAAAAATTGTGACACATGTAGTCGAATGTGTCAACACCACCCTTTGTTTTATTGTAGTATTTTACAATCTCTGGCTTCTTTTCGCCTCCTGGTCAACATCAACTGCATGGTGCATTGTACTTAGCAGCACAACATCTTTTTGCATTAGACTTGTATGCAACCAAGCTCGTGTCTTCTGTAAACAGGAAACTGCTTTCAAACTTACGTATTCCCTTTCCTGTCTGGAATTCTTTGGAGAGAAAGGCTTTGTTTTTTCTGACAGTGCCCACAATGGACAATCCTTTCCTAGACAGATGGTCTGCGAGCTCTACATCAGTGAAGAAGTTATCGCAATTGATATTTCTCCATGTCTTGTGATATGGTGTCTCTCTGCCAAGTTTTGTCCTTCTTTCGCCATGTTTCCACAAGTAGGGAATTGCCTGGAGAGGGTATACAGTTTGGCTATCACAAATCATGAAGAGCTTTAGACCATACTTATCCGGCTTGCTTGGAAGATATTGCAGGAATTTGCACCGTCCTCTCCATGGAACCAGCTGTTCGTCTACTGTTAGACAATGTGATGGGGTGTAATTTCTCTGTAGATTCTTGTTTACCTCATCAAACAGATCTCTCATAGGGGCAAATATATCTCTGTCACGTTTGCTGGACCTTGTTGCCTTGTCATCAAAGCAAGGATTGTTTTGATTGCCAGATTGTTTTGGAAACAAATGCAAAGATGCTTCCCAATTGACAAATCGATGTATATATTTTAAGTAATTACTAAGAAAATATATGGGGTCCATTGGACCCCAAAGGTCGAAATAGGGGTTTCCATTAATTTCTTCATTCATGTCAGGGTGTCCGCTTGGACCCCATGTGATATAAATAGGATGTTACCACTATACTACTATTAAAAGGTAGGAGGTCTATCAGACCCCTAAAATCTGAAATAGGAATATTTAGGTAGGGTATGAAATAGGGTTAAAAGAACACAATGTAGAGCAAAATTTAATAGAAGCCATTAAAAGTTTTTACAATAAACCAACATGTGCAGTGAGTGTTGCTGGAAACATATCTGCAGAATTTGATGTAGATATAGGAGTAAGACAGGGTTGTATCCTTAGTCCTCTTTTGTATCACATTTATGGATTAAGTCGCAAAGGCATCATCAAAAATGAAGAAAATAAACATAGGTATGTGGAAGTTTAAACCAGTAAATGTATCAATGTTTTCTATAGTGTGAAGCGGAACAGGTGACAATAATCACCTTCTGGTTAGGACGATAGTCTGACGCAGGTTTTTACTCCCAATCTAGTGCTTGTACCCATTTGCACCTGAGTTGAGTGGGGAAAATGCGCATTGTGTCGAACCTGGCTTTGCTAGGATTTGAACTCGGGATCTCACGATCCCCAGTCCGGCAGCCTAACCACTCGGCCACCGACGCCACTGTCTTCAGTCTGATTATACTATACAAGATAAGATCCAACTTAATTGTCCGAAAGTGGCATTGGTTTGGTGTTACAATACCTTCAATACAATATGAAAGACACAATACGCAATACTTTTACTATAAATACATTATTCTTCATACATAAACAGTTGACCCCTATTTAAGCAATAAGAGATTAAAACAAGTTTAACATAACATACAAAAGATTTTAAAAAATTCTAGTACAGGTAAACGAAGTAATTGCAATGCATACTTTTCAAAAGAGCGGTGATTATAATAAAACTGGTGATGGTAAGGATAATAAATTTTCAATGATAGGAAGAATGATTTTTTATATCATTGTTTATGCCACATGAAAAGGAATGGGTCTTTTGGACCGTTTGGGCATATTATACGATCATCTACTACAACTTAACTTGCGAATTTTTATATCTTTTCAAATTTTTGCAAAAGGATTTTTTTTTGCGTTTAAATTTGCAAAACATTGGAAAGGTTGCTATATATGCATTTTCAAAAAATTAATGAAATCAGAAACGTCTAATTTATTCAAAAACGCTAATGGGTGCGACTAAATATTGAACCGAATAAGGTGTGTGCAAAATTATAGCCAAATTTGTTCATAACTGAAAAGGCCTATTTGAAATGAATTTGTACATATTTTCGCAATGAAATTCCAAGATGGCGGCGTTCCCACGGCAACCCTATGATTTTAAAAACATTTTTTTAGAATGTCATTGTCAGTTCATTTAAACAGGCCGAATACAATGGTAGTGGTTAAAGTTGTCTAAATCAAATAATCTTTAAAAAACATGTTATTAAAGAATGTACTTGTACCTCGGCAGGAATTTATAGTAGCATTTCAATTATTGATCATCTTCTTCTTTGTTTTAAAGTACGGGTTCTTTATCATTGTTGATTGAATCCTCTAAAGAGTTGAATTATTGTTTATGTCTCGACATTCAACGTATTAGTATTATACGTAGGTTTGTGCGCATAGTCTCGGGCGAAAGTCATTTACACAGGGAACCGTGAAAATAGTTTCATTCTCTTTCAGGAAGTATGATAGAGCGACCGTGAGGTGGGTACATGCCCTAATATCAATTTTGTCATCCAGAATTACAGAACATATTATAAATGATATGTGTATTATTAAACCCGTAACATGCGTCGTATTATACTTTTGAAAACACGTTATTGAATCACTGTATATGAGGTTTTATAGCTGACCTGCAGTGCTTAGGTTATAGCAAACAGTTATGAGACAACTTCAATATCTTGATAGAGAAACCAAATCGTGATGTGTATGCACATTTGTCGACGCTACACTAAGAAACAGTCTGAGCAAGTAAAGTGTGTGCTCCACACACGTGTTTTAATTCTACTAGCAGTACCCCCCCCCCTGAGTTTCCCAGGTTAACCTTTTATTTTTTATACATAATTCTTTTGGGCTTTTTTTTTATCTATTTCGGCTCTTTGGGTTGAATAATAAATACCACCATTAGATTCATCGTAGATCTATCATTTTATTCTAGAATATCTAGTGTTTTAAATTTGGTATTTGGGTTTAAAACCCCTTTACTAAAAATCGGAAGAGAATTTCAAGACCTGCTTTTGTGTTAAAAAATCAAATCAGAACACAAAAATAACCCCACAAAAAACAAACAAATCATTATTTTTTTAAATTAAAAAATAACCCTTTGTTCCAGGTTGGGATTCGAACAAACACCGATTGCTTCCCATTGCAACTTCTTAACAACTCCGCCACAGTGATTTCTTGCACGAGGGCCTTCATGAATGATGAATTCAAAGAACTAGACCTGTATTCAGACCTTGTGGTTGGCAACGTCTGCTTTACAGTTATGTAGATTTCAACTGAATCTGATATTGCCGTACTGCACATTGATCTATGAATCGAAGACGTGATCTTTCTGTACTGCAGTGCTTAATGTACCAATGGAAGAAGATTGAGGTTGATGAAACGATGTTGGTTGATGAGAACATCAAAGTAATAGAAACAAAAAGTAAGTTGTCAGCGAAAACACACCCAGAATTGATTAATTAATAAGGGCTCACCAAACATATTTCATTGATCAAAAGGTCAAAGGGCACATTTTATAGGCCATTAGTAATCTTTCAGACAATTTAAGCCGAATCGGGTGAGACTTAAAGATGCTAAATCTGGTTGCATTTTGACTCACATTATGGAAGTTTTTGCATCCAGCAGTTTAAACATTCAAAAATTATTATTGCATACACATTCTTAAAATTCAGTGAAATTAAATGTTATACCATCACAAAAGACCACGTTGAAAAAGGCAAGTGTAAGAAATAGAAGATAGTGCCCGCTCATTTCAATGATATTTGGTCCTTCTTTGATGCGAGGGGGTATAGGAAGAACGTGAAGTCAGGAATTTACATTATGGCACACAGTGATCGAAAACTAGTTGAACAATGAGATTTGCTTTACTACAGTCAAACTTTATTGAAAATCATATGATTACACTAAAAAAAATATTAATTTCCTTACCCGTTTAACGATTGTATCCTAACTAAATCTTCTCGTGAAGCAAAATAATTGCTCTGTCAGAACAAAGTTATAGTATTCTAGCTTCAATCAAAGAATGGACTGGTTAGGCACGAAGATCAATTTTCATGAACGCAGTCGGTCACGTCCGTGTAGATGCGGTTGCCATGTGCACTAATGGAGTCTGTCAGTTCAAGGTAGAAACTGGTTAACGTTCGATTGTTGTCATCAATGCCCTGCATGAACAGAGGCAGGACGTGCCCAGCGTTAGTCTTCGTCACAAGGACCTTTCTATTGACATTATTGACCTGTGGACGAGAGACAAAGGATAAGACAAGACTTTTAGGTTTTATGTGGACGCTGTTGCACATCTTTTATTTCCAGGTACCGTAAGACGAAGTACTTTCTGGTACGATAAGAGAAGCCTTGACTACGCATGATAGTGATCTAGGCAAGGTCCTAACGAGTATGAATGTATCACTCTCTCTCTCTCTCTCTCTCTCTCTCTCTCTCTCTCTCTCTCTCTCTCTCTCTCTCTCTCTCTCTCTCTCTCTCTCTCTCTCTCTCTCTCTCTCTCTCTCTCTCTCTCTCTCTCTCTCTCTCTCTCTCTCTCTCTCTCTCTCTCTCTCTCTCTCTCTCTCTCTCTCTCTCTCTCTTCTGTCTGTCTGTCTGTCTGTCTGTCTGTCTGTCTGTCTGTCTGGCTGTCTCTCTCTCTCTCTCTCTCTCTCTCTCTCTCTCTCTCTCTCTCTCTCTCTCTCTCTCTCTCTCTCTCTCTCTCTCTCTCTCTCTCTCTCTCTCTCTCTCTCTCTCTCTCTCTCTCTCTCTCTGGAAATACGCAAGTACACATTATGACGTAGATTGTTATATACTCGTAATAAAAAAAATAATGAAAAGCATAGTAATAATAATAATAATAATAATAATAATAATAATAATAATAATAATAATAATAATAATAATAATAATAATAATAATAATAATAATAATAATTATAATAATAACAATAATAATAATAATAATAATAATAATATTAATAATAATAATAATAATAATAATAATAATAATAATAATAATAATAATATAAATAATAATAATAATAATAATAATAATAATAATATAAATAATAATAATGATAATAATAATAATAATAATTATAGTAATAACAATAATAATAATAATAATAATAATAATAATAATAATAATAATAATAATAATAATAATAATAATAATAATAATAATAATAATAATAATAATAATATATAGTTGAATACGTATCTGTACTGAAACAACGCTTTCTGTGCACTGTGTTTCTGGGTAGTTTTAGAGTGCCAGTATCAAGTATCATCTACATATTGTAGCTTCCGGAAGCCGGGCTGGCACCTTACCTCACGACAGTTTAGAGTGCTCGTGCTTTCAAAATGGCGCACATGTTGTGTTTTCATATATTGTCACAAAATTGTATTTTTTTCATATATATCCCATAAATTTTTTGTTTTGTTTTTGTTTGTTTTTGTTTTGGCTTTTTTGCAATACAAATTAGATATCTAAAAGATAATCATACGTAATCCGAATAGTTCTTATTTAACTTTCCTCACCTCTCCCCCTCCCCTCCCCCAACATATGCTGCATAATTTAATTAATGCAATGACTGTTTGCTAACGCTATCACTACTATCATTTTACTATTAAACACCACCTTTACTTTACTAGTATTACTATCGTCCTCTATCACCACAACAACTGCCCTAATATTTGTTTTTCTTTTATTTCTTTTTTTTTCTTCTTTTTTTATTAGTATAGGAGATGATCAGAATGCTATTCATACTTGTATAAATTTTGACTATTAAATGAACTTAGGATAGTGATGAAATATAATAATGGTCATTTTTTGGGTTGCCTCTGCGGTCTGTTGTGCTTCCATTCATCATAGCTTTTCTTGTTTTCTTTTTCTCTCCTTGTTTTATTGAATTCATTATTTCAAAACAAAACAAAAACACTACGAACATGAAAAAAAAGAAAACATTAAAATAATATAAAGATGAAATAAAATAAAATAAAGCAAAATACCCGGTATAAAACATCCGAATAACAACTATCCCCCCATCCCCCAACCCGTCTTTAAAATTAAACGAAAAACAAAAACAGAAAGAAAAACAGTTGTAATTACGTGTGAATGTTTCCTTTGTCATTCGTGTATATTGGAAATATCTATCGGGGTGATTATCTTTCAAACGAAGAAACAGGTGGTGATATTCACCAAGAGTTTGCCTCTCTCATTTGGTGGCATGGATTCCATGTCTCTTTTTTAGTCTAGGAAGCACGCTATCAAGTAACAAAAACTCTTCATCAGACGACGAATCCATTTTCGACTGAATGACAACACAGTGTGCTGACAAGAATAGAATAGACCGAAATAAGTATCCTTTGTGTGCACACAAGAGAAGTAAGTTCCTTACCATAAGTTACATATTTTAAGGATACTTATTTTCGGGATCCTTTATTTTTTTCCCTTATCGCGGGAGGCCTACTCAACAGTCATGTGACACGAGGACGATCACTAGGATTACTAGGAAGAAGGCTTGCATGGGTGGGGCCAAGAGCACCATGCATAACATTAGCCAAGTAAACGAAGATGGCGAATAACTAGATCTAGAACGCCTATTTAGGCTTCTTTGTGAGGGTTGACGTGTAGCGGGGGGGGAGGGTAGATGACTGACTACATTTCTTTATAAAATCAAGATGTCTTGTCATCGAACTTGCTTTGGCCGCTTTTTTTCTGGCCTAATAATCATCTAAGAAATATGAATATCGGGCATAGAATCAACGTCTCAAGTTTAGACGTTAGATTTCGAATCTACATCTTGATATATTTCTATCGATCTAAAGATAGTCTCGATCTACATCTGGAATTAGATCACTTTCTACATCTAGAATCTAATCTAGATCAGAATCTAGATCTAAGTCTAGAATTTCAAGTAGATCTAGATTTCAGATCTATTTATACCGATAGATAGATATCGACATGGAAATCTAAAGTAATAGTACTAATACTCAGATCCTTTTGTTAGTATGTAGAATATAATAGCACTAAATACAAAAGGCGTATAGTATAAGGTATCATGGGCCAGTGCATCCTGATAAACCTTGCCTTAATCTATATTATGATATATTGATGAGTAATATTAATAACAATTCAAGTTTTCTTTGGTATTTTGTGCATTGAAGTTCAGCAGCATCAGTCTTGGGTATCTCTAAAATAAATCTATAGATCTATATAGATGTTGTTGCAAATTACTATCATTCTCTAGAGTTAGAGACTGGTAAAGACTGGAAATATTGGATGTTCAGAATCACAGGCCTACTGAATATGGATGATCTCTGATTAGTCAAGTTGATTTTTGCTAATATTTTACAGGACGACATTCGATGATGATGAGGAGGATGAGGAAGATGATGATGAGGACGATGATGATGTGCATCACGATGATGATGATCATGATGCTGATTTACTTCTTTAAGCAACAACTTTTTACTCAAGGGATGGTTTCCGCCATGAAAAGAAAGTTTTGCAGGTTATAAATTCTATGATTTGAGCGTTGGGATCTGTAGCTTTTGTGCCGGAAAGAATCTATCATCACCTTTCTCCCGTTTCGCTCCCCTTGTTCCCAAACAGTACCTCAAACTCAAAGAAAAGTGCTGTGACTGTGATTATTTAAAACCAATTCCATCCCCAATAATCTAGGGGAAAATATTCTTGACTATTTGCAACCAAGATATTGCATGTCCAAGGACATCGATTTAAAACAAGAATAAAAAAGTAATGGTTTAATTATTGAAATTCGCCTGACAATTTAAATATTGATTCTTGGAGATGATAAAGAGCACAATTAGTAAAAAGAAAAGAAAAGACAAAAAAAAGAGAAAAAGGAAGAAAGGAAGAAAAGTTTAATAAGAACATTTTCAGGTACGGGAATAAAGTTGTACACAAGCCACATCCTGCCCACCTCTCCTTTTCAGGCCAGACAGTTAAGTTGACTGAGTGGCAAAGGAAAGTTTCCACATTTTTCGTGCGTACTGCTCATGGGAAAAATGACCTCATGTGAAATCTACTCACCACAAGCACTTGGCCCACATGATGACGCAGTGATTTTATCAAAAATGTTCTTGAATTATCTCCCCTTGAGGATTATTGAAAGTGTGTTGCAGCCATTTATTTGTTTATTTTATATTGAGTGTAAAATAAATATAAAATAAAACGGTCTTTTTTTATCCGTTTCTGCACACGAATACATAACTAAACATGCCCTTATACACGTACACGTCTTAAAGTGTTAAGATTATGCCTCGATTAAGCAACTCGAACGCTTTACGTTGGAATATTCGCAACGAGTGTACGTAGATTATTCAATATCATGACACACATCTTTGCAAGACCCCCAAAGCCTTTTGAATGGGCCACAAGCGACCCAAACTCAGCATCAAGATTGGCAAACTCAGAGTCATAGGGCAGATGTTTAAAACATTTAGTTCTTATATTTATATTAATAGACAATATCACCAATCACTGCAAATTTGCCGGCTAACGTCTAGTATTTTATGTGTAATATTTGATATTTTAAAATAATCTATAATATGTCTTGCAAATCTTTCATTACTGGTGCTGGTGGGACGGGGTGGTTAGGACGGGATTTGATATAAGTATAAGATGTATTCTGTCATCCGTGCCTAGTTTGCATTGCATATTATGTTTAAATGGAAGTTGCAACTGATTTGACTTTTACATTAAAAGTGAGTAAGCAACGAAAGCAAATAAGAGAAATGTATACTATTTGTCGGACCCTGGCATGTTATGAGATATAAAACAACAACAAACATCTGGTAGCGCACATAGTCAACTTACCCTGAAGCTGAAAGATTTAACATCAATGCCGTTGTTCAGTTCACCCAATGACAAAGTCGACAGTTGAAAATCATTTTCGAAACATTGATCGAACATGTTTCCATTGTCAAAAGGTTTAGATCTGAGAAGAATGACAATGCCTATTAATTAATCAATCAATCAATTAATCAAGTAAGCAAGTTATCAATCAGTAAATAGATAAATCAATGAATGAATAAATAAATAAATAAATAAATCAAGCTGTCCTACCCATCTGATATTCTATGTACTTATCTATATATCTATCAAGGTATGCATCTATCCATACTTTATATTCTATCTACCATTCTTTCTTTCTTTCTTTTTTTCGATTTATCTACAAACGTAAGTAGAGGTGCATGCATGACTTAAACACACATTCATATTTCCTTCTGTCGGTCACTACCTCTCTTCTCTAAGACATATAACTTTTGTATTATGTGTGTCAAACGAGCATATCATTATCACGCACGGCTTTGCAAATTTTACCAAAACATTTCCCAATATCATGCATCGTCATCCCTATTCTTAAGGTTAATCTTATAACAAAGAATATAGCCAGTGTTTCTGAGTCAATCAAATTAACACCTACGTACAGTTTTGTGGATTAGGACGAGGAAAGTACTTTTAGATTTGTATTACATTTATTGCATGGATTGGTTAGCCAAGCGATTAGGTTGTCGGACTTGGGATCTCGAGGTCCACTTACCTGGACCGGAGGGAGGGGGTAGTTTTGACTCGAATCAAACTCGAGAAAATATTCACTCAGCCGGGGCTTGAACCCACATCTTTTAATTGATAGGCCGACACGTTGCCTCTGGACTACTGTGCCCTCATGCTAGATATATCTGGATACGGTCAGTATGGCTTTGTGACATGTGATTTGTCTTTTAATATAATAATAACATATTAATTCACATTTCCAACATAAGCAATAGTAAGGCAGAATGTGCTGCATAGAAGAACTTAGAGATCAATCACCTCGTCGGGGGCAACTATTACATCAAGTGTGAAGATAGGTTTTCATACCTGCAGTTGCCATCCTCAAATTTAAATTTGTAACCACCCGCAAAATCGATAATGTTAAAGTCATCACAGGCAGGATCTTTGGTCTCATATAATCTCTGGGCTGTAAAATCAAGGGCAAAGAATGTTGTTTTCTGGTAGAAAGATAAAAACATATTAACAGTTGAATACGGGTGGACTAAATTTCTGCCTAAATTTCTGCTTTTGTTGTTGGTATTTTGTTGTTGTTGTTGTTATTGTTGTTGTGGCTGTTGTTGGATTTCTTTATTTTGTATCTTTATTTTCTTATTTTCCTTCTTTGACAGACACCGAGACAAAGAGAGAAATACAGACAGAGACAGAGAAGACTATCTCTCTCTCTCTCTCTCTCTCTCTCTCTCTCTCTCTCTCTCTCTCTCTCTCTCTCTCTCTCTCTCTCTCTCTCTCTCTCTCTCTCTCTCTCTCTCTCTCTCTCTCTCTCTCTCTCTCTTCTCTCTCTCTCTCTCTCTCTCTCTCTCTTCTCTCTCTCTCTCTCTCTCTCTCTCTCTCTCTCTCTCTCTCTCTCTCTCTCTCTCTCTCTCTCTCTCTCTGTCTCTGTCTCTCTCTCTCTCTCTCTGTCTCTCTGTCTCTCTGTCTCTCTGTCTCTCTGTCTCTCTCTCTCTCTCTCTCTCTCTCTCTCTCTCTCTCTCTCTCTCTCTCTCTCTCTCTCTCTCTCTCTCTCTCTCTCTCTCTCTCTCTCTCTCTCTCTCTCTCTCTCTCTCTCTCTCTCTCTCTCTCTCTCTCTCTCTGTCTCTGTCTCTGTCTCTGTCTCTGTCTCTGTCTCTCTGTCTCTCTGTCTCTGTCTCTCTGTCTCTCTCTCTCTTTCTCTCTCTCTCTCTCTGTCTCTCTCTGTCTCTCTCTCTCTCTCTCTCTCTCTCTCTCTCTCTCTCTCTCTCTCTCTCTCTCTCTCTCTCTCTCTCTCTCTCTCTCTCTCTCTCTCTCTCTCTCTCTCTCTCTCTCTCTCTCTCTCTCTCTCTCTCTCTCTATATATATATATATATATATATATATATATATATATATATATATATATATATATATATATATATATATATATATATCACTCCCCTCCCCCTCCCTCCCTCCCCCTCTCTCTCTCTCTCTCTCTCTCTCTCTATATATATATATACATATATATATATATATATATATATATATATATATATATATATATATATATATATATATATATATATATATATATATATATTTATATATATATCCCACCATTCACCCTGTTATCTCTTTCTCTCCATCATTCTGTTTTTCGCTCTCCCTTGTGAAGGGGGTAAGCCGGCCACGAACGGTGTTTGGGTTAGATCTTCATAAAAGGGTCATCCCTAACCAGGCCCTTTAATCTTGTACATTTCAACAACAAAGAAATACCTAGATAGTATGGAAGTCGGCCATAAGTTTTGGGTCTGTTTTATGGAAATGTGATCTTCTTACCTTAGTCGTTGTTTCAAATGTCTGGCCCTCAAATGTATCGGGATAGCAAACTCTAATAGCTAAATTAAGCTCCACATATTGTATGAGCAGGATGATTACCAACTTGTACAGATGCATTATCTGAAGAAGAAATAAGGAAATTATACATTTCTGAATCCTTGTCATGTAAGAACTTTAAACTCCAGATCAAAAGCAGGTTATAATAGCTTGCAAATACCTGGAATTGACTTGAGTCTTTAAAGTATTAAATTCTCCACACTGGACAACTTTAGTCAGACCTGAATAAAATTTGACACAAAATAGATAACAGTTTGATGGAATGATTTTTACCCTCAAATACGTGTTCCTTTTTTCCTTTTCTTTTAACAAGGATGATAAATATGCATCTGCCGCTGTTAAGAATACATTGTGTGCATTGTTTTGACACCAAATTCCAGATGTGATTTTAAGATTTTGTTTGGTTCCAAATTGTAGGTCTTACGTTGTCGGTGAGTAATGTTTACATCGGTACTGGTAGTGTGCCTCTGTCAATGTCCGTCTTGACACAATGTCAGATGTATCTGGCTTTATCAGTGGCATCAAAGTGGGACTTAAGAACAGATACAATGAACATTCATTCCTCACAGACATTATTGTGTAGGTCTGGTTTACAAACAATATGAAATATTTCCTTCGCGAGGTCTCCAGAAAACTTTTCAAATGAGCCAATGACAATCCCAACACCGCAGCCTGAAGATCAAGAAGCTTAGAGGGTAAACGTTTAAAGTCATGTACTTACTTAGGCCCGTAACTCTATGATGAGCATAAACCATCGACGACACCCCATCATCGCACTCTGTTCTTGGCTGGCTGCTGAATTCCTGTTTAGTTGGTCCCCTTTATCTTTATCTGCTCTTCTGTGTCTCGCCTCCAAGTGCTGCGATGTCAACCTCTCCCTTTTCCCCTGTGGGTTCCAGGTCAGGGCCTGGCGTGTGGTGCTGGATGCTGATTTCCTGAGGGTGTATCCAATCCAACCCCGCTTTCTCCGCAGGATCTGTATGGTCACTGATCCCTGTCATGCTCGCTGCCAAATGCTTTAATTCCTTATCTTTTATAATAATAATGCACCTCAGACAGGTCTTGATAAATGTTTAGATTTTCCGTTGTGTTGTCCCAACCATTCTCCATGTCTCACAGCCATAGAGCAGGACCGACTTGAAGATACGTATCTTTGTTTTCATATGTATTTCTCTTGAGACCCAGATGTTCTTGATCATGATAAATGCTACTCGGGCCTTGCCTATCCTGGCTGTGACATCCCTGCCAGTGCCCCCTGTGCTTGTCAACAACGCTTCCCAAGCACACAAATGAGTCTTTTCCCTTGGTCGGTTCTCCACCAATTGTGACTGGGGTACCGTACTGGTCGTCGCGTATATCTTCATCAGCTCTGCTCTTCTTATTGTTCTTCAGTCATGTCCTTGCTGATGTTGGTTCAAGTCATGTACATGTGGTTATTACTTATTAGCACCTGTAAACGTGCGACTTAACTATTAGTAAGATAGTTTTAAAAAAGAAATAGGGGAGGGAAAAGAAAGGAAAAGTCGAGAGAGAGAGAGAGAGAGAGAGAGAGAGAGAGAGAGAGAGAGAGAGAGAGAGAGAGAGAGAGAGAGAGAGAGAGAGAGAGAGAGAGAGAGAGAGAGAGAGAGAGAGAGAGAGAGAGAGAGAGAGATGAGACAGAGAGAGGAAGAGATTGAGACAGAGAGAGGAAGAGAGAGAGAGAGAGAGAGAGAGAGAGACAGAGAGAGAGAGAGAGAGAGAGAGAGAGAGAGAGAGAGAGAGAGAGAGAGAGAGAGAGAGAGAGAGAGAGAGAGAGAGAGAGAGAGAGAGAGAGAGAGAGAGAGAGAGAGAGAGAGAGAGAGAGAGAGAGAGAGAGAGAGAAGAGAGAGAAGAGAGAGAGAGAGAGAGAGAGAGAGAGAGAGAGAGAGAGAGAGAGAGAGAGAGAGATGAGAGAGAGAGTGAGAGAGAGAGAGAGAGAGAGAGAGAGAGAGAGAGAGAGAGAGAGAGAGAGAGAGAGAGAGAGAGAGAGAGAGAGAGAGAGAGAGAGAGAGAGAGAGAGAGAGAGAGAGAGAGAGAGAGAGAGAGATAGAGAGAGGAAGCGAGAGAGAGAGAGAGAGAGAGAGAGAGAGAGAGAGAGAGAGAGAGAGAGAGAGAGAGAGAGAGAGAGAGAGAGAGAGAGAGAGAGAGAGAGAGAGAGAGGATGAGACAGAGAGAGGAAGAGAGAAAAGAGAGAGAGAGAGAGAGAGAGAGAGAGAGAGAGAGAGAGAGAGAGAGAGAGAGAGAGAGAGAGAGAGAGAGAGAGAGAGAGAGAGAGAGAGAGAGAGAGGAGAGAGAGAGAGAGAGAGAAGAGAGAGAGAGAGGAGAGAGGAGACAGGGAGAGAGAGGAGAGAGAGAGGGAGAGAGAGAGAGAGAGAGAGAGAGAGAGAGAGAGAGAGAGAGAGAAGAGAGAGAGAGAAGAAGAGAGAGAGAGAGAGAGAGAGAGAGAGAGAGAGAGAGAGAGAGAGAGAGAGAGAGAGAGAGAGAGAGAGAGAGAGAGAGAGAGAGAGAGAGAGAGAGAGAGAGAGAGAGAGAGTACCAGTACCAGAGAGCGGCAAAGCAACAACGAAAATCATAGTGTACTTATTACATAGTCAGTTCAACGGCAGAAAAAAACAAGACAAGAATAGACAGCACTTACTATAGCTTGTATTCAAGGATCTTGTGTTATGTTTTGTCACAAAAACGCAGGTCAGTAATAAGGTAAGGGCAATGACTACCTTTTATATTCTTATTTTCCTCACCATTAAATTAATCATTCATCAGCAAAGAATTCAAATACAAATACAATATAAATAAGATAAGATCAGATAATATTTATCATTCCATTGGGGAAGATTGCGTTAGTCACAATTTCAACACATGATACAAAAATCATTCCTTAAATAATATAGATCTAATATAATACAAATTACATAGAATAATGATAACCATGATGATAATATATATTATAACCATGTCACATCCCAGGTGATGCCATACGGTTAATATATAGGGTCAGTATTCGATACTGAGGTCACGCAGGTGGGCAGGGGAAAGGTACTATTCCAACTTTTCAATTATACAACCTGTTCAATATTACAGGCTAGTTGACTGAAAAGGATGCTCACAAAGATGGGGAAGCAATGGTTTACATTAATTCAATGTCACGTGTGGCAGAACATTTTAACAAACAAAAACTATTTGGGGATAAGTTATAGCCTACATGCAAAATATAGTTACTCTAAATGGCCCATCAAAGAGTCTTTGGCAAACAAAGATTGACCAACTCAAAATTATATATACACAGATGACATATCTTATATAATAACCAAACATGAAACAATGCTCTATCCATTCTCTCTCTCTCTCTCTCTCTCTCCTCTCTCTCTCTCTCTCTCTCTCTCTCTCTCTCTCTCTCTCTCTCTCTCTCTCTCTCTCTCTCTCTCTCTCTCTCTCTCTCTCTCTCTCTCTCTCTCTCTCTCTCATTCTCATACACACACATAAACACACACATACGGATACACACAACAGTGGATAACGCGAATCAAATAAACAGCTACACCAAATTAATTGACAATGATCATAGAGACATCAGGAAAAAAGAAATAACAATCCATGACAGACTTTCACATAGATAATAATAATAATAGGTTCACTGCATAATAGAAGCTAGCAGCAATGGAATATGAAACATATGTATAATAATAGACATCGTTTCATCAATGATATCACACACAAAATTGATAATATTTATAACGAATACTGGAAACCAGATAAACCTTGAGATAACACAAGAACAATATGACGAATGTGACATTGCCGAAGGGAAAGGAAAACAACAGTAACATACATTCTAAAAACGCTTACTTATAGGGTGAAGCTTGGTACTTCACGTACTGTTTAACATAAAGCAAACTAGGGAAATCAACAACAAACAAGCTACAACAACAAAAAAGGGCGGGGGTAACAAGGTCGGACACCCCTCCCCATCCCATTCCCTCCCCATGACTTTTTCCCAAAACCAAAAACAACTGAACAATATTTTTACAGCTGGATTTACAAAACTGAATCTTTAAAATGGGCACCTT
>JAXRKP010000511.1:145000-165000 GCA_037039925.1 Doris montereyensis
TTCCTTTGATAGCTTTCTTGATGTCTTTGTCCGAACTCTTCCCATTGTTTCTGTTTTGCTTTCCTAATTTCCTCTTTGGCGATAGTTCTTTTATTCACGTAATCTATCCTATCCTCTGGTCTCTTTGTTTGCAAGTATTTCTTCCAGGCATCCTTCTTTTCTTTGATCTATCTTGACGTTCTCATTCCACCATGCTGTTCTTTTCTTATATCTCCTTTTATTTGTTTCCTACCACAGACCTCTTCACTACAACTGAGGAGTGTTTCTTTATAATACATCTGCCACTTTTCTTCTTTTGTGCTATCATTCGGATCCATCTGTCTTTCACTGATAAATCTTTTTATCCTAGATTGGTATTATACCTGTTTTACAACTGGTTTATTTACTTCCTCTATTTTGAGTTTAGTAGCTTTCTTTTTCTTTTCCTTTTCTGTTTATTTTCTTTAGTCAATAATCTTATTTTGGCAATCACTAAGTGATGATCACTCAATATTTCTGCTTCTCTTTTTACTCTTGCATCCAATGTACTGTAAAAAAAGGAGCTGCTAACTATTATGTAGGTAAAATATGACAATAAGTGACAACTCCACTAATAAAGACAGAACAAACATGTGACATTTCGGGTTTAACCCTTTGTCAGACAACAAACGAGAAATATCTAGATCTAAGTTATCTCAGGCTTCACACAATGTGATGTCAGAAGAAAAACAGAAAGGAGGAAGAAAGAAAGAAAAGACTGATGATAAGACGTAGTAGAGGGGATGTGAAGAATGAGCGAGAATGGAAGGTTCAGATCTAGAATGAAATAAAAATATGAAAATAAGTTTAGTAAGTAATAAAAGTTGAGAAGGAGAGAGAGAAAAGGAAGAAAAAAACAGGGAAGAAAGAAAGGGAGAGAGAGAGGTGTGAGTATGGGAGACAAGAACGAAAAAAGAGGATTTAAACTATCTCACTGGGTCTAGAAAAGAAGAAATGATAGAGAATGAATGAAAGGAAGTATCAATCAAGACAAAAATTTACACTCCCAGAATGAGTTTCTGCTCCCCCGGAACAGTTTTTGATTTTCTTGATAGCTTTCTTGAAGTCTTTGTCCAAACTCTTCCCATTGTTGCCATGGTGGAACATTCCATGTTCCAAAAATCACAGCCCGTATTCAATTCCAAGTTCATTTTCGAAAGATCCAAAGCGGTTATATTATATTTATTTCTCTGAATCTGTTTGGTTTTGGATAAGCAGGGGGATAAGCCCACTGCACCCTAGGTAGATGGTGGGGCTGCCACCTTGAGCCCCCTACCAGGCCTTGTTATTTTCTGTTAGGGTTAACTCCCTTAGCCTTTAGTCTTTATAACTATTATGTAGTCTATCATTTATTTTTCACACCTGTCTTCATTTTTAGTCTTGTATATTTGTGGATATCTTTATGAGGAAAAAAGAAGATGTTGGCTTTTTTCATGTTATTCTTCAGGCAAAAATTTATTAGTCTCTCCATTTGGAGAAGTTGTTGTCTCTTCTTCTTTACCTATTACTATTACTCCTCCTGGCGTTTTCTACATTGTTGCCTACTCTAGCTTTTAAATCTCCTAAAAGCATTACTTCCTGTTTGGGTTTAAGATTCTCTGCAGCTATTTGTAAATTGTTTTCGAAGATATCTTCTTCTTAGTTGCGTTTTCGTTTGGTCCATAATTTAATCTCGTCCTTTTGGTTTAATATTTACCTCTAATAGCCGTGGGCTTATAAATTTCCAACTTTCTAGTAGCGGTTCATGCTTTTTATGCACTAGGAGGCCTACTCCTGCTCTAGCTCAATCTTTGACATCTACTCCTGAGAAGATTAAAGTATGATTCGGTCCTACATTTTCTATTCCTTGTCCTTTTTTCTTTGTTTCTGTAATGGCCAAAATATCTACTTTGAATGTTTCCATTTCTTCAACTAATTCTAACTCTTTTCCATTTATTGCCTTCACATTCCATGTTCCAAAAATCACAGCCCGCATTCGTTTCAAAGTTCGTCTTTGAAAGATCAAGCCAGTTATAATTATGTTTATTTTTTCTGAATCTGTTTGGTTTTGGATAAGCAGGGGATTAGCCCACTGTACCCTAGGTAGATGGTGGGGCTGCCACCTTGAGACCCTCTACCAGGCCTTGTTATTTTCTGTCAGGGTTAACTCCTTAGCCTTTGATCAGTCAAGACCAGCTTGCAAGGCAGCAGGTTGTTTTCTTTCAGGGTTAACCCCCTTAGCCTTTGGTCAGCCAAGACCTGCCTGCAAGACAGCAGGAGACTCGTGGAGGAAGGGATCATCTACCTTCAGGTGCTTACCTGGCCACTGCCCGGATATCTAGATTTCCTGGGTAGAAATTGTTGTAACAAAGGGGACCCTGCGGCAAGGTTGATGGATATTGTCACTGCTGAAGCCGTCAACTAGGCAGGCAGTCAATTAATGAATGAGGCTGGGAACAATGAAATGACATACTGACCACGAGAGCGTGCCCGGCTACCTAAACAGTATTCGATTCGTCATCCCTAATCGGCAATAACATCCAGTACTAATGACAAACAGCATTTTTCTCTCTCATGTGTTCGTTATACTGACGAATAGTCATTTTGTTTATTATTTAATACAAAAGTATAAGAGAGACATAAGATTAATATTAGTTATTTTACAATAGAATCTATTATGATAGATTGATAGAGGAAGGATTTCCAAGGGACATTCTTCTGCCTTTTTATCTCGCTGGGAAGCATAGGCCATCAACAAATAATCTCCAATCACTTCTCTCCTGGGCCAGCCTCTCCATAGATTTCCATGTTTCCCCCGTCTTCATCTCTCCTTCCAGTTCTCTTCTCCATGTAGCCCATGGCCAACCCCTCAATTTTTTACCCTGTGGGTTCCATGTAAGGCTCTGTCTTGTTATTGTGTTGGGGTCTTTTCTAAGCGTGTGGTCTATCCACCTCCATTTCTTTCATTTTAAATCTTTTTCAGCTGATACTTGTCCAGTTCTTTCCATTAGATTAATTTTTTAGATAACTTCAGGCCAGAATATTTTGACAATTCTCCTTAGACATCTATTTATGAATGATTGTATTTTTTGTAGGGTAGTTTTGTGGTTGTCCATGTTTCTGAGCCATGTTAGCACTGACTTGACATTTGAGTTGAGCACCATTTGATTCTTTCCGGGTATAGTCTTGCTGGACCATACCTTGTTACGGTTTAAAAAATGCTTGTTGTGCCTTCTGTATCCTGGTTTTGACATCTTATTCCATACCTCTCTTGCTACCCAGGTAGCAAAATTTGTCCATATTTTCCAGCAGTCCTCTTTTTAAGGGCTATTGGCAGTGTTGCAGGTTTTGCAGTTGCAAAGAGTCTTGTTTTTTGTAGTTGAGTCTGAGTTCAACAGATGATGCTAAGGCCTGAATGGCATCCGTTTTCTCCTGCATTTGCTTGTGCGGGTGTGAAAGCAAAGCGATATCATCGGTGAAGTCTAGGTCGTTAACTTGTTTTGTCATAGGCCATTGAATGCCATTTCTGCTCCGTCTGTTGCATTTTTCATCAGGAAGTCGATGGCTAAAGGAAACAGAAAGGGAAAGAAGACAACCTTGGCAAACTATGTATTTGCAATTGTGTGCATCCTCCAAGCTGAAAATAAGAATAAAAATGTCCTCATTGACAATCATCTATAAGAAGAAGAGCACGTCTTTGGTTGAAATACTTAGGTATGAAACTTTAAAAAAAAAGAAATGAAAATTGAAATATTTTGTTTACTTATATTCTCTTCCTTCCTTTTCACCTAATAAGGCAACTAATTTGTATGCATCTGCTTCTCTATCAGGGATATCATTTAGTGTTTTTTTTTTCATAGTTGACATGGGAATGGAAAAGAGTCATGTTTGGTATTTTCTCTCTTCTTCAGGTTGGCAATAGAATATTTTTGTGTCATCGCTTGGTCTTGGCCTGTGTGTCACTGTATTTCGAGCCATGTTTCAATCACAGATGACGGAGGCCACAGAAAGATCCATTCGAATCAAGGACATTGATGAAGATGCCATGGACAAGATCATCAACTTTGCATACACTGCTAAAATTCAGCTAAGCACCGACAATGTCCAGTCAATTCTTTATGCAGCATCTATAATGCATATTGAAACTGTTGCAAATGCTTGTTGCAATTTCATGCGGTCACATCTAGATCCTTCAAATTGTATTGAGGTGAGGGTAACATTCATGGTGTACATTTCATTAATAGTTTGTAGATTCGATTATTTTATAAAATTATTAATATATTCAGGGATGAGTAGCCTGGTTGTATTGTAGATGTGTGATTTTTTTTTTTTTAATTTACCTGTTTTAAATTTTATTTTAGCATAGTGGGAATTTAAACTTCTTCTATAAAAGTACGTAAATTTACCTGAAAATCTATAGACCCAGTTCTCATAGCTCAAGACAGAACAAATAAATGTGCCCTTTTGCAAAGTGATCGTTTTGAATGAAAGATAAGACAATGTGGGCATTTGTGAGCCCCAATTTTATTTTTAGAAGAACCATTAGCCTGCCTGTGTGAAGGTTAGAAACTTGAAAGGATTACTGTTTTATTTGTACTTGAGACAAAGTCCTAGATACAAAGCCTGTATATCATGTAATTTTCAGGAGAAGTAAAAATCGTAATAAATCATCGAATAGGGCTGCAAAACACTTTTATGCTTCTTGGATTCCAATTTAGTAGTTAGTTTAGAATGTAGGAATGGGGACAAAATAATCTGTTTTGCTCAAAACAGTCTTATACTGCTAGAGTTGACCTTTTTGAAAGATCCAAAAAACGGTAAGTCCACTTCTTGAATAGCAAGGCTAGAGTTTCAGGGGCGGAAAGAAAAAAATCTTTGTTTAGATCTTCATGTGTGTGAAAGTGGCTTTTCTTATTGTTCTTCAATATTTATAAAGACACGAAAGAAGCATTTTTTTTTATCATTTCAAGGACAATTCTCACATCGTCACTACATTTCGCTTAGGCTAGTTTCAAGAAAATCGAAAACCGCCATCCTTCTCTGCTGATAAAGTGTTGAGCCACATGTTTCTTATAAATATTGTATATGACTTGATGCTTTATAAAGATTGATCACGAACATCACAATATGTATTCAGTGAAGCAAAAGAGAAAAAAGATTTTTGGTATGAATAGCGCCATGACTGAATTTTGTTAATTTTACTGTTTGTTTGATAATATATTTATAGAGCTGGCTGGCTTAGAGAGCCACGTGTTCTTGTCTAAGACGAGGTGACAAGGATTTTTGAAAAATAGCGAACTGCAACAACGATATCCCATAGATCATGGACAGTTTCACTGTCGATATATAGGATTGTGACTCTTTTCATACATTTGCTATATCATTGCCTCTTTTCTCATTTTCTTTTAGGGTACGAAAGTTTGCTGAACTGCATAATCGTGTGAATCTGATCAAAATGACGGAGGCTTACATTCAAGAGAAATTCATGGAAGTCGTCAGTCAGAGAGCTTCCTGTCAATGCCGTACCACATTCTCCTTACCCTGGTGACTTCCTCCGATTTGAACGTCGAGAATGAAAAACTTGTCTATGAGGCAATAATGCGCTGGATTAAACATGATCTCCAAGCAAGGCGTACCCATCTCCCCAATTTACTTAATAAGGTAATGTGTTTGGAAGTAGATTCTGTGCTTTTACTCATCTCCCAATGTGTTTGGAATTAAATTCTATGCTTTTAAGTATAACATCACTTCATTTAAACCTCTTTCTGTCACCATTTGTCTGTAATCACATCTAAGTAAAAATGTTACTGTATAATCCTAAGGGAGGGTGGGATGCGCTTATGTTGAGATGGCTTCTTTAGAAAATGTTTGATGTCAAGTCCTTTGTTGGGATGCAAATTATACATTCTTCTTTATTGGTTGAAATATTTCAGCTAAGGCTCTATCATTTATTGGTTTTTGATATTTCAGGTGTAAAGCTCTAACATTTATTTGTTTTAAATATTGCAGGTAAGACTCTATTATTGGTTTATATATTTCAGGTAAAAAGACTCTAATTTATTAGTTTTTATATATTTCAGGTCAGACTCTCTCAATTGAGTCCTGTTTTTCTCATGGAGGTTGTGGAAAAGGATGAACGTATTCGTGAAAATCTGGAATGCCGAGATCTAATCGATGAAGCCAAATATTATCAGATGTCCCTTGCTAGCCTGGTTCCAAGTAAAAGTTACTGAACGGTCAAGACCACGGAAAAGTTATGCCGGTATGTGTACCTGAGTGTGGTCTACATCAGAGGGCACAGCAGAAAATTCATTGTCCTTAAATCTAGACTCGAGGCACATATCAACTCCTTCTTTCCCCCAACTGTCCGTCTGTGGAATAGTCTGAACAGAAGTGAACGTATCAATGAAATGGGCAGTTCAAGGGTGGTGCATTATTAAAACTCACTAGTCTAACTATAAATACACCAAAAGAAGAATGAATCACAGCTTTACTTCATATACTTTTGCTGACACATGTAGTAGAAAGAAGAATCCATGTTTACTCTTCTACGGAATTTCATTTGTCTCAAGAATGTTTCAATTTCTTTTTACAAACTTTCCAGGCGTCCTATTTTGTGTTGGAGGTCGGGGTGCCTCAGGTGACCCATTCAAGAGCATCGAATGCTATGATCCCTCGTAAAAATTGCTGGTTTCCTGTGGCAGACATGACAACTCGGAGAAGGCATGTTGGAGTTTGCTCACTAAACGGTGAATAAATTTATCTGTTTTCAAGATAGTTGATTAGTGTGGGGAAAACTGCACTGAAAAAAATACACTTTGTATAATAGTTATTTGGATTGTATTTGTATGTCGATGGCTGCGTTTATTGCTTTTCTGTAAATTGTTGAATTTAGAAGTAATTAGTGTAACATGCCTTTATTTCATCAGAAATCATGTAGCGCGGAATCAGATTTTTATACGACAACCAAAAATATTGAATATTTGTATACTCGTTCAAAATTAGGTGAAGAGTTGCATGAGCCTATTTATTTTGTTTTTAACCCATTACACTCTAACATGTCAGAAAGCGCCTGATAAATTCAACCCCGTGTTTTCAATTACAATTTTCACACTACTACTCACACGAGAAGATTTCAGATTTAAAAATTGAAACCTTCTTTACTTCCTTCAAACTTTTTAGTCTAATATCTACTAACGCACTTGTTGTGGAAATAGCCTTTTCGCGCAAAGGTTTTGGGATAGATGTAGACAATGTTGAAATGCATTGACTTACCTCTCTGCAGTCATACGGTTCCAGTTGTGAATGTGACCTGCTGTCGACGGTTTTTCATTCTTTCATTCCAGGAAAATCGAGGCTAAATTATTTTTAATTTCCTATTGCGTTATTTACGATTTGTGTTATAATCCCTATTTGTGGGTTATTGTGATTTAATAGTCTAATCTAGATCTAGAGCTAGACAAGATTAAGATTGGTCTGCTTGAGTGAAGCAGACCTAGATTCTAGATCTGTAAGATCTAGATCTATATTTTTATTATGACAGCTTGACAGCCTAGATCTAGCCGTAGCTTTCCCTAGGCCATAGCTTGGGTAAGTATGTCAGCATATAAATAGATCTAGCTTGTTAACAGATTAAAATTATTTCTTCCTCGGCATTCCAAAGAATTTGAGATCTAGATCTAGATTCTAGTCGGATAGAGAGATCTTGAAAATAAGCGCGCACGTTATTGAACTAGATTCTTCTAGTCTAGATTTAGATTCTAGGCAGACAGGTTAGTTTATGATAGATCTGGATTCAATCTAGTAAGATGTAGATAAGATGTATCTAGATCTAAGTCCAATTGTTATCTAGAGGTCTAGAAACTATGAGACTAGATTTAGATTACTAGGTCTAGAATTTGTCGCACCCATTTTCTTCAATTACTTTAGTAGAGCTAGAGTTAGATTTCTAGATCTACTTGGTAGCCTAGTTAATAGAATCAAAATTGATTAAGAATTTTGCTATAACTTTTATAATAACAATTAAATCTTCAAAACAACTAACTCTAGATCTAGGTTAAAGGTAAGCTAGCTCCAGAATGTAGATCTAGACAATTTAACAAATTGGGGATGACCTGTCAAAAATTTAGGTTTAGTGATTGGGTTTCGCCAGTAGATGTGATGGATCTAGATCTAAGTTCTATGTCTAAGAACAAACTCTGGTTGTCAACGTAAGATTGTAATGATGAATTTCTTTCTAGTTATATCAGGAAGGTTGAGACAGATGGCATTGCATGATGCTGTTATTGTAAGTGTGAGATTAAATACGGTGCATGAGATGTTCGGTGTCTGAAAGTTTCACATTTCAGACTTTCAGATTTTTGTTTCATTTGCCACTTACATCCCTGCTCTAATAGGCCCAGTAACAAAAGTATATTACATAAAAATGAAACTAGGAATTGCAATTTTGTGAGATCTCGTAGTTGAATCTCGTTCCCGGGATTTTAACTTAGAGCTTGACTTTCATTTTCACCGTATGGAAATCAGATCAAAAGTTTTGGAGTTATATTATAGAATTAAATTTGTTCATGTTTTCTAGCAAGCATGGTCTTGATATTCCCAGACTTAAACGGTTGTGGGCTACAGAATATGTCATATGAGGGCAGTTTGGCCGAAGAAGATGGTTCTGACATAGATTTAAGTGACAATGCCATCGTACTCCATGAATCATACAATATAATAGTGACGATGATAATAGTTGTGATTTTGAACTCAACAAGATTGAACAGCCAGAGGTTCATAATTTGTGTATTATGTTTCACCATTAATTTGAATGTAAATTTTGATGATTTATATACTTGTCCTTGTAATTGAAATTGGTATACCATTATCTATACTATTATGAATTATAATATTATAGATCTACTTCTTTTGCTTTTTGAATGCGCATAGAGCATTAAGTAATTTCTTGATATGCGCTATAAAAACGCTTATTCATTATTATTATTATTATTATACCTGACATAGTAAGTATAGAACGATCAAGTGTCTAATGTAAACTTTGCAAATCTATGGGATAATCTTTGCAAATCTAAAGGATAATCTTTGCAAATCTAAAGGATAATCTTTGCAAATCTTAAGGATAATCTTTGCAAATCTAAAGGATAATCATGCCCGGAAAGAAGAAAAGGCTCCGACAAACAAAGACAAAAGAAATAAACAATCAGGTTGTTCAAGCCTTTAGTGAGCCTCAGTAGAATCATCGTGTAGACTTAGATCTAGATCTAGAATCTATCCCAAGTGAGTAAATTTAGTGATTGGATCTTTAAGCCAGGTTAAAACTTCTTATACATATCTGTGGTGACATTTCAAGAAAATTAAAGAGATGGGGTTTTTTTACGGGAGATATTTGCTCTATTCTGTTATTTCTGTTCAGCTGGAAGTAAGGATTGTTCAGGGTTTGTCATATAATTGTCAGATTGTGGTTAATAAAAACATTTGTTACTCATTTGCAACGATCAAGAATAATTTCATCCATTTCCAATGGACTATGAGCATTGTCGAATCACGGGCTGCTTAGTCAAAAATCTATTCCAGTTGAATCCATCCCTATTATTCATTGTCATTTTTTAGTTTTAAGACTTGAAAAAGATAGGTATGTTTTTGTGTTTTAGTATGTTATTTGATTTCTCCCTTTGACAGGTTTACTGTCGCTGTGGGAGGACACGATGGCAGCGATCATCTCCACAGTGGAGAAGTGTTTGATCCCAAAACCAACTCATGGACTCCCTATAGCCCATATGGCCACATTGCGGTAAGCTTTTACCATGATTGTTAGTCTACGTCTATCATCAAATCGTAGGTGTCATTCACAAACGTGCTTTATGCAAAGTTTCACTTCTTTTTGTTTTTTATTTCAGAAATCGTAACAAGACGACATTGCCCAACGTCCACATAAAAATCAGGTCTGAGAAAAATCAAGAAATGAGTTAAAATTCACTAAGACCCAAATAGGCTATGTGCGATGGCGGAAATCTTGTCATTGCCAAACGTGCTGTACATAGCATCGAGAGGCGAGACAGAACAACTGTGACACGTGTCATGAGTTGACGGTCAAAGTCGGAAATCTGACTGAACCGCGTAACTTACATCTAGGAATTCTAGGCATAGGTCATTGTCGGTCAAATTTAATGTGTAAACACCTATATGGTGTTAAAGATTATTATTTTTACGACTCACCATTGTATCTATCATTCGAAGGCATTATTTTTAGATATTATTTTCTCTTTACATTATTGCTGTTATTATTATTATTTATTACTGTTTTATTAATATTAGTTATTAATATTTTTATTATTACTTTGATCATTATTACTATTGTTATTGTTGTTGTTATTATTATTATTATTATTATTATTATCGTCATCATGATTATCATTACTATTATTATTATTGTTTCAATTATTATTATTATTACATGTATTACTGAAATGTCAGAAGACTCGAGGTTTCAGAAAATCAGCTTCTTTTGTATGCCATATCAAGATAGAAAGTAGACAGAGGAAGAGAGTGTCGTGAATTTTTCACAGTGAAATTTGGGTTGGGAAACCAAAACCTGGGAAATCAATTTTAGGAATAATGTTTTCTGAGCCTGCCATTGACAGAGGACAGAACATTTTGTGTTGAAAAGATGTTTTACATACTTACGAAAACAACATTCTCCTATTGTAAAGCTCCATCTTTACGCAATATTCCAGACTTTTGTGGAGGTTTACAGGCTTTACAAATATATGGTAGTCACGTTGTCAGTCAATCTTTTGATTAACTGGATCTGTAACATTTCGTCCAAGATAGGACCAATATGATGTTTGTGTTTCAAAGAATGTGGAAATACGGATAAAGTACAATGACTTGCTCACCATCAAGAAAAGGAATAAGTCTATTGGGCCAGGGCTGCAGATGAAGCATGTACAATAAAACCGATGAAGGAGCAGGATGGAACAGTTTTAATTGTCACCTTGGACCTTTAAACTGTGATTCTCACTCAAGCCTCCAGGCATCCGCTCTATGATACAACAAATATGAGGGTACACAATTTTATATGAAGAAAGATACCTAACATCAAACAAGTTTCTTTTTTCTGTGTCACAGATTATCTGAGGCTGCATTTCCGCATACAGCAAGTAAATCTGTATAGTGATGGCTGAGTAAAAGCAGAAAAAATTCCTAAAAACAGAAAACAAAATAAGAGGAGGAGGTAGAAGGAGGTAGATTAATCTTTGAGTCAAGCTTAATCACCTGTATAAAAGCATGAAGTGAAAAACACAAATGCCTTTAACTGCCATGCACGAATGTGCCATGTGCAATTTCAGCTGGCCTCTTCATTGTTCTGTCATGTACAAACCTGCTACATACATTATAAGGCAAACAAATATTATTGATAAGAATACTTATCATTCCAGGTTTTGAATATGCCTGTTTACTTTAAAATCACGTAAAATAAAGGATACGGTGTTACAGAAATTAAACAATCTGAGAATCGGTGAAATGTCTTTGAAATTCAAGTTTTGAGTCATAACTTGTTTTAAATTTGTAGCTTTAACCAGAACTGGGAAAGAAATTTTGCTTTTCTCTATTTTGACTTTGCTAATGTCCTTGAAAATTAGAATACATCGTAGTAAGTGTTATTATAATTAACATATTATAGTATAACCATACAATGCTGTTGCCCCAAATATGTTTAGAATAATTGTTGCCTCGAAGGAAACCTTGTACTATTATAAATTTTTATTCCCACATGCATTTTTGAAAACCAAAATTTGTTGATAATCTTTGACTACAGGCGTGGCATTGCGCTGGCCTGTTTGGGCGGAGTGATATATGCTGTTGGGGGCCCTGGCAACGCCACCTGCTTCAACACAGTGGGCGATATGACCCAGACACCAATCTATGAGCTTTTTGTGGCTTGTATGGAAATTCCCAGAGGTGGTGTTGGTGTCGCTACCTTGAAGGTGTGGAATCGTGACAGTCTTTGTTTCTGTATACATGTATATAGTTACTTAAGCTATTAAAATTCAAAACTGCATGGCTGCTATTTTTACAGAATTCATTGAAATTTTCTGTTGTAATCAGTCTTGTTCCAGCATTCGATTTCATTGGATGTTGATGTAGAACACAAACAACATTGTCTAAAACCTTTGATACAGATACAAAAATTCTAAATACAGCAGTACAGAGTGTTAGGTTTGGTGATTGCTTTTCCCTTCTTATCCTCGCATGGCAACTTCTGCCATCAAAACTGAGCATTTGTAATGTATCGATATCTATGAATTGACATGTCTACGCCGGCAAGTGATCCAGTCTAAAAAACCTTTGATAAAGACACAGAAATTCCTAAATACGATCATTAAATGTATATGTATATCCCTTTTAGAATACTAAATACTTTTATCACTTGTATGCAATTTGAATTAGAGATTTAGACTTAGAGCCAGAAGAACATATCATCAATGTTTAATGTGTTATATAATCATCAATTTAATTTATTGATGAATTTAAATATTTGTTATGACTGATGAATTATCATATCAAACTTGAGCACAGATCTAATGTTACATATATATTTATATACTAATTTGTTTTAGGGTCTTTTGTATGCCCTTGGTGGGAATAATGGCAGTACTTCTCTAGACAACTGTAAAGTATGACCCCCGTATCTCAATCGCTGGCTCCAGAGTGGCAAGCATGCATAAAGCGCCGGGCAGGGGCTGGTGTGGCAGTGCTAGATGGTTACATCTCGTTGTTGGTGAGTTGGCAGTTCAGGAAACCATTTTGTTTACATATTGAACTTAAAGGCTCATCTTTAAAATTATGAAAAAGCCTCTTTCTTTCTTTCTTTATCAGTTGCCATTCTACCTTTCGGTGTATGGGTTCAGATGCCGAAGATGATCTTTCTCCAAGGATGCCTATCTGGCATTTTCTTTTTCCTTCCAAAAAAGTTAAATTTCTATACTTCAATGCCTCTTTTATATCTTCTTCCCACTTTCTTTGAGGTCTGCCTTTTGGTCTTTTACCTTGGACTTTAGCTATTCTACTGTCAATAATTCTGTTTACATACCCAAACCATCTAAATTGATTTGTTTCTATCTTAGTTTTTATGCCATTTGCTTCGTTTGATCTCTTATTGTTGTGTTTCTGATTTTCTCTCTTTTAGTTTTCCTACTACTCTTCTTAGATATTTCATTTTCAGCTGCCTGTACTCTACTGTATTCTCACAGCTGTCTGAAGTCAAAGTTTAGCTGCCATAGAGAAAGTAGGACAATCAACTATTGTATACTGCTATTTTGGTTTTGTTGACAATTCTTGTTTACGTACAAATGCCTTTCCTAGATGGTTTATATATTGCACTTTGCCTTTTTGATTCTTTGGCTGATTTCTTCACGTTTCATATGTTCTGGAGGGATTATGTAATTGGTGAAAATGCTTTCTCCATGATTTCACTATCTTCTTGCTCTTCATTGCCCCCCAGAACAGCTTTTGATTTCCTTGATAGCTGTCTTGAAGTCTTTGTCCAAGTCTTCCCATTGTTCCTGTTTTGCTTTCTAACTTCCTCTTTGGCAATAGTTCTTTTATTCATGTAATCTATCTATCCTCTGGTCTCTTTGTTTGCAAGTATTTCTTCCAGGCATCCTTCTTTTTCTTTGATTTTAGTCTTGACATTCTCATTTCCTGGTGTTCTTTTCTTATCTCCTTTAATTTGTTTCCTACCAGTACTACACAGACCTTTACAGTACAACTAACTAGTGAGTGTTTCTTTGTATATCTGCCACTTTTCTTCTACTGTGCTATCATTCAGATCCATCTGTCTTTCACTGATAAATCTTTTTATCTTAGATTGGTATACCTGTTTTTACCTACTGGTTTATTTAGTTCCTCTATTTTGATTTTAGTAGCTTTCTTCTCTTTCCTTTTCTGTTTGTTTTTCTTCAGTCAGTAATCTCATTTTGGCAATCACTAAGTGATGATCACTAAATATTTCTTCTCCTCTGTTTACTCTTTTGCATCCAATATACTGTAAAAGGGAACTGCTATATTTATGTAGTCTTTATCATTGACGTTTCTCACCTGTCTTCATTTACTCTTGTATATTTGTGGATATCTTTATGAGGAAAAAGGTGTTTGCTACTTTCATGTTATTCTGTAGGCAAAAATTATTAGTCTCTCTCCATTTGGAGAAGTTGTTGTCTCTCCTTCTTTACCCATTACTCCTCTTGACGTTTTTCTACATTGTTGCCTACTCTAGCGTTTAAATCTCCTAAAGCATTAATTCCTGTTTGGATTTAAGATTCTCTGCAGCTATTTGTAAATCTTTTTCGAAGATATCTTTTTCTTCTTTGGTTGCGTCTTTATTTGGTCCATAAGCTATAATAATAATTTAATTTCTTGTCCTTTTGGTTTAATATTTACCTCAATAGCTGCTTTGGGCTTATAAATTTCAACTTTCTAATCTCATCTACTCTGAAGATTCAAATATGATTCGGTCCTACATTTTCTATTCTTTGTCCTTTTTCTTTGTTTCTGTAATGGCCAAAATATCTACTTTGAATTTTTCCATTTCTTCAACTAATTCTAAGTCTTTTCCATTTATTGCCCTAACATTCCATGTTCAAAAATCACAGTCGTATTCATTTCCAAGTTCGTCTTCGAAAGATCAAGCCGGTTATATTATATTTATTTCTCTGAATCAGGTTGTTTTTAGATAAGCAGGGTATTAGCCCACTGTAGCCTAGGTAGATGGTGAGGCTGCCACCTTGAGACCCCCTACCAAACCTTGTTATTTTCTGTTAGAGTTAATTCCCTTAGCCTTTAGTCACTCCAGACCAGCCTGCCTGCAAGGCAGCAGGTTGTTTTCTGTCAGGGTTAACTCCTTAGCCTTTGGTCAGTCAAGACGGCCTGCAAGGCAACAGTTTGTTTTCTGTCAGGGTTAACTCCCTTAGCCTTTGGTCACAGGAGGCGTGTGGAGGCTGTTCATCTACTCCCCGTACAGGTGCTTACCTGTCCACTGCCGGGAAAAATCTCAATGGTGGTAATTTGATAAGCATACCAAACAGTTAACTCATCTTAGTACAATTGGGAAATCTTTCTCACCTCTCTCTTCAGCCCCTGCAATTTACTGATATTTGCTTGGTTGTGATTCTCCATTGCTTTTCCTGCTTTTTTTATTCAGTACAACAAGGTCATGTCTTGGTAGTGGTTTTCTTTTAGTCAAGAAGCATGATGGAGTCAATTCAATTGTGTACTTATGTCCATTTTGTAAAAACCAAGACAGAGATAAAATGAAATCATGCTTCTGAAAATTAATGAAAATGATGTAATAAAAATACATCATGTTTACAACATGAAACTTAATTCCCAAAACCAATAGTGCCAAAATCCATGGTTTTTGGCATTATACGTAATTGTGACTTAGGCACACTATTGGAATGACCCCTTCAATTTAATGCGCCATAATTGCTTATGCTACAACAGATCACCCCTTTACCTAAACCCCTTACAATCCCAGAGATATTTTACTCATCATCACCTCTATACAGAAAATGCATTTTCTTTTCTTTCATTTTCAGGGGGATTTGATGACACTGCCCCGTTAGTTGTGTTGAAAGATACGATAGTAAAACTGACACCTGGACGTTTGTAGCCAGCATGTCTTGTTGCCGCGGGGGTGTTGGTGTCAGCGCTTTGGGTGGAAAACTCTACGCTGTTGGTGGTCACGACGGCTCAAATTATTTGAACTCGGTGGAAGCCTATGACCCACTGACAAACATGTGAGTTTGAGCTTGTGTTCTTTTTCTTTCACTTGTTTGTGTTTTCTGTTTTTTGGGTGGTTGGGGTTCCTGTGCACTTGCTTTTCTTACTCCTTTCAAAACCATGTGCAATCTGTCAGTCAATAGATCAATGTGTGTGTGTGTGTGTGTCTCTCTCTCTCTCTCTCTCTCTCTCTCTCTCTCTCTCTCTCTCTCTCTCTCTCTCTCTCTCTGTCTGTCTGTCTGTCTGTCTCTCTCTCTCTCTCTCTCTCTCTCTCTCTCTGTCTCTCTCTCTCTCTCTGTCTCTCTCTGTCTGTCTGTCTGTCTGTCTCTCTCTCTCTCTGTCTCTCTCTGTCTCTCTGTCTCTGTCTCTGTCTCTGTCTCTGTCTCTGTCTCTCTCTCTCTCTCTCTCTCTCTCTCTCTCTCTCTCTCTCTCTCTCTCTCTCTCTCTCTCTCTCTCTCTCTCTCTCTCTCTCTCTCAAACACACACACACCCACCCAATTTGTTAGACTAAACACACCCCACCCCACTTTGTTAGACTAAATGACAGATATAATGTATGTATTCTTCAGGTGGGGAACCAGCTCAGGGTATCTGCAATACTGTCAGGGCTCTGTCTCTGTCTCTCTGTCTTGCTCCCCTTCTTATCTCGCATGGCAACCACTGCCATCAAAACTGAGCATCAATAATGTATAATGGTGTCTATGAATTGACATGTCTATGCCGGCAAGTGACCCAGTCTAGCATTGCCATCTTCCACCAAACAGTGTTCTACAATCCTGAATTGCATACAGACATTTGTTCAATTAACTCATACATTGTCTTTCTGGCCTGGACTGGATTTCTGGATGTAACTATCAGTCACGATAATTTAATTTGCTTTTATTTTCGTGACTGTCACGGATTGAGTTTTAGAACTGTATTCTTCTAATTCTATCTCTGTTAGTAAGTTTCATTGTTTCATTAGCCCTTTCCTGCCTACCGCGATCAATGCAACATCAGCCTCAATGCCTACTGCGACCAGAATGCGACATCAGCCTTGATTTTTAAGCGCCTAATGCATCCTCGCTTATTCTTTGTCTTTGTACTCATGTAACAATATCTTGTAGTGTCTGAGACTTGAATCGACAAATCTCGTGATGTGTGAAATTTCGGCTCTTTTGTGAAAAAAGGCATGTTTTTATCTGCTTTCAGTTTTGATTTCGGCCGATTGTGAACAAAGCAACGCTATTACTTTCAACGAATTTACAACCTTACTCACAAAGTTACCGACAATTAAAGGCTCATAATAGTTATGTAAAGGTATATATTTCTGAAAGCTTATTTTTTATCTAGTTTATTATAATTTCTTCATTGCAATTGAAAGATGTTTAAGTCAAAATTTTATTTTAATTGAGACTGGTTTACTCTTCATCAAAATTGCGTCCTTGCTTAAGCACACAGACTGAATAGGAAGTGAGGGCTTAGGCACACAGACTAGAACAGTGAAGGGCCTTAGTCAGGGAAAAGGTTAATGTCTTGTGTCACTCTCTCGATATCCTTATAATAAAGTTACGCACTGCAGTTTTTACAGAGTGAGATCAATGTTGAAGTGATATCGACATTCCATTCATAAGTGAAACAAAAGAAGACCCCCCCCCCACCCCCCCCCAGATAATCTCTTTAACATTTTGCAAAACAAAAAGTCTGGCAATAATTGCATTCTGTTTTATAAATTACATTTTTATTTTTGGCCTTATCTGTTTCTTAACAGCCACAAGGATAAGTAAATGTAAGTATTTGTCTTATTCACTTTTTATAGGCATTACTGTTTGCATTGACTATTAATTAAGCGGTCACAGTCATGTTATTTCATGTTTGCTTGTGTTTCCTTGGTGTTTGTCAGCATTAAAAGTCACAGTTTCTAACTCTAGTCAATCATTATTAATATCAAGCTGTATTTTATCAGCTTTTGCAAAGTTTGTTAGTAGGGGTTTTAGTAGTAAAATTTGTCCTATTTGTCATAGCACTGTAGATCTCTTCATTGTCTACTAAATGATATTCTGGGAAGCCAAGGAGTAGCTATGGGTAGATATACTTATTTGATGTGTGACTGATGGATTATGATGGCTATCTCTGTCATCTGATGTTTGAATGTCATTATTATTATTGTTTTATACATTATTACCAATCATTAGCTATTATTAAATTATTATTATTATTACTATTATTATTATTATTTTCCATGTTGGCAATGATTATCAGTATGATTGTATGCCTATTATTAAAAATGTTATTATTATTATTATGATTACATATATTAGATGAAGTAGGTCTGAGCTATTATCATTAAAAAATTATATTTTTTATATAAAAATACCATGAAAAATAATATTCTGATTTGGTTTTAGTATTGGGATTATTATTAATATTGCGTATTATTAGTGTCCATCTTGATTGTTATTATTATCATTATTATTTAAAGTTGTTGATACGTTTAACGGTATTGAATTATGGAAAATTATAATAAAAACAATGTTAAATGTATTATAATTATTATTATTATTATCAGCAACAGAAACTATTATTTCTTTCTTTAGTATTTTTCATTTTCATCCTCACATAATTGCTCATCAGGGATCATCATCATGTATCAATATCAATGCTGACATGTTTAATGTCTGGTATATCATGCTCAAATCTGGGAACTCAATGCTCATACAGTATAAATTCATAACGTGTGAGTCCAAAGCAGAGTAGATCTAGAACCCAGCCCCCTTGGAGATCCTGTTTGCAATTAGTTCCCCACTTCACATTAGCGAAAGATTTTCTCCAAATCCAGTTTTCGGCTCAGATGTCCATGTAGAAACCTCTTTATAACCCCAGGGTTGGATTCCTTTAATTTCACCACTTGGCATGTGAAAGAAAGATTTCATTTCAATCCCAGTATCAGTTTTACGCCGTTTCAAGCCACCATCTGTAGGTAGTGAAGCAGATCATGAGTGAAGAAAAAGTTTGGATGTCCAGCCCGTCTCATTCTGACTCATAATATGACCTGTCTCATTCTGACTCATAATAAGGCCTGTCTCATGCTGACTCATAATATGGCCTGTCTCATGCTGACTCATAATATATGTCCTGCTGTCAATGTACATAGTTCTTAATTGGCTAAACTTAAAGAGAACCAAAATCGAAGGAGATTTCTGTTCCCATTAGGCATGACTGTCAGAAGAGAGACCTTCAATGAAGACATAAAGCTAGAAATAAGACATATATATCTATAGAGAGACATTATGTATAAATCTCTACTGTAAAAAAAGGCATAAAAATATTTGACAGACAGACAGACAAACAGACAGAGAGACTTGCCATGGTGAAGACATGTTCTACAAATTCATTGCTGTAGAGAGAGAGAGAGACTTAATGACCCATCAAAGAGACAGGAAGAGGAAGAGTAGAATATAAAGAGGAGCACTGAGAGGAAACAAACAAATTTGAGAAGGGATTATATCGTCATTAAGGGAAACATGTCTTTTAGTATTATTATTATTATTTTATTATTATTATTATTATTATTAGAATGAGAGATTATTATTATTAAAGTTGGATAAAGAGATTGTTTATGCTATGAAAAGGAACCCAGACATACAGAGACTATAGAGAGGGGTGAGAAGATGATTAAAATATCAAAAGATTTTTTCAGAGAGTGTTTTTCTGTACTGCTGTTTTTTATTTTGTTTAGACAGACAGGCAGACGGAGAGTAGGCCAGAAGAGATTTGATAAAATAAATAGCAAAGATTATTAATGTTGCATTTTGAAAGATGGGAAACGCTTTGTTTGATGATCCTCCATCTAATTTATTTCTAACAATGAACTTAAAGATATCAAACTATCAGTGATTATGAAATGATGAAAATGTTTTTGTCAGGTTTTAATGCTAGTTTTGTTTTTTCTCTTGTGGTATTATATTTATATTATGGTAATAAATTTTTCAAAGAGACAGAGAATGAAGTCGATAAATTATCCATGCCCATAAATTGAAGTACAAGAAAAATATCACATTTTAAGCTTGACATTGGAAAAGATATTCATCCTAATCGGAAAAACATCTTCAATGATTGAAATTGATCACCTTTTCCAAGTTTTTTTTTAGTCTTGGTGATTGTTTGTCTTTGGGAATTTTAATGTGTAAATGTCTTTTATTGTTTCTATTTTGTAATGTAGATAAAGATAGTTTCAG
>JAXRKP010000511.1:175000-177500 GCA_037039925.1 Doris montereyensis
GCAGACCCCTTTGGGTAGCTTACATATACAGCGAAAATTAGTATAAATAAGTAGAATATCATCAGTGAGTTTTTTATCATAAAAAGGAAATAGGTGGGGACTAGGTTGGGGGGGGGGGGGGGGGGGGGGGGGTATACGCTGGGCAAAATCTCTGAGTAGATTCCCATCTTGCTACACTATATAAAGTATAAACGATGATAATTATAATTGCATTATACAGAAGAAGTAGACAACACCGATACAAACAGAGATTGAGTTTAGTCCTTGCATCTAGAAGGCGGCACTCACTGTAGCGGTGTAATCAGTTTAAAACCCATACAGATGCCTAGAGTCTAGATTTATGCAGCTTTCAAATGTAGGCTTATTACAATATTTCATAGTTGGGTCTGATCTATTACATCACATTATAGAAATGTACTTTAGAACAGCCCAATGTGTTTGTTGTTGAAATACAAAAAGAGTGTCCTAGCCATCAAACTACATGAGCAGCAATTGCATTCATGGCAAACTGTTTAAAGGTAAGTTTAAACACAAAGCTACTGTCTGTCTATCTACATGACATCACTTTAACTTCGAATTCTTTTTATAGAATAGCGATAAGGATCGTTGGAATTTTTGAAAATGTTGTTTTGAAGGTTTCTGATTGATGTTAATCATAAAATGAAAATTATGTAAGAAAGAAATGCAGAAGTTTCAGCGTAGCAAACAGAGTAAAAAAAGTACAAATCAAATCCGTACTCGTGAGTTGAGCGTGAGTGAAAGGGGGGGGCTCCTGTAGTGATTTGTTTTGCTTTTCATTTGAGGTTTTTGCTTTTAGTATCTACATGAGTAACTGTCAAAATATTGGCATCCTATATCATGTCCTTGGTTGCCATAGAAACGGCCGCCAACTTGAATTTTGATCCAATTTTCAAAATCTATCTCCTCCCTTTAGTTATGAATAAAATCACCCAAAACCTGTGCAGATCGTCTTTTCCATTCAATATCTAAAGAGTGACATCGGGTTTTTTATATTTTGGATAGGATTTTTTATGAATTTTTGAAAATACTATATGTCGTGAATGTACAAAATCGGCATTTTTATCACACACACACAAATAAGAAATTCTCAAAAAGTTAACAATATATTTTTTTAAAAGCCGACGTCATTCTATTAATATTGACAAGAAGAACCTGTGTGCCAAATATAATACAAATCGTTTGGCACGTTTTGAGTTCTCTTTCATTAGGGATCAATGATAATGTGGGTAGCGAATGATAACTTTGCTCAGCTCATGGCGATCATAAGATGAACAAAAACATTGACAATGATTGTTAAAGGTAATGATCATGATAAGAAAGGGAGAAGAAAAACATGATTGAAAGACAAAGTGAATTCCCATTTTTAAAGTCACATTACAGATGTTTGAAAATAAAAGGGCAAATATGAGAGGGGCGATAACATCAACAACAGTCATTGTCTTTATTTCACCAACCTTGTCATTTTTGGTTCTGACGAAATCGATAAGTTTGGGAATTTTCCTGATCATAACTTGTTTCATCATTGACTTTCTCCTACTTTTCTTTTCCAGGAGACCAAAGGTGAAGTCTTGGGAAGCTCGTCGGTTTTGCTGTGTCAGTTGTAAGGCGTCGCCAACCAGAGATTTGAACCTGAATGAGGAGAACAAGAGATTTGAACCTGGATGAACAGAACCAGAGATTTGAACCATGAGAAGAACCAAAGATTTGAACCTGCATGAGGATAACCAGAGATTTGAACCTGCATTAGAAGAACCAGAGATTTGAACCTGCATGAGAAGAATAAAGATTTGAACCTGGAGAACCAAAGATTTGAACCTGCATGAGGATAACCAAAGATTTGAAACCCGCACAGGATAACCAAAGATTTGAACCTGCATGAGGATAACCAAGAGATTTGAACCTGAATGGATGAGGAGAACCAGAGATGTGAATCTAGATAAGGAGAACGACATCTTTAAGCTTTACAACAACGAAACAGTTAAGACTTTAATAAATGAGATTAAATTGATAACGAAACAGAGAGGATCGAATAAGAACAAAATGATCACAACATAATAACAACATTAACAAATGTCATTGAGATAAAATACAAATATTTAAAGTTGAAAACATTAAGATCAAATTTTAACACTTGTATTTCGACTATCACTGCCAATATAACATGGTGACAACAATGAAACTCAAAACATACAACGTTTTCAGTGGACATATGTCGGCCAGGAAAGGAGCAATAACAATTCTTGTTTTGGTTCTTAGATTTTTAGGAGGGTTTACATATTCGGATACCTGGGAGGGTTCACATATTCGGGGTACTTGGGAGGGTTCATATTCGGATACTTGGGAGGGGTTTGGGAGGGTTCACATATTCGGGTACTTCAGCATCTGTATCCCTACGGATGTTACTTCTAAAAACAAATATATTACGAATGGCAAAACGCGTCATAAGAGAAGAGCAGGAATTCGAACGGGTAATAGATAA
>JAXRKP010000511.1:182500-187500 GCA_037039925.1 Doris montereyensis
AAAAACGCAATTCAAGATCTGCAGGAACAGAAAGTAAAGCTGTAATTCACAAGAGTATCAATAGTATCATGCTTTTTATGGCAATCTTCTTCACAATAATTATAATATGTCATATCAGTATTATATTATGATATATATTGTAAACATTTCTTGTGTAGAATATTTGTTGTTATAGTAAGACGACAAAGAAAGTCTTTTTGGTGCAGTATGAGGTCTGTATAGTTTAGAGAGAGAGAGAGAGAGAGAGAGAGAGAGAGAGAGAGAGAGAGAGAGAGAGAGAGAGAGAGAGAGAGAGAGAGAGAGAGAGAGAGAGAGAGGGGGAGCCAGACAGACAGGCAGGCAGATACAGAGACAGACACAACGATAGACAGACAGAGAGACATACACATACACAGAAGAGAGAGAGGAGTAAAAGACAGCGACAACTGCAGAGGAGAAGAGAATATACAATAAACGATTTATATTGTATTTTCGACAAACATACACTATTTTTAATCTGTTCTTGGTAGACGGACATGTCCGATAATAGTAGTCATAGCCTTAAACAGAAAATATGATTCCATTTCCAATCAATGTCATTACATCCATTGTAAATTTTGGCTAAAAGAGAGAGAGAGAGAGAGAGAGAGAGAGAGAGAGAGAGAGAGAGAGAGAGAGAGAGAGAGAGAGAGAGAGAGAGAGAGAGAGAGAGAGAGAGAGAGAGAGAGAGAGAGAGAGAGAGAGAGAGAGAGAGAGAGAGAGAAGAGAGAGAAAGAGAGAGGGGAAGAGGGAGAGAAAGAAAGAGAGAGAGAGAGAGAGAGAGAGAGAGAGAGAGAGACTATCTAACTATCTATCTATCTATCTATCTATCTATCTATCTATATATCTATCTATCTATCTATATGTATGTCTGTCTATCTATCTATCTATACATCTATCTATATACCTCTTTATGTCTCTCTATCTATTTATCTATGTATCTACCTATTTATCTATCTATTTATCTATCTATATATCCATCTATCTGTCTGGATATTTTTCTATATATCTATCTATTTATCTATCTATCTATCTATCCATCTATTTATCTATCTATCTATCTATCTATCTATTTATCTATCTATCTATCTATCTAGCTATCTAGCTATCTATCTATATATCCATCTATCTATATGTATGTCTGTGTATCTATCTATCTATACATCTATATATATATATATACCTCTTTATGTCTCTCTATCTATTTATCTATGTATCTACCTATTTATCTATCTATTTATCTATCTATCTGTCCATCTATCTGTTTGGATATTTTTCTATATATCTATCTATTTATCTATCTATCTATCTATCCATCTATTTATCTATCTATCTATCTATCTATCTATCTATCTATCTATATATATATCCATCTATCTATCGATCTATCTATCTATCTATCTATTTATCTCTCTATTTATCTATCTGGCTGGCTATTTTTCTATCAATCTGTAACTCTAGATATTTATCCCCGGTCTTGAATTTAGTTATTTCAAAACTTAATGAGAAAATCAAATATCAACTTACAAATCAAATTCCTCGGTATGATACCAGTCTGTATGAGGTACATCCATGGCTTGAAGAAAGGTATGTCTCACAGTATAATTACCATAATCAATTGTATTATACACAACTGTCTCACAGTATAATTACGGCAACCAATCTTATTATACACAACTGTCTCACAGTATAATTACCGCAACCAATCTTATTATACACAAATGTCTCACATTATAATTACGCAACCAAACTTATTAAACACAAATGTTGCACAGTATAATTACGGCAACCAATCTTATTATACACAACTGTCTCACAGTATAATTACGGCAACCAATCTTATTATACACAAATGTTGCACATTATAATTACGGCAACCAATCTTATTACACAACAAATGTTGCAACAAGTATAATAACCACAATGGATCGTATTATAACACAAGTGTATTATACACAAGTGCTGCACAGAATAAGATCAATAATCGTATTCATTTATATTTCACAGTTTAATTAAGATGACGTGATCGTATTACACACATTTGATTCACAGCATGGTTATGACAATCAATTGTCTTATCCGTGTATGTTTTGTAGCATAGTTAACATTGTCAACCTCTTAGGTTACAGTATAATTATGACAACCAGTCGTATCATGCACATTTTCTTCACAGGATAATTATGAGGAACCAAATGATATTATGCACTTTTATATATCTGTGTAAGAACATCTGTGATCCTTAAAGTTTTCCAGCAAGAACCAAACGATACCGCACTTGAACGAGATGTGCGATTAGCTATTGATCTTTTCTTGTCTTTTCCCCTCTGAGTGCTCACGGTACATTGCTTTTCCTCATTGATAATTTCACGGATCAAAGCAGTCATAATCTGGTTGTGGGTATATTTAATTGTGCCAATAAGTGGTACCACATGTTCTGTACTATGTCACAACTGAATGACCACAAAACAAGTGAATGCCTGCATATATCTATATTTTGTATTGTTTAATTCTTGGTTTTTCAAGGGTTATGAATCTGATATTTTGTCTCTTAGCGTAGTTTCACTTATGTTTGGCTTTTTTTTTCTTCTATCCATTCTGGTATTTACAACTAGTTTTAGATTTCTGTATTTAGTTATAACCCAAAGCTGTGGAAGCTGTGGAATATATCAATCAGTTTTGGTGTAACCCCAGGTGTGGGTTAACATGAGTGCATTTGTGCATCTTTTGTTAGATTTTTTAAAGATATGAAATCAAAGAGAAAAAAATTGAAAGGGACACGCTACATTGTAAGCTTGTAAGCACGTAAAACTGTTCGAAAGTTGGTGTTGGAGTTTGTAAATAAAGACAAGGCTTGCATTTCTTTCCCACAACCCCAAAGAGGTGGGGGGGTGTGTTCTCTGAGCTCGTCTTTTCTCGCACGACCCAAGTACAAACGCATGCCTTTACGTTACAGAAATAAAAGAGTTATGTGGAAATGTCTGAGTTGAATGTACTTTACAGGCATCTCTAATTCAATTCAATTCAACTAAAAAAAACTTTTAATCATCCCTGAAGTACAATCATTCAACAATAATTCGGAGTTAAAAAAGACGTTTAAGAAAGAAAGTGAACTGCCACGATATCAATGCTGAAAAGCGACTCTATGGGGAAAACTAATCACAAATCCATGTTTATCAAAGGGCTAGTTAGACACAACAGTATGGACATAGACGACATAAATAGAAAATGTTCGGCAACTCACTCTAAAATTTTAAAAGATATGGATCTGTGTATACATATATATATATATATATATATATATATATATATATATATATATATATATATATATATATATATATATATATATATATATATATTTATACGAAACATATATAGGCCATATATAACCAATTTGCCCACGAAAATATAGCAGGCCACGAACCAATCAGTAATTGCTTTTCTGTTTTCCTGTGAGGGTTTGGAGGACACGATGGTTCAGAAAGAAAATGTTGGCCCCTCAACCAAAAGGTCATGGGTTAAACCCCGGCAAGGTGAAACGTTTACTCGAGTGTTTAGAGTAACCCCCACCCCACAACCCCCCCCTCCCTCGGTCCAGGTAGGTGGTTTGACCCCTAGTCTTGTCGGAAACGAACGGCAAAAAGGATTTCCTGTGTGAATATCACAACTCTCCGTGTACGTTAAAGATATCTTGGCAGTTTACAACTCAATCAAGGCAAAATTCAAAATCTTACCAAAAAACCCGAGATCATGGACCTCAGAGTTGTGAATGGGGATAAAATATTTAAAAAGAAAACATGGGAAGGATAAATATCAATTCCTCTCTTTTTGTTTAAAAATGGCTACATGACCTTAGATCTCCTAAACGTTCGTCCTATTTTGTTTCAATGCATTGTTGCAGTAGAAGAAAAGTTATTTTTTTCCTGGTTTGCTGTCGATGTAGAGAGATCTGTGTGTACTGTATTTCTTCCTTTCTGCATCATTTTGACCTCCAGCAATGTACATGTAGTTGTATTTTCATTGGCAGCACTAGTTTCCATGTGTAAGTGTAATATTTATCAAGAAACTATTCCCACAATCTACTCTTTTTTATTGGTGGAAACGTAGCACAGCGGTCATTGAAAAAGTCTAGTGTAGCAGAGGATAAAAAGTGTGGATTGAATGCCTGGTTGAAAATAATATTCTTTAAAGGGGGCGCGAGTAACTATTTGCACGGTGTTGTGGCTTTTCAATGATAGACATTTCTTAAACAACGCCATTGGGAAGATACATTATATTTAGATGTAATAAGATACATTTATATCCCACATCCTTCTCCTTTTTCTTCATAAGAACTGACCAACTCAATTCTTGAGTGTAACTGTCAGCAAGCACGTTTTAATTGAACTCAAAACAATTATTCCAATATTGGTTTTAAAGTGATGTGTTTAATTCTGTTCTTAAAATCTTCAGTGCTATTGCTGTGTTTTATTTTTTGTTGGCAGTCCATTCCACAGCCTTACCCTACAAAGGTAAAATTAATGCAGGTGACAACCAATGTTTGAAGATGGGACCATGTATGTTTGACAGCCTGATCCGACTGTTCTTGTAATACATTTTTAAACTGATCTAATATGATAAACAATTGGCCATTTTTGGCCCTAAAAGAATTATTTATCATATTTCTGACTCTATATTCTTCTAATATTGAAATTGGTTCATGTTGGTTTTTGTATTTCCTTAGTTTATGTATAGTTACTAGTTTAAAAAGTGGGCTGCATTCTTTTGCACTTTCTCAATTTCTTATATGTAGGTCTGTTGATGTGGGTACCAAACACAGGTATCATAATCTAAGACTTGTAGCACTTCTCTTTTACATTTTGAGGACATGTGTAAAAGTTTCTTGTAAGGAAGACCAACAGGCCATTTGCTTTTCTGCATAGTGCTTTATGTTGTTCTTTCCATTGCAATTTAGCGTAATTTAATCCATTATACTACAGATC
>JAXRKP010000511.1:197500-207500 GCA_037039925.1 Doris montereyensis
TGTGTTGAGTAGATCTAAGCCAGCAAAGGTTTTCTCACATCTGATTTGTACAATGCTAAAACCCGCCAGGATCCCATGTTAATCATCCATAGAAAAAGATACATAAAAGACAGTAGAAAAAGAATAAAAAGGAAAGAAATAGGACCCATCAGTAAATTCCTGATTAATCTCCCCACCCCTGTGCACATAAATGAACACGCCTGACGAAACTCCATCCATGTGCATATAAATGAACACGCCTGACGAAACTCCATCCATGTGCACATAAATGAACACTCCTCACGAAACCCCATCCATGTGCACATAAATGAACACTTCTGACGAAACCCCATCCATGTGCATATAAATGAACACTCCTGACGAAACCCCATCCATGTGCATATAAATGAACACGCCTGACGAAACCCCATCCATGTGCATATAAATGAACACTTCTGACGAAACCCCATCCATGTGCACATAAATGAAACACTCCTGCATATAAATGAAACCCCATCCATGTGCACATAAATGAACACTCCTGACGAAACCCCATCCATGTGCACATAAATGAACACTCCTGACGAAACCCCATCCATGTGCATATAAATGAACACTTCTGACGAAACCCCATCCCTGTGCACATAAATGGACACTCTGACGAAACCCCATCCATGTGCACATAAATGAACACTCCTGACGAAACCCCATCCATGTGCACATAAATGAACACTCCTGACGAAACCCCATCCATGTGCACATAAATGAACACTCCTGACGAAACCCCATCCATGTGCATATAAATGAACACTTCTGACGAAACCCCATCCATGTGCACATAAATGAACACTCCTGACGAAACCCCATCCATGTGCATATAAATGGAAAACACTCCCTCTGACGAAACCCCATCCATGTGCACATAAATGGACACTCCTGACGAAACCCCATCCATGTGCATATAAATGAACACTCCTGACGAAACCCCATCCATGTGCATATAAATGAACACTGACGAAACCCCATCCTGACAAATGAACAACGAAACCCCATCCATGTGCATATAAATGGACACGTCTGACGAAACCCCATCCATGTGCACATAAATGAACACGTCTGACGAAACCCCATCCATGTGCACATAAATGGACACGTCTGACGAAACCCATCCCTGTGCACATAAATGGACACGTATGACGAAACCCCATCCATGTGCACATAAATGAACACTGACAAACCCCATCCATGTGCACATAAATGAACACCTGACGAAACCTCATCCATGTGCACATAAATGAACACTTCTGACGAAACCCCATCCATGTGCACATAAATGAACACTTCTGACGAAACCCCATCCATGTGCATATAAATGAACACTTCTGACGAAACCCCATCCATGTGCATATAAATGAACACTTCTGACGAAACCCAATCCATGTGCATATAAATGAACACTTCTGACGAAACCCCATCCATGTGCACATAAATGAACACGCCTGACAAAACCCCATCCATGTGCACATAAATGAACACTTCTGACGAAACCCCATCCATGTGCACATAAATGGACACGTCTGACGAAACCTCATCCATGTGCACATAAATGAACACTTCTGACGAAACCCCATCCATGTGCATATAAATGAACACTTCTGACGAAATCCCATCCATGTGCATATAAATGAACACTTCTGACGAAACCCCATCCATGTGCATATAAATGAACACTTCTGACGAAACGCAATCCATGTGCACATAAATGGACACGTCTGACGAAACCCCATCCATGTGCACATAAATGAACACGCCTGACAAAAACCCCATCCATGTGCACATAAATGAACACTTCTGACGAAACCCCATCCATGTGCACATAAATGGACACGTCTGACGAAACCCCATCCATGTGCACATAAATGAACACTTCTGACGAAACCCCATCCATGTGCATATAAATGAACACTTCTGACGAAACCCCATCCATGTGCACATAAATGAACACGTCTGACGAAACCCAAATCCTTCCTTTCCCATGAACCGAGCTATCGGTTTTTATCGAGGCTTGAGAACCCTAGCACTTTGTCTATGTTCCGTAGAAATTTGGAAGCCTCTCGAAGTTTGCCTGTGTTTCATGCGGTTTTAGATTTCACTTGATTTTTTAAATCGGGTGATCTCGGGGTTTTTTTTTTTGGTAGAATTTTTTTAAGTTTGCCTGGGCTGCCCCGTAAACTGCACACGGGATCTTCGCTTTATCGTCCATTTCCGATGGGACTAGTTGTCGACCCACTTACCCAAACCAGGGAGTGGGATATTATTCGAGAAAACTCGAAAAATTGTTGATTTATCAGGCACTAACCTGTGACCTTTTGGTTGAGAGGCCGACACCTTGCCTCTGTTCCGCCGAGACAGAGAGAGAGACAGAGAGAGAGAGAGAGAGAGAGAGAGAGAGAGAGAGAGAGAGAGAGAGAGAGAGAGAGAGAGAGAGAGAGAGAGAGAGAGAGAGAGAGAGAGAGTGAGTGAGAGAGAGAGAGAGAAGGAGATATAGAGATATATATATATATATATATATATATATATATATATATAGAGAGAGAGAGAGAGAGAGAGAGAGAGAGAGAGAGAGAGAGAGAGAGAGAGAGAGAGAGAGAGAGAGAGAGAGAGAGAGAGAGAGAGAGAGAGGGAGAGAGAGAAGAGAGAGAAAGAGAGAGAGAGAGAGAGAGAAAGAGAGAGAGAGAGAAAGAGAAAGAGAAAGAGAGAGAGAGAGAGAGAGAGAGAGAGAGAGAGAGAGAGAGAGAGAGAGAGAGAGAGAGAGAGAGAGAGAGAGAGAGAGAGAGAGAGAGAGAGAGAGAGAGAGAGAGAGAGAGAGAGAGAGAGAGAGAGAGAGAGAGGATGAGGAGGGAAGAAGAGAAACAGATAGTTAGACAGACAAACAGACATAGAGACAGGGACAGAGAGATATATAGAGAGAGAGAAAACAAAGAAAAGACAATGACTATAATGTTATTGTACACATTTCATGCTCTTTCAAACAATAAAATAATGTGCTTTAAACAATTAAACCTGATTTGCCATGACATTTCACTTTTGCGTAAAATTCAGATTCAGTTCATTCAGCTTACCTTCGCGTAAATCAGTGTTCAAATTAAAACTCAGTGAAAGATAGTCAATTACACTTGATACGATCTCCTTGCACACGATAAAAACAATCCTTCTAACATTGAAAATGTGTACTCTTTGAATGGAAGAGCAAATAACTTTTGCTGTGACTTGTGCCTATTGAGACTACAGAGCGCCAGAAAAGCAGAATAGAGAAAAGGGGTAACTTTACTTGTTAACAGTTTTGTCATATGAAAAGGACAACGATTAAAAAACAATCGCAATGACTGTAATGGAACACACAAAGTGAATACGTTATAAGCAATGGATTACTATGCTTGATTCTTCCTCCAAGACCTAGTTCTTTTTTTTTTTCTTCTAAATCAACCTAAATTTCAAATGTTTCTTTTCTTTTAAAAAGCGATCGATGACGCAAACCAAGAATAAGACAAAGTGTAGCTGCAACCTTTACAATAGAGCATATCGACTTAGTCGTAATATACAGAAACACTACATGGTTTGTTGTGCGTGTGTCACAACGCATAGGCAAACTGTTAGACCATGAAACACAGAGACCACACGTAGCGAGGGATTATCAGCAATTGACTGCCTGAAGGAGCGTGCATTCATTAAAGGCTAGCAATAAAATTATGTGTGAGTGCTGAAACTATAGCACTAATCCGATTTAGATTCTTGTTTGGCTTCATTGCTGTCCTTTCAGTCATAATCGACAAGTTAGAACCACCGTAGGTCTTCCCAACCCGCTCATGTTTCCTTACTCCTTCGATGTGGCTTTACTCGAGTGATCGTCTCCGTTACTGACGTGAACAACCTTGTATAAACAATTGAAGCAATTAATATAGGCCTACTCTTCGTAAAGATTTGAATGCCGTGATCAGTCACACAAGATTTTTTAATTAATGTCCATTACAGCTTTTGTTCAGTCACATGAAAATATAAGGTTTAAGGCCAAATATTTAGAGAAGCTGGATTGGATCATGAAAATATGAAGAAAAATTGGGCTGATCGTATGTGTGTGTGTGTGTGTGTGTGTGTGTTTTTTTTTGTGTTTTTTGTTTTAGTAAGGTAGGAAAGATTCTGGTTCACAACTATTCTGTCAAAAGACAGCTTGTGAACACAGAGAAAGAGAGAGAGAGAGAGAGAGAGAGAGAGAGAGAGAGAGAGAGAGAGAGAGAGAGAGAGAGAGAGAGACAGAGAGACAGAGACAGAGACAGGGGGGAGAGAGAGAGAGAGAGAGAGAGAGAGAGAGAGAGAGAGAGAGAGAGAGAGAGAGAGAAAGAGAGAGAGAGAGAAGAGAGAGAGAGAGAGAGAGAGAGAGAGAGAGAGAGAGAGACAGACAGACAGACAGATAGACAGAGAGATAGAGAGAGGGAGAAAGAGAGAAAAGAGATGGAGAGAGAGAGAGAGAGAGAGAGACGGCGACAGAGAGAGAGAGAGAGAGAGAGAGAGAGAGAGAGAGAGAGAGAGAGAGATAGAGAGAGAGAGACAGAGAGAGGAGAGAGAGAGAGAGAGATAGAGAGAGACAGAGACAGACAGAGGGAGGGGAGGGAGAGAGAGAGAGAGAGAGAGAGAAAAGAGAGAGAGAGGGAGAGGGAGAGAGGAGAGAGAGAGAGAGAGAGAGAGAGAGAGAGAGAGAGAGAGAGAGAGAGAGAGAGAGAGAGAGAGAGAGAGAGAGAGAGAGAGAGAGAGAGATTATTACTCTAGGAAAGCATATGGCGGAAAGACAGACCGGTATGATGATTACAAGAAAAATGTTTAATGTTAAAACGTTTCCCTGCAAATCATGGTATTGTGTGGTCATTTACACCCTTTGAGTCATCCGCATGAAATGGCTACAGCTTGCTTGTCTATTACAGGTCAACATATCAGATCCACGGGTCTACATGCCCACAGATCATGTCTACAGGTCCATAGATCGGGTCCACAGTTTCACATATCCACAGATCATGTCCACAGGTCCACAGGTCCACAGGTCCACATGTCCACAAATCAAGTGCACGGGTCCACATGTCCACAGGTCCATATGTCCCCATGTCCACAGGTCCACATTTCCACAGATCAGGTCCACAAGTCCACATGTCCACAGGTCCAAAGTTCCACATGTCCATAGACCAGGTTCACAGGTCCACAGGTCCACAGATCTACATATCCTCATGCCCATAGCTCCGCATGTCCACAGATCAGGTATACAGGTCCACAGGTCTACATGTACACAGGTCCATAGGTCCACATGTCAACAGATCAGGTCCAAGGGTCCACATGTCCACAGGTCCACAGGTGCACAGATCCACATATTCACAGATCAGGTCATCAGGCCATCAGGTCATCAGGTCATCAGGTCATCAGGTCCACAGGTTCACAGGTCCACTGGGATGAAGACCTGCTAGTTGCGTTCCGTTATCGTAATGATAACATATTTCTTGTGATTAGCTTTGCATTGTTAGAGTCACCAGTGCAAGTGATGGATGGCGAGAAGTCTGGACAGGGTGCTACTTGTGCTCTCTCTGCACATTATGTCCAATCGGATCGTTGTCTTGCCATTTACATACCTGCACATAATTAATTCAAATTTATGACATATTAAACGCTAAAAAAGATGTGATTTTTTTCACGGATACTTTGCTTCCTTTTTAGTCGGGTAGCCTTACTGAGTTTTTCCTTCCTTTCTCTTTTTATAAAAAGAACTATATATCATGTTATGCTATAATATATTGTTAAGTGGGAAACAATGGCAAAAATAGAATACGCTTACGTAAGAATACGTATTCATTCACACGTGGTCGAATTTTAAAAGAAGAAATGAATGGTTTGGATGGAACAGAGAATGTGACAGATTTTGAAATGCTATTATAATAGAAAAGCTCTTTGATTTTTTTCGGATGCATTAATATAATTAAGTAGCAAAGCTTTTTGATCTTTTATTGCTGTTGTGTTTTTCTTTGACTAGACACCGTACATAACGTAACAGCCATGGATATCACGAAGAGACATTTGCATTCCTGGCACCTTAACCCAATCACGTGACAGATTAAAATATCTTTAATCACTTTTGTTTTTACTATTTTATTTAATCACACATATTTTGAGGAAAATTCAACTTGGGGTGAAACTCCGCAGACACGAAATGACAAGGTAACAAAAATGTCACCAAAGTGACAAATACCGCCTCTACGTTATTACTGCAGTCACGTTTTGTGTAAGCGCTTTTTTTGTTGATTTGATCCATTGATTTACCCACATCCATTGATTTACCCACATCCATTGATTTACCCACATCCATTGATTTACCCACATCCATTGATTTACCCACATCCATTGATTTACCCACATCCATTGATTTACCCCACATCCATTTGATTTAGTCACATCCATTGATTTACCCACATCCATTGATTTACACATCCATTGATTTACCCACATCCATTGATTTACCCACACCCATTGATTTACCCATCCATTGATCCATTGATTTACCCACATCCATTGATTTACCCACATCCATTGATTTACCCACATCCATTGATTTACCCACACCCATTGATTTACCCACACCCATTGATTTACCCACATCCATTGATTTACCCACATCCATTGATTTACCCACATCCATTGATTTACCCACATCCATTGATTTACCCACATCGTTTTAATCGTCCGTCTCCGATGGAACTAGGTGTCAATCCATCTACCTAGACCAGGGCAGTAGATTTTGCTCGAAAAAACTCGAGAAAAAATTTCCAACCGTTAATGGGGTCTCGAACCCACTACCCTTTGGTTGAGAGGCCGATACATTGTCTCTAGATTACCGAGTCCCCCATTGCTTGAGTGCAACGTATTAGATAAAAAATAATTCCATGTAAGAGACGTTATTTTGTATTTCTTGTTGTTTTCGATGGTCCTTAGTTTCTTATTTTTGATATTTACCTCAGCTCGTTCTTGCCCCGCCACCAAACTCGAACAATGTTTTACAGCAATATCCATAATTATTTTGTCATCGGTTTCTCGTAGCTTCAAACAGGTGAGATGATGATTAGACATCGGAGAATAATTCTGCCAGATCCGTTATATAACCTCGGGTCAGTGTCGACATTTTGCATAAAGGCCAGCCAGTTCTTTGAACTGTAAATGGAACTTTCAACGTACACGTCATCATGGAAGCATACGTTGTGTCCTAGGTTTAGGTTTACGTCCTGTTTGCTTTTGTTTCAGATCTTTCATGATTCAAGAAGTTGGAAAATGTGGAGAGGGGGGGGTGGTGGTTACCTGGCATTATCTAGATCGGTGTTTGCTTGTTCCCCTACCCTCGAGATCCGAACTAGGACCCTGAAATCTACGGGGCGAACAACATACAACACTTGTACCATATGCACATCTTGCATGGTTGTTTGATTAAAGTCTTTTTAACAAGCCACGTATTAAAAACATGAAAAGGGTCAGCTAATGATACGGAAAATGAATATAGAAAAATTTAGTAGTACCAGCACAGTGCAATTTCAAACTTGGAGCTATTCAGAGACTAACAAATAAATAAATAGAAATCTGAACTAAACCAAGGAATGGGGTTAGTTACCGTAGATCTATATAAATAGATCTAAATGATACGATTTAGATAGATCTAGTTTCTTTTATTACAAATTGCATGAATATTTAAATTAACGACGGGGAATCTCGCGACGCATCTTGCATCCATTGCTCTATTTAGCATCGCAACTAAACGTTACCTTCAAATTTAGACATTTCTTTACGTGTGCTATTTCTTTTCGATTAACTTTGTTTTTATTCCTTTATTCACAGATTATCTGACCAATGTACAATGTATAGATCTAAATCTAGTCTCTATGATTTCAGTACATTATACAGTCTTCTTTTTTGCGGCTCTGTCCCATATTGTATTGACGGTAAAGACTTTTAACTTCGTTCTTGATATTGCGATGGATAAACCTGTGATGATTATTTCAAACCGTGGGTCCAACAAAAGCAAAACTGAAGTGAAATTCTAAAGAAAAGCAAATTGCTTGAAATCATTGCAAACGGAAGGTATTAGAATATTCATTTTATGATAGAAATAGATATTTTATTGATCTTTTGTCAAATTATGAAGTAAAACGGGTTAGCGTTGTCTTCATATCTGAAAAATCCATGTCGCTGAATACGAAAAAAAAAATATTCATAGATACGCAACTATACAACGAAATCGTTATTAAAGTGAATAAAAACGACGGAACAGAATCACTGCACACAAATTGCAGCCAAAATATATTTGGTAGAATAGTGAGCATTGTTTCGCAAACACAAATTCACGCCTACAAAATACAAGTGTATGTCTGTCAACTTGGAAAGCATGGTCAGTTTTGCCAAAAGGACTGTCCGCCATCTTGCTACTCGAATTGCAGGTGCCAAGAAAATGAAAATTGTCAAAATGTCACAGGAAAATCATGCCCACCATCATGCATCGCTTTGGCGGGCAGTAAAAACGGTTGCTCCTCTGTCAAAGCTCAAAAGCAGGCAAAGGCCAAATACTTAAACATAGCCAACCAAGGCAGCCATGATTACAACGTTTCTATCTGGCATTCCACAGTATACGTATTTCAAAGGTATGAAACAGGCCTATATGTCAACACCATGTTTTGATTTTTTATTAACACCAGGCAAGGCAGCCGCTCTCATATCACTGACTATCAGCTGAAATTTGATGAACACGTTTTTGTTTCCGGTCTTGTGGTGGATTTTCGCCAATTTAATTTGGCTTTGCCGTCTACACTGCGGATCACAATCGACGATAAACTCTGTCACGCTACCTCAGATAACAGATTTGTGGGGGTCAAAGGTCACTACCCCTGCCAGTCTTTCGGAGCACACGGACGTGTAGACCTTGAACATAACCTCTTTTGAAACTGAAAACAAAAAAGAAATAATATGTTGAAAATTTGTAGCGTTCGAATTCGAGCATGTCATCCGTCATTTTATGGACCTTTGTGCAGCCAGCCTTGTAAGTGCTTGGCGTTGCCTTGCCATCCGGTCACTGGTGCATGCTCGCATGACAACGTGCATTGTAGAGCAGGGTTACAAGGGGCACAGTTGTGCCACTGTTGATATCTTAGCTACGCAAGTAGCCAACAAAGTGACCAGTGGAAAACTTGAGTAAGTACACACATTTTAATTATAGTTTGTTGTTTTAGGGTTGGTCGATTTTTTGTTTGTACATCTGCTTCCTGAATCTCATAACTTCAGTTAAACATAATGCTACTTTCCTCATGAGAATAGTTGCCGTATTTATGACGAGATTCAACAACAACAAATGCTTTCTTTCTTTCTTTATCAGTTCCCATTCTACCTTTCGGTGTATGGGTTCAGATGCCCGAGATTATCTTTCTACAGGATGCCCTCTCCTAGCCTTTTCTGTTTCCTTCCAAAAACGTTATATTTCTATGCTTCAATGCCTCTTTTATATCTTCTTCCCGCTTTCTCCGAGGTCTGCATTTTGGTCTTTTATCTTGGGCTATGACACTGTATACTGATTTAGCTATTGTATTGTCATTCATTCTGTTTACATGCCCAAACCATCTCAATTTATTTGTTTCTATCTTAGTTTTCATGCCATCTGCTTTGGTTTGATCTCTTATTGTTTGTTTCTGATTTTGTCTCTTTTAGTTTTCCCTACTATTCTTCTTAGATATTTCATTTCAGCTGCCTGTCCTCTACTGTATTCTCTTCTGTCTAAGGTCCAAGTTTCGGTGCCATAGAGGAGAGTATGATAATAAACTGTATTGTATACTGCCATTTTGGTTTTTGTTGACATTTCTTGCTTACCTACAAATGCCTTTCCTAGATGGTTATATATTGCACTTGCCTTTTAGATTCTCTGGATGATTTCTCCTCTTAGTTTTCCCACTGAGTTAAT
>JAXRKP010000511.1:217500-220000 GCA_037039925.1 Doris montereyensis
GAGGACTACGTTTTAAAGCCTACAAATACTTTGTTCATGTACATATTTTAAGGCTGCATTGTCTCAATTCTGGTCACTAAGGGTGGCTTTGAGTTCAAGATGGCTGCGTTGTCTCAATTATGGTACTGGGGTGGCTTTTGAGTTCAAGATGGCTGCATTTTCTCAAATCTGGTCACGGAGGGTGGCTTTGAGTTCAAGATGGCTGCGTTGTCTCAATTCTGGTCACTAAGGGGTTAGAGTTCAAGATGGCTGCGTTGTCCTAATTCTGGTCACTAAGGATGGTTTAGTTCAAAATAGCTGCGTTATCCCAATCCTGGTCACTAAGAATGGCTTTGAGTTCAAGATGGCTGCGTTGTCTCACTTCAGGTCATTGAGGATGGCTTTGAGTTTAAGATGGCTGCGTTGTCTCAATTATGGTTACCTGGGGTGGCTTTGAGTTCAAGATGGCTGCATTGTCTCAATTCTGGTCACTGACGGTGGCTTTGAGCAAGATGGCTGCGTTGTCTCAATTCTGAGAAATGAGGGTGGCTTTGAGTTCACGGTGGCTGCGTTCTCTCAATTCTGGTCCCTAACGGCTTAGAGTTCAAGATGGTTACGTTGTCTCAATTATAGTCACTAAGGGCTTAGAGTTCAAGATGGCTGTGTTGTCCCAATTCTGGTCACTAAGGATGGTTTTGTTCAAAATAGCTGCGTTGTCCTGGTCACTAAGAAGGGCTTTGAGTTCAAGGTGGCTGCGTTGTCTCACTTCAGGTCATTGAGGATGGCTTTGAGTTCAAGACGGCTGCGTTGTCCCAATTCTGATCACTGAGGGTGGCTTTAAGTTCACGATGGCTCCGCTGTCCCAATTCTGGTCACTAAGGATGGCTTTTGAGTTCACGATGGCTGCGTTGTCTCAATTCTGGTCACTAAGGGGGCTTTGAGTTCACGATGGCTGCGCTGTCTCAATTCTGGTCACGAAGGATGGCTTTAAGTTCAAGATGGCTGGTCTGTCTCAATTTTGATCAATAAGGGCTTAGAGTTCAAGATGGCTGCGTTGTCTCAATTCTGGTCACTGAGGGTGGCTTTGAGTTCAAGATGGCTGCGTTGTCTCAATTATGGTCATTGAGGATGGCTTTAAGTTCAAGATGGCTGCTTTGTCTCAATTCTGCTCACTTAAGGTGGCTTTGAGTTTAAGATGGCTGCATTGTCTCAATTATGGTCACTGGGGGTGGCTTTGAGTTCAAGATGACTGTGTTGTCTCAATTATGGTCATTAAGGGTGGCTGTGAGTTCACGATTGCTGCGTTGTCTCAATTCTGGTCAATGAGGATGACTTTGAGTTCAAGATGGCTCCGCTGTCCCAATTCTGGTCACTAAGGATGGCTTTGAGTTCAAAATGGCTGCGTTGTCTCAATTCTGGTCACTAAGGTGGCTTTGAGTTCAAGATGGTTGCGTTGTCTCAATCCTGGTCACTAAGGGGGCTTTGAGTTCACGATTGCTGCGTTGTCTCAATTCTGGTCACTGAGGGTGGCTTTAAGTTCACGATGGCTGCGCCGTCCCAATTCTGGTCACTAAGGATGGCTTTGTGTTCAAAATGGCTGCGTGGTCTCAATTCTGGTCACTAACGGCTTAGAGTTCAAGATGGTTGCGTTGTCTCAATTCTGGTCACTAAGGGGGGCTTTGAGTTCACTATGGCTGCGTTGTCTCAATTCTGGTCATTAAGGGGGGCTTTGAGTTCACGATGGCTGCGTTGTCTCAATTCTGGTCACTAAAGGATGGCTTTAAGTTCAAGATGGCTGGTCTGTCTCAATTTTTGATCAATAAGGGCTTAGAGTTCAAGATGGCTGCGTTGTCTCAATTCTGGTCACTGAGGGTGGCTTTGAGTTCAAGATGGCTGCGTTGTCTCAATTATGGTCATTGAGGATGGCTTTAAGTTCAAGATGGCTGCTTTGTCTCAATTCTGCTCACTTAGGGTGGCTTTGAGTTCACTCAATTATGGTCACTGGCTTTGGAGTTTGATGGTTGTTCATGGTCACTAAGGGGGCTTTGAGTTCAAGATGACTGTGTTGTCTCAATTCTGGTCATTAAGGGGGCTTTGAGTTCACGATGGCTGCGTTGTCTCAATTCTGGTCACTAAGGGGGCTTTGAGGATGGCTGTTGTCTCAATTTTAAGATGGCTTTAAGTTCAAGATGGCTGGTCTGTCTCAATTTTGATCAATAAGGGCTTAGAGTTCAAGATGGCTGCGTTGTCTCAATTCTGGTCACTGAGGGTGGCTTTGAGTTCAAGATGGCTGCGTTGTCTCAATTATGGTCATTGAGGATGGCTTTAAGTTCAAGATGGCTGCTTTGTCTCAATTCTGCTCACTTAGGTGGCTTTGAGTTCAAGATGGCTGCGTTGTCTCAATTATGGTTACCTGGGGTGGCTTTGAGTTCAAGATGGCTGCATTGTCTCAATTGTGGTCACTGGGGGGGTGAGGGGGCTTTAAGTTCAAGATGGCTGCTTTGTCTCAATTGTGGTTACT
>JAXRKP010000511.1:225000-260000 GCA_037039925.1 Doris montereyensis
TTATAAAAATCAATATCAACAATAATCTAGACTTAGAAATGCCTCTAAACAGGTTTTTAGATTTTTAGATAATTCATCTATTGCCAGAGCCTATTATTTGAGAAATCGATATTTTTTACCATAAAAATCGGTCTCGTGTGCCCTTAAGATCGATCTAAGGGACGTAATTCGACATTATCTTCATCTTTCCTGTCACCCTACAGGGAGGGTGGGGGGACTCGGTAGTCCAGAGGCAAGGTGTCGGCCTGTCAACGAAAAGGTAATGGGTTCGAGCCACACCAACGGTTGAAAAATGTCCTTTTTTTTTTTAGCAAAATTTACCTTCCTGGTCCAGGTAGGTGGATCGACACCTAGTCCCATCGGAGAAGGACGATAAAAAGAAGGTCACGTGTGCAGATCACAACACTATGTGCAGGTTAAAAATCCCTTGACTGTTTACAGGGCAGTCCGAGCAAAATATAAAAAACCATACCAAAATCTCTAATGAAAGGTACTTCACTCAGCTTTTCTTCACTTAACTCAAGTGTGAATAAATACCCACCTATAGGTATAGACAGATCTTTGTGAGAGTGTTAGTACGAAGCGCCTAACAGGTTACTGTACGACATGCTCTCCTGGAGATAAGGAGGACTTTGAGGGGAAATGGCTCCCGTTTGGGGTTAAATCATGTACAATCCGGGAGTCTGCATTTGTGCTGGGATATGGAATATAAATTCAATATTTCCCTTTATCTTTAGTCGTCCTTTATCAGAACACTATTTTGTTTATGTCTATTGGTTCGTAGAAAATGAAAGTAGCAATATACATAAAGATAGTACATTGAAAAGCATGAATACACAATGCACTTTTACTCCCACATCCGTCACAACAATTATATTTGAGTGACAAACATATTTGATTTGATTTTGAGGTATACATAGAGTTCTGTATCTTCCTGTTTATTTTAACAACATTTAATGGTTTGGGGTGTGTTGTTTTTTGTTCTTTCTTTTTTTTGTTTTTTATTTTATATTGTATAAACCTATGATAAACAAGGAGGACATTTTATCTTCTTTATCTTTCTTGCTTGTTAGAAATGTTCTTAAAATCTTTGGGGTTTTTGATTTATGTAGTCGATTTCAATTGATTTTTAACTTCTTTTTTTAACAAAAACTTTGGTTGAAACACACACTACTTAGTCATACAAACACACATCAGTGGATGAACATTTCGGTAAACTGAATTGACTTTTTTTCATGGCCAACCGAAGAAAGACTTTATGTTGTATTTATTTTTAATTCGTCTTACAGAAAATTTTACTTGTTTTCTAGAATTATTTTTTTTTATCATTATGATTTGTTTTCCACTATAATTTTCAAGAAATTATTTTCCCTCGTGTTCTAAAATGTATCAAACGAATAAAATGTCTATAAAAGGTAATCCAAGGTATGTTTACCATTACACTGTTTTGGTCCTGTTCATTCTCTGTACTTGGATGACAGCTGTTTTAAAGTAACCTCAAATGTAAACTATCGTCTGTTTCTTTTTCTTCTTCTGCGTTATCTCCTTTTTCTTTTTTTTGTACTAAATCAGGTTGAATTGATTAAAGAAAACTTGGAAGATTGCAAGGTCTGCCATTTAGATATAGAAATACTCCATCGCTAAGGTGTAGGTCGTTGAGTTCTAACATTAGACGATGATTTAAGTAGTCCCATTTAAGTAAGGTCTTGATTGGCTGAGAGCGGTAGAAGTGTATTTTGAAAATTGCGCATTATGAACTCATAATGCACCATAGCATTATAATAATAAGGAAACCAAGAGTGTCCATTTTTCCTGGTCACCCTGTAATATAATATCTCTTACGCTATTTCTCCCTCTTCCAGGATAGTAGGTGTTTTCCACCAAACATCCTCAGCATCAAGCGATATGGTTCCATTTTCCGGCGTAGATGCCACTCACAGTAATCTGGGCATTGTGAAAAACCAATTAGAATTGGAGAAAAGGATAGAAGACATGGTGGACAAAAGACACAATACTTTTATAAGGTTACCAATAAGAATCAAGCGCTACATTTTATCAAAAAGTATTCTATACGCGAGTTTAAACCATCTTGCGTCTTATGGTTCTAACCTACTCAAACCTTACTTTTTTTGCAAGGCTAATAATAACCGAATGCCCATCGACAGAGCATCCTACTCATAGTGTTGTGCATAGCGTTATGCTCCGGATCAAAATGTAGACTTAACATCAACACATTGTTCTTGCCCACTGCATTTTAGATGTGCAGTCCTGCCACCCTGATGAATTACCACACAACTCATTCGTTCAGAGAACTGGGTTTTCTGATTGTATTCAATACTTACGTCGGTTTTAAACTAGACTTAACATAGACCTGTCCTTTTGTTGTTGTTGTTGTTGTTGTTGTTATTGAAGATGACGATGGTAATGATGGCGATGACGATAATGATGAAGATGTTCTTGTTTGTTGTTGTCTTTTTGTTTCGTTTTTTATATTTCTTTCGTTTATATTTTGGTGTGTTGTTTTCATTGTAGCGACAGTTCCATATTTTCACTTTTATTTTTAAAAATTCCCAATCAATATTCAACTTGTCCAATGTTACTGAAGCGTACACGTGGCTGTCAGCGATATGACGGTGATCCAATTACCAATTACCAATAAACTGTTTTGCATCGCTTAGAAAATCACAAACAAATATGCTATAACTCAACTATTAGGGGCGTATGACAATGCCTCCTAAGTCAAAACATGCAAAGTATGACCTGTATTTAGACAGTAGAACAAAGCTAGGTGTCTCTGCTACACGTTAATATTTTAATTTTTCACCATTGATTCGAAAGGTTGAAAATAATAAATAGCTTTATATACAGGCCTTACCTATGAAGAAATGAGAAACGAAACGACAAAAGAAAAGAAATGACATGATGTTTTCATATTTCGCTAATCGAAAACTAAGTGACAAAGAAGACGTACTGAATGCAAAACCTAAATCACTTAGATCTAAATATAGAAAATAATCTTTCCCGAAAGGATCAAATCAGAAATCTCTGACAAACAGAGTCGATGAAAAGGAATAAATCCATGGCACCTTGTTTTGAGCGAGTAGACAGGTTTTCAACTTTTCGATCGCCGCATGAAAATCTGATTCAGTGTCACGTGATTCAATTCTACATTAATTATATAATATAGATTATTGTTATTCGCGTAAATTTGAATTTAAAAAAAGAGTGTGGAAAGCATACAACAGACAAATCAATCTTTCAGTATAGCAGATGTAAAGTCATAATATTCAAGCATAATGAAAGTTATGAGTTATACACCATCTAATTCTATACATGTTGTTTTTGCAATCGACCAAAATCAGGGCCGATCACGTCACCTATGGGTATACGCATCCTGAGGAGACGATGCGGCAAGCCACCATTACCGCTAGGCGCTTTTGATTTGATTTGATTTACCCACAATCACAAAAAGGTGATCTCGGTTTTTTTTTAAATGGGACTTTTAATTTTTCCAGACTGCCCTGTAAACAGCCAAGGCATCTTCAACGTGCACAGAGTGTTGGGATCTGCATAAGGGACCTCCTTATTATCGTCCGTTTTAAATGGGACTAGGTGTCGATCCACCTATCTGGACTCGAGAAAATGTTTCAACCGTTGACGGGGCTCAAACCTCTACCCTTTCGTTGAGAGGCCGACATCTTGCCTTTTGGACTACTGAGTCGCATCACTACGCGCAGTGACAAGAACATTTGCTTGATATGATTTGAGACGATTGATAATGAAAACAGTCATCTTCATCGTCGACGTCAATGTTTATGAAAATTGTGAGAAAGGTAGTGTTGACGTTATTGATGCAGACGGACGATAACAGTAATTTTATTGTCGACATCGATATTTTTTTAATTTGTTAGAAAGCTGGTGTTGACGTTATAGATGAAGACGGACGATAACAGTGGGTTTTTTTTCGTCGACATCGATATTTATGAAAATCATTAGAAAGGTGAGGATAACGTTATTAATGCAGACGGACGATAACAGTAAAATTCATCGTCGACATCGAGTTTTTATGAAAATTGTTAGAAAGGTGAGGATAACGTTATTAATGCAGACGGACGATAACAGTCATTTTCATCGTCGACATCGATATTCATGAAAAATGTGAGGAAGATGGTGTTGAGGCTATAGATGCAGACGGGCGTGACAATGTCAACTTGTAGCCTTGCACTGACGTAACACATAATTTGCCGATTAATCCATACGTTACATTTCACACGCTGTATATTATGCAGTATTACATTATGTATTCAGGAAATTAATAGCCCTTTGCGTCTGTCATATATTTATTGTTTCATTCGTAGCACATTAAAGTTCATGAATATTTACAATTTATTTTGTTCGTGTTGCTAACAAAGACTGGGTGCCTCCGACTTCGTAACTTTGATTTAATTGTAACGATATTGATTTAGCTGTAATTTATGTATACAGATAGTTATATTTAGATAACAATGCAAAATGTAACATTCTAGTTCAAGTGATGGCTGTCATGAGACAACACTTCTATAGCTTGTGGCAGTGGAAACAACGTGAGGATCACTTCCTAGGTTTCAATGGTCAGAGGACTACGATGACAAGAAAATAACAGTGGCTCCAATAGGACAATTTACTTTTTCTTTTTGGACGCGTCAATTACGATGTAAGTAAAAACTCCTGGTGTTAGTGCGATGTGACGATAATGTACGAGGAATGTGAGATCTCTTTTCTAAAGCGTTATACAGAGGACGAGTAAAAGCCATGAAGAAATAATTGCTGGGTAGATTTACGAAGATGCAGAGGTTGACCTAATGACATTGGTCAATAGACAAGTTCAGCTGTTGTTTCTCATTTTTTGTGTTGTGTTTTAATTTGTTTTTTTTTCATCAAAACTCACTAATTCAATAAGTATTGTACGGTGCTAATGGAAGTGAAACCTGGACCTTTGACAGTAGAGAGTACTGTAGAGTATAGGCAGCTGAAATGAAATATCTAAATAGAGTAGTAGGGAAAACTAAAAGAGACAAAATCAGAAACACAAAAATAAAAGATCAAACTAAAGCAGATCGCATAAAAACTAAGATAGAAATAAATTCTTTGAGATTGTTTGGGCATGTAAACAGAATGAAAGGCAGTAGAATAGCTAAATCAGCATACAGTGCTAAAGCCCAAGGTAAAAGACCAAAAAGGCAGACCTCGGAGAAAGTGGGAAGAAGATATAAAAGAGGCATTGAAGAATAGAAATTTAACATTTTTTGAAGAAAACAGAAAATGCCAGGACAGGGCATTCTGGAGAAAGATCATCTGCACCTGAACCCATACACCGAAAGGTAGAATGGGAACTGATAAAGAAAGAAAGAAAGACAGAAAGCTATTAGCATGCGTAGTGAAGGAAATGACATTGAATAATATTTAAAGCCCCATATGAACAAAGACGAGACAAATACAAAGAAAAGACAGGAAAAAAATCCTGGCCACTTACGTCATCATGCCATCATATTGTTAGTCTTCCTGGGTCTTGGCTGCCATGACGTACATCATTTTGTTAATTCATTGTCCCGTGACCTCTGTGGCGGCACCCCTCGCCTCGCCATGAAAGGAGAGCTAACTACACTCTTTATTTTTTCGGTCTATTCCTTATATTTGTCTTTGTTCCTATGGGGCTTTAAATATTATTCAATGCCACTTCCTTCACTTTCGTCATACCCCTTGCCTCACTGTTCGTCTAGCATCCGTATTAAATTGCAATATATTAGATAAAATGTTGATTTTCAAGAAGAAGAAAAAATATTATTTGCATCCATGACTAGAGGTAAGCAAGGAACAACATGTCTGTTTGCGTTTAAATCCTTTTTTAAAAATTATTATTGTTTCCGATTTTATTTGATGAAAACATCATTTCTGCATATCAAATTATCTTAACTTAAAAATGTGTGTGTATCAAGTCCACAAGACAATCCCGAAAGCCGTTATACGTGTTACTGTTAGCTCTTTCGGCCAGCATGCTTTACAAGCTAGAAATTTCATAACGTTTCAAAATACCATATTTAATTTTAGACGGCTTTTTGGCTGCGTAGCGACAGTAACGAATTACTTTTCTTATCGGCTAGTCCTTATCATCACAGACATTAATAACTTAGTCAACTCTAGACTCTTCACTTTGATCTTTGATGTCTGCCGTTGGTCTAGATCTAGATAGATCACCAACAAAAGAGGTTCCTTCAAGGCTCTTACTTACGGCCGAGACAGGCTGAGTTTATCACGGTGTATATAGAGTGAAGTGGTACATGTGATTATACTCACCTCCTGGACATGACGACAAAATCTGTCGCAAGTTTTGACTCCGAAGCGGCGTCGAGTGGGAAATATACGGGCAAAGCGTTTTTCCCAAAGGAACACAAAAATGTACCTAGCATCGTTTGATCCCAAGTCTGGGAACCTAACCACTGGGTAACCGATGCCAAAGAGAGACCTTCAGTCTACACTACATTCTTATTCTAGCTCTAGATTTACATTTAGTGCTATGTTTATTTTTTGACCAAAACTAAACTAGATATAGATCTAGATTTAAATAGATCTAGCCCTTTATTATAATCCTGATTCGAAACCTAGATCTAGATTGCTAGAATCTAAAGTTCCCATGAATAGTATACGATTGATTTCTGGCTATGGGTACGAATTCGATTTCTATACCTTAAATCTTTCGTGAAACAGCCCTTAACTGCCCCGCCCTCATCACAGACACATACATACACATACACATATACGTATATATATATATATATATATATATATATATATATATATATATATATATATATATATATATATATATATATATATACACACACACTCACACACCTTTACGGTCCTTTGCAAGCTGGAACATCTAGTCATAAGGAATGTGAACAACAACACGAAAAACATAAAGATGATGATAATGGTGGTACGTTCATCCACTGAGAGTCACAGATGCCTTCCAGCGGTTTTTGTGTTCCCACCGCCCTCTTGTGCCTTTAGTATCTCTTACGTCATAATGCCATCATATTGTTGGTCTTCCTGGGTTTTGGCTGCCATGACGTACATCATTTTGTTAATTTATTGTCCTTAAATCTTGCTGTATGACCAGCCCGCTGCAATTTGTGTAAGTGACTGTTTTAAGATTTCCAGCAAACCATATTTTTCCCCTTCTTTCCAATGTTAGAGAATTTATCTTGGAGTCTTTTTTTTTTGTAGAATTTTTCTCTCCATTACTGTCTGAATGGTTTACAGTTTAGTTTCCTTGCTAATAACTTCAGGGTCTTACACGCAATACAAAAGTGAATACCAACGTTTTACTCAAAGCCTGAATTCACCTTCATTGTGGTAAGGAGGAATACAAACTAGCTGACCACATAACTACTGCATTCCAACGTAAATTCATGTATGTAACCGAACATTTTTATTATATCGAAGTCTAAATAACCTTTTAAGAGTTTTTGTTTTTGTTTTTTTCCTTATTAATTCATACAACTTTTACAAGATGCATCTATAGGTCAATCAATGGCTCATTTTCATCCAATTAAAGATGCAATCAAAGCCCTGTAAAAAAATAATTCAATTTAATAATCCTTAATTTCGGGACTGTTCTGCTTTAATGTATGTATGTATGCTTGTAGGTATGTTTGTATGAAGTATGTATGTATTATATATATGTATGTATGTATATGTATGTATGTATGTATGTATGTATGTTATGTATGTATGTATGCATGCATGTATGTATGTATGTATGTATGTTATGTATGTATGTATGTATGCATGTATGTATGTATGTATGTATGTATGTATGTATGTATGTATGTATGTATGTATGTATGTATGTATGTATGTATGTATGTATGTATGTATGTATGTATGTATGTATGTATGTATGTATGTATGTATGTATGTATGTATGTATGTATGTATGTATGTATGTATGCTGATAAACATGTATGCATGTACTTACTGTTAGTAAAATAGATGAGCAGCCACATTTCTCCTTCTGTTGCACAATTTTTTATGCTTTTATGCTTTTATGACCCAATGCAACACCAATTACCATGATTTCCTGACTATTATGCATGCAACTCAAAACAGCACAAATAGGCAAAATTATCAATTTTCAATCTCTACAGTCCTAAGCTGCGCATAGTAAAAGCGTAAATTCAAAGGCCTAATTTAATAACCAATGAAATGCTGTAAATGGAAATTGTATAATACACATCGCCAAAAAAATGTGTATGCTATAAAATGTTTTTGCAAAACAAACCAAAACCGCGAACTTCACAATTCAGTGATTTCGCTGACGATCACATTTCACTGTGCTCGGTTTATCCTTCACCCAGCTCGATGTTAAACTCAGATATTTGGAGTTAGATTTATTTCTAGTTATATTATCCCTATTAATAATCATTCTTTATAAATATCAGTTAAACGAAGTAAGAAGGATAGGCATAATCAGCGGGGCAAATTAAGGTAAGAATAAGCATTGTGTAAGGTCTCAAATGTTCACTGGAGGCATGATTCCAAATCGAGGACTTTGTTGTCTGTTCTGACGATGAACTCACCCAGACCCTAGCATCATTCATTGATGGATACGCAAATAAAAAATGAAGAAAACAATCAGTTACTTTGACGCCATTAGTACAAAAACATAAGCTCGACGTCGATCTCACCAAGATTCGGCCGTTTGGAAGCTGCATTTTGTATACCACCTTCAATAGTACAATATTACGATTTCAAAATTACTTTAACAATATTGTCTTCATGATTCGGAGACATAGATAAACGAATGAATATAGTTATCTTATATTTAAGTACATGGTAAGACGAAAATCTACGTTTGAAGATATACCTGCTTCCATCTTGCTGCGCTTCTTAGAGCCACCTAATGTGTTTGTAAATTTTTATCCATCTATAAATCTATTAATAATTATAACCACCTTCATGACTGTCTGCCATCCTATCTAGCTAGCTAGCTGTTAGCTAACTTATTGACTCAATACATGTTCTCCAACATTGCTATAATTTATCTTTTTTTAAACTTCAATCTTCTTCACATCTGCCCAGCCTTCTTTTTTTTCTTTATCAGTTCCTATTTTACCTTCCGTTGTATGGGTTCAGATGCCCGAGATGATCTTTCTCAAGGTTGCTCTGCCCTGGTATTTTTGTTACCTTCGAAAAAAAAGTTAAATTTCTAAGCTTTAATACCTCTTTTATATCTTCTTCCCATTTTCTCCGAGGTCTGTCTTTTAGTCTTTTACCTTGGGCTTTATCACTGTATACTAATTTAGCTATTCTATTGTCATTTATTCTGTTTACATGCTTAAACGATCTCGATTTGATTTATTTCTATCTTAGGTTTTATGCCATCTGCTTTGGTTTGATCTCTTATTGTTGTGTTTCTGATTTTGTTTCTTTAATTTTCCCTACTACTCTTCTTAGATATTGCATTTCAGCTGCTTGTACTCTATTGTATTTCTTACTGTCTAAGGTCCATGTTTCGCTGACATAGAGGAGAGTAGGACAATGAACTGTGTTGTATACTGCCATTTTGGTTTTTGTTGACAATTATTGTTTACCTACAAATGCTTTTTCCTAGATGGTTATATATCGTCCTTGCCTTTAGTATTCTCTGGCTGATTTCTTCTCTTAGTTAATAATTACTCTTAGGTAATTGTAGCTTTGAACTAAATTCTTGTTCTAAATTCTCCCTATTCCCTTTAATTTATCATGTTGATATTTGATTGAAGGTCCCTTTCTGGTTTTCAACATACCTACATTTATTTCTTCATTTTGCCCAGCTATATAAATGTATAATATCTCATATCCACTTTTAACTAATTAATTAACCCAGTCATGTATTAATGTATTGATTCACATTAAATCTTTTAATTTGTATATCTATAATTTATTTATCTGTCTATCTGTGTTAAAGTAATAACAAATCTCAAGCGGTGACGATGGAAAGGTGATGGGGTCATGATCGGTACCCCATTGTTTTTAACGGCCATTCTACCCGTCATGTTTTGATCATGAACGTTTTTATGTACGATTCTGTGCTCAGTACACGTTTATGAAATGTGCGTAAGTGTCGTCTGCCAGATTGAGTGGTTTACCAACAACAGTCAACACCACAAATTGTCGAGTTCTTTCATTGGTTGTTTTAGGCTTCGAGTATTCTGTGCGTGCTTTTGATTTCAAGTAGTTTGCTATCTTCTAGATTAAGATCTGGGTCTAAGTTTTTTAAATCAACACTGCTCACACTCTACGTCTAGATTTCAATTCAATTTTTTTTTTTTTATTGTCCAAATAGGCACATCGTTTTGTCGATTACAGAAACAAGAAAACCAAAAACAATTTATACACCCTGACACACACACACACACACACACACACACACACACACACACATACACATCTCTCTCTCTCTCTATAAATATATCTCTCTCTATATATATATATATATATATATATATATATATATATATATATATATATATATATATATATACATACATACATATAATATGTATATATACATACATATAATATTATATCAATAATGTTTAAATACAACAGAGACTATATCAATTGGAATAAACAAAACAGAACATTGTGAAAGTCAATATTGGCATTACATTAACATAAAAACAGAATACTGATTTGCATAGAGGAAACTCTCTACAAGAGACTAATATATGTTGGCATAAGTGAATTCTTGTATCTTTCGCGTTTGCATCTTAAAGGAATGGGGCGTTTTGATCTATTTGAGAATCGAATTTGGTCAAAAGCGGATGGGACATGTCTTGTTTTATGAACAAAATCTTTCTTTTGACAAACTGTTATAAAAGGCAATCAAAATCAAGGAAGGTTGCTTTACGAATCTTTTCCGCTTTCTTAATGATATTATTCATTTTCCCCTTACTATTGTTCCTTGTATTCCCACCCCAACAAGTCAATGAAAAAACAGATGATACTTTGGAGCATAGATTGGTAAAATAGCACCAAGAGGGTTTTGTCAATATGGAAATATTTAAATTTACACAAAAGCAAAGCCTGGAATTTAACTGACTAGATTTGAATGGCTTTTCCAGTTAAGCTGATTATCTATAGTTACACCTAGATATTTATATTGTTCTACTTCCTCTACCTTTTCACCATTAATAAGTATGGAGTCAAGTGGGTCTTTTTTTATGCCGAAAATCAATTATCATTTCTTTTGGGTTGGAAATGGTCTTCACACCACTTAACAAACCAATTTACATAATTCCTATTCTCATTTTCGTTATCTGATATTAGGCCTTGAATTGTGGTATCATCTGCGAATTTGATAAGACGTGTTTTATATGAATTTGATATCTGACAATTATTTGTATATGCTGTAAATAAAAAAGGTGACAACACAGCCCGTTGGGGTGCTCATGTATTAGTGTAAAGGACATTAGATATGACTTCATCAATGAATGTGCTGTTAACATTAGTGTTTTTACATATAACGTTTTTTCATTTTTACATATTGTGGTCTGCAAGTCAAAAAGTCAAAAATCCAAGCTATAATATTTTTGTTTACGTTCATTTCATGCAATTTTTGTAATAATCAAATGGGGTTGAATAGTGTTGAATGCAGACGAGAAATCAATAAACAAAATTCTACAATAATTTTGAGAAGTTTCTAGATGTTTATAAACATTGTCCAAAAATAGAAGAATTGCATCTTCCACACCTCCTTTTCCCTATAAGCAAATTGCATAGATTTTTGAGATTTAACAAAGCATTTTTTTAATTCAATCAAGGTCAATTTTTCAAGGCATTTAGTTACAATAGATGTAAGAGCCACTGACCTTAAATCATTTAGTTCCCTTACATTAGATTTCTTAGGAACTGGAATAACCTCAGAAGTTTTCCAAATAGTTTGCAAAGTGTGCCCTTTGATAGATACGTTAAAAATAAATGTAAAAATAGAACTCAGTGGTGATGCACAATGTTTCAGACGAAGCCCTTCATTCCATCAGTACATGATGCGATATTTCAAAGGTAGCATTGATGCCTGTGGTTGAATGTTACAATGGAGGGGGGTGGGTTACTATGCCTGTTTTTGACTTGCAAAGTCTTTGGGGTTTTTTTTACATTACAGGCATCACAATGCTGAACAAATATTGTATGTCATATGTTATAAAATTAATTATTAATAGCATGTTATCAAGCCTAAAATACGCTCATTGAATTCCACCTATATTTTCACAACTAACTATCAAGGTTGTGTTTAAGCACTTAATAGTTTTTAACATGAGTTAGCTCCCAATTACAGATAACCCCTCACTAGGTCAAAACCAAAACACAACTATGAAAATATGTTACATCCTGTACACTTCACGTGCCACAGCTGCCAGCTCATGAAAAGATGAAAAGGAAAACTATTAGAAATGTGTCAGGACACCTTACACCGATGACTTTCACCTGCCCCTCCCACAAATGCCACCACCTCTAATAATAAGAAAATAATTTATTTGCCATTGATTGTGACGTCTGTTGGGTCGTCAGTCTAGTAAAAGATACTCTGTTGATGTCACAATGGGGGACAAGTAATCATAATAATTCTGCAGGATTGGAAGTAGATGTCCTGTAGTGAACATTATGACAAATACTTATCTGTTGATTTTGCTTCGTAATAACTGTTTTGGGTTTGTATGGTTTAGAGACGCCATTTCGAAAGATAAAAGATAAAGGTTCAAAGACCTTACATCTTTTTTTTTTTTTCCAGCAGGTCATTTCCTTCAAAGTCATTCGGAACTCCCCAGGAAGCATACACCACTGCATCCTATTTGTCGTTTCGAAATAACACCAGAGAATATCTTTCTCTACGGGTATTCATTCATCTGAAACGAGTGAGGAAAGTTTGATTTCAGGGGTTTTGGTAGGATTTTAATTGTTCCCATTGACTTTGACTTGAGCCTATGTATTCTCGTGGAACATGGGGCTGTGTTCACATACCTCCAGCGCACGCGGTTCTGGGAGACCGTCTTCGGCCTTGGTTCCTGCGTCGGTGCTCCTCCGCCACGTCTGTCGTGGTCTTCTCGCGTTACGTTTCTCTTGCGAGTTCCATTCAAGGGATTGTCTGGTCTCATTCGGTGGGAGACTTCGCAGACCGCCCTGTTAACGGTTAGGGATCGTTCACGTGCACAGTGTTACAGTCTTGCGCACGTGACTTCAATTTTATCGTCCGTGTCCGATGGTACTAAGTATCGATCCACCTACCTAAACCAGACGGGGGAGGGGTTAGTTTTATTCGAAAAAGACTCGAGAAAACTGTTTACCCTTCCGGAGATTGAACCCACGGCCTTTTGCATGAAAGGCCGACACGTTGTCTCTGGGCTACGCGTCCCCAAGTGAAGAAAGAAGAGGAAGTATATTTCCTGGAGAGTTCAACGTCGTGAGAAAACAAACTCAGGGCCAGCTATGGTCATCACCAGCCATTCTATCGTGGTTGGGGTTTTGCCCGCCAAATAGAGCCTCCATCTTCCTATGTCCTGGGCTATTGTCTCCATCTCTGTCCAGCTGCGTCCCATCCTTTTCAGTACAGATCCATGTCCATATCTCTTTCCATGTGGATCTTGGTCTTCCTCTTCTTCGTTTTCCCTGCGGGTTTCATTTTAAACATGACCTTGTTGTGTCGGTGACTGGCGTCATATAGTGTGCCCGATCCACTTCCATCTTTTTCTTGTGATTTCCAGCTCTCAAAATGCTGTTGTTTTGTTTTTCTCCAGAGTTTGACGAATGACTGCAGCTTATTGATCGTCTATTTCGTTAGTTTGCAAGCTTTCGATCCGTATAGAAGAATGCGTTTGACACTCATATTGAAAATCTAATTTTTGGGCTGTCCTTATATTTCCTGATCCCCACACTTTTTGAAGTTGTTTGAATACTGCATGGGCATTCCCTATCCTTCTTTTAACATCCAACTCTGTTGTTCCATCTGTTTCCTCTATGTTGTTTCCTATGAATGTGAAAGAAGTCACTTGCTCTATTGGTGACTAATCTATCCAGATGTGTTTGTGGCTGTTGGTTTTAATCTTCAAAATTTTCGTCTTACCAGGTAGACTTTGAAACCAATTCACTAATTCTTGTGTCTTCTGTTTCATTTGCTGTTGTGTATGGGACGATAGTGTCCATTGAATTCCACTTGTTCTGGAATTTGTTGTGGGATTTTAATATCCAGTCTATAGCCAGAAGGAGTATATATGGGGACAACAGGCATCCTTGTTTCACCCCAGTCTGGACGTTGACGCTTCGTGTGCACTTGCCTTTATGTAGTACTCTGTTATTTGTATCGTCACAGTAGATTTTTATCAGGGTGACGATTTTATTTGATATTTCGTAGTAACGAAGTATCTTCCAAAGAGTTATTCGGTCTACATTATCGATGGCCTTCTCATAGTCAATGAAATTTATCACGAGGGGAGTTCCATACCATTGTTGTACAATGATTCTTAAGGCCGCGATCTAGTCGACACAAGAGCGTTTCTGTCGAAATTCTGTTTTTTATAATATTTGTAATGGAAACGATAAAACGACACGGGCATCTTGAGTTTCAGGACGATAAAAAAAATATATATTTCTATATTGAGTCATATGCATGTTTTTTTTTTCTTCTTTTATGAACGTAATACGAAACGACCATCATTCATTATGTATACACCGATGATGATGGTGTTTTTATGCCCACGTTATTTTTTTGTCTGTCTGTCTGTCTGTCTGTCTGTCTATCTATCTGTCTGTCTGCCTGTCTGCCTGTTTGTCTGTCTGTCTATGTATGTATATATGTATGTATGTGTGTATGTATGTATGTGTGCATGTATGTGTGTGAATATGTGTGTGAATATGTGTGTGAATGTATGTATGTATGTATATATGTATGTATGTATGTATGTATGTATGTATGTATGTATGTATGTATGTATGTATGTATGTATGTATGTATGTAAGTAAGTTTTATGTGTGTATGATTGTTTATATTGTGTATTATATTAAGGAATGCTAGTGTATATTGTATTACACATAAGATTATGAGAAACAAACATTATACTTAATACCACTACAAACTACCTATCCTGTTTAATGCATTACAAAAACTTGATATGCGATTCTTGATGTTTTATGTCTAAGAAGGAATGTGTTCAAGAGCGTAAACTTGTAAGTGTACTACGAATATAAGAATATTCCTCCATAAAGATATTACAACATGACAGAATCATCAAATGCGAAGGAGGACATTAAATGGCAGCAGAAAAAAAGAATTGAAAACTTTGTAGAATGGATATATTATAAGGCTCTGTATCGTTGTTGTTGTTGTTGTTGTTGTTGTTGTTGTTGAGATGGAGTTGCTAAGTTGCCTCTAATCTCCATAACCCCATTGACCCCAACGATGAACGCCTGACCCAGTTGCTTGGAGTCAGAGAAATTATTCGTTCCAATATACTGACTTTTTTGCATTAACAAACGTTTCTTCTCCATCAGAGTAATTGGTCTGAACCATCATTTCTAGCACAGGATCGAAACTGTACTGGCAGAGGGTCGGCGAGTCCTCGTGGTAGGTTCTAAGTCTTTCATTTCACTCCTTTCTTTCATTTCACTCTTTCATAATATGTCTTTCTTTTCACTCTTTCAAAATATGTCTTTCATTTCATTCATAATATGTCTTTCATTTCACTCTTTCATAATATGTCTTTCATTTCATTTCATAATATGCCTCTTTAATAATATGTCTTTCATTTCACTCATTCATAATATGTCTTTCATTTCACTCATTCATAATATGTCATTTCATTTCATTTCACTCTTTCATATAATATGTCTTTCATTTCACTCTTTCATAATATACTCTTTCATAATATTTCATTTCACTCTTTCATAATATGTCTTTCATTTCACTCTTTCATAATATGTCTTTTCATTTCACTCTTTCATAATATGTAAATATGTCTTTCTTTTCACTCATAAATATGTCTTTCATTTCACTCTTTCATAATATGTCTTTCATTTCACTCATTCATAAATATGTCATTTCATTTCACAACTTCATAATATGTCTTTCATTTTACGTCTTTCAACTTCATAATATGTCTTTCATTTCACTCATTGATAATATGTCTTTCATTTCACCCGCTCGTTCATAATATGTCTTTCATTTCACTCGTTCATAATATGTCTTTCATTTCACTCGTTCATAGTATGTCTTTTATTTCCTCGTTCATAATTTTTTATTTCATTTCACAACTTCATAATATGTCTTTCATTTCACTCGTTCATAATATGTCTTTCAATTCACCCTTTCATAATATTATGTATTTCATTGCACTCTTGCATAATATGTATTTCATTGCACTCTTTCATAATATGTCTTTCATTTTGCCAGTTCCTTTTGATTCACCAGTGAGCGATCTGTGGGCTATACTGGTAGGTCCTATGTTTTTCCTTTCACTCTCTCACTTTGTTTCATATTGCTTTATTCTCTTAATTCGCCCTGAGACAGTTGTGTTATATGGTGGACGAAGTATATTCAAATTCAACAAACAAACCACTTATACTGTGTAATTCTATATATATATATATATATATATATATATATATATACATATATATATAAATATATATATATATATATATATATATATATCCATCTGTCCATCTATCTATCTATCTATCTAGCTATCTATCTAGCTAGCTAGCTAGCTAACTACCTATCTATCTGTCGACATAAAGCGGAAACAAAGCAAATATGGTTGTGTTCTCTCGGCCTGTTCACTTCTACCTCATATCACCAAAAGCTGGGTTTATTGAAATTAGCTGAAGTAGGTTAAAATTTGCTGATGACACCACTCTCATGGGCTTAATAATTAATAACAACGATAATGTTTACAGATCAGAAGTTTTAAAGTTTGTCCAGTGGTGGATACGAACCATCTCCATTTAAATGTCAAAAAGACCAAGGAAATGATAATTGATTTCAGAAGGAAAGATTATGTCATCTCGCCCTTAGACATACAAATCAAACTATCGAAAACGTTTTTAATTACAAATATGTCGGAGTTACCATTGACGATAAACTCAACTGGAAAGATCATGTAAACAGCATAAAAGCTAAAACGAACAAGCGCTTATATTTTGTTAGAAAACTGAGTCAGTTCAATGTAGATAAAGTATTAATTACTGTTTTGTATAGATGCAGTTATAGAAAGTTATTTTATCTTTTTGTATCACTTGTTGGGAGGAAACAGTCAGAAAGGGAACAAAATGAAATTGGATAGATTAATCAAAACGGCAGCTAGATTCACAACTGATGTTATTAGTCTCATCGATGAAATCTTTGTTAGAAATACTTTAAAGAAAATATTACTTATAAAAGACGAAAAAAACACAATTTATTTACCAATATAATTAAATCTTTGGTATTAATTTTGTATACAAAACTGACGTAAGCCAATATGTGAACTCACTGACGATACGAAACGCAGGGCAAGTTGTACTCTTGTTTAAATCTGAAGTAGGTCAATATGTGAACTCATTGACATATGGACTGCAGGGGCTCGTAATACTCTTTTGTTTAAATCTGACGTAGGCCGTTATGTGAGCTCACTGCCAGTATAGAACGCATGGCTTGTAGTATTTTTGTATACATCTGATGTAGGTCAATGTAAGAACTCACGAATGCAGGCAGAGCTCGTATACTCTTTTGAATAAATGCAAGCAGAGCTCACTGACAAGATTGAACAAAAAATTACTTTAGGAATAAATCTGACGTAAGCCAATATGTGAGCTCACTGACAAGATGGAACACATGGTTTATATTACTCTTAGTTTATACTAGCTCACCGACAAGATTTAGGGGAATAAATCTGACGTAAGCTGACAATATGGTGAGGGCTCACTCGTAAGCCGCTCATTGAACACTGGCTTTTATTTTATTGCAAGTAAACGAAAGATGAATGAAAGGGTTTTTAGAGACAAAATCCAAAACATCTTTGGCCACATCAAGGACATGAAGGTTCAGGGAAGATTTTTTGATGGCCAAATAAGTTGGAACATAAACAGAGGAAAGCCATAGAGAAGATATGAGAGGATTAAGAGAAAAGCATTTTGGGAAAACAAAACTGAGACGGGAAGAAATACACAAGACAAAGACACACTCAAAGGCGCTATTACGGTAACATCACCTCATGGGATATGCAGTTGATGATCATCATCATCATAATATTATTAAACATACCCCATTGTTAGTGCCAGCCTGTAAACAACGCCTACTGTTGAACGATATGAACGCCACCAAGATGGCGTGGTGTGAAAGGGTAACCCATCATGCCAGCATTTCAATAAGATAACACAGTTATTTTCAAATTATCATGATGTGTATAAATCTGACGTAGGCTATTATGACGTAAGCAAACAGACGATATGTAACGCAGCGCTCGTAGTACTCATTTTTTATAAAAATCTGCCGTTGGCCAATATGTGAGCTCACTGACGATATAGACGCAGGTTTCATAAATCACGTAGGCCAATATGTTGATATAGACGCAGGTTTCGTCTCACTTTTGTAAGCCAATATGTGAGCTCACTGACGATATAGGACGATATACCTTTTGACGTAGGCCAATATGTGAGCTCACTGACGATATAGACGCAGGTTTCGTATCACCCTTTTGTATAAATCTCTAACGTAGGCCAATATGTGAGCTAAAACTCACTGACGATATGGAACGTAAGATTTTTAGTACTCTTTTGTATATAAACCTGACGTAGGCCAATTTGTGGGCACATTGCATATATGGACTGCAGGGTTGGTATTACGCTTTTGTATAAAATCTGACGTAGGCCAATATGAGTTCACTGAGTATATTGAACGCATGGCTGGTAGCACTCTTTTTTGTATAAATCTGACTTAGGCCAATACCTGAACTCACTGAAAATATAGAACGAAGGGCTTTTAGTACTCTTTTCTTATAAATCTGAAGTATAACTCACTGACAATATGGAATGCAGGGCTTGTAGTATTCTTTTGTATAAATGTGACGTAGGCCAATATGTGAACTCACTGACAATATGGAATGCAGGGCTTGTAGTATTCTTTTGTATAAATGTGACGTAGGCCAATATGTGAACTCACTGACAATATGGAATGCAGGGCTTGTAGTATTCTTTTTGTATAAATGTGACGTAGGCCAATATGTGAACTCACTGGCCAATATGGAATGCAGGGCTTGTAGTATTCTCTTGTATAAATGTGACGTAGGCCAATATGTGAACTCACTGACAATATGGAATGCACTGACAATTCTTGCAGGGGCTTGTAAGGGTCGCATCTGACGTAGGCCAACATGTGAACACAGTGACAATATGGAACGCATGGTGCGTAATACTTTCTGTATAGATTTGGACTATAAAGTAACGAATGCAGGACAGACACGGACTTTTCGGGTGTAATCCCAATTCAGACAAACCGACGAGTATTCTTGTGCTTGTCATGTGTTGAATGTGTGTGTAATCTTCATGTTTTGTCAATCAACAGAAACATAAATTTACCTGTGAGAGAATACAATAATCGATATTAAGGTGTTAATATGTCTCATAACTGCTTTAATGAAAAGGGTAAAGCAATAGTCCTCTTTTCTATCCACAACATTGCCTGACCTTTCACCTATATACCTCCCCCACCCCTAACCCCCATTTACACATGTCTGTAGAACCACGTACTGGATGTAGCTTTGAATCACGTGTGAAGGGGTGGAGGAGGAGAAGGAGAAGGAGGAGGAGGAGGAGGAGGATCGTGACGACTGGGATGATGACCTTATCACGGAAAATGAGAACCAGGACAGCAAGCAGAACCTGATCGTGTTGACCATCAGCTCCTTGCCAGCTGCTTGGTCAGCCAGGCGCTGATGATAATAAGAAAGTACAAAATAATGACCCTTCTTCTTGTTGTACACAGCGTACTTCATCGCGGCAATGAGACACAAGTAAGCTGTTTCTTTCATTACCACACTAACGTGACAAGTAAGGCATCACACAACGTGACACAAGTAAGCTGTTTCTTATCATACAATTAATATGACACAAGTAAGTTGTTTCTTATCATACAACTACACTCACACTAACGTGACACAAGTAAGTTGTTTCTATCATACAACTACACTCACACTAACGTGACACAAGTAAGCTGTTTCTTATCATACAAATACTAACTCAAGTAACACTAACGTGACACAAGTAAGTTGTTTCTTATCATACAACTACACTCACACTAACGTGACACAAGTAAGTTGTTTCTTATCATACAAATACACTCACACTAACGTGACACAAGTAAGTTGTTTCTTATCATACAACTACACTCACTATCGTAACGTGTTTCTTATCATACAAATACACCACTAACGTGACAAGTAAGTTGCTTTTTGGTCATACAACTACACTACACTAACGTGACACAAGTAAGTTGTTTCATCATACAACATACCTCACACTAACGTACATAAGTTGTTTCTTATCATACAAATACACTCACACTAACGTGACATAAGTAAGTTGTTTCTTATCATACAAATACACTCACTAACGTGAAACAAGTAAGCTGTTTCTTATCATAAACATACTCACACTAACGTGAAAAAAGTAAGCTGTTTCTTATCATACAAACACACTCACTAACGTGACACAAGTAAGCTATTTCTTATCGTACAACCACACGTAACTCTAATTATGTACTCTTTGCATACAGCCACACGTACCCGAATTATGCAATTTTTGCATACAGCCACATCGTACACTAATTATGTACTCTTTGCATACAGCCACACGTAACACTAATTATGTACTTTGCATACAGCCACACGTAACACTAATTATGTACTCTTTGCATACAGCTACATCGTAACACTAATTATGTACTTTGCATACAGCCACACGTAACACTAATTATGTACTCTTTTGCATACAGCCACACGTAACACTAATTATGTACTTTGCATACAGCCACACGTAACGCTAATTATGTTTTGCATGTACAGCCACAAGTAACATTAATTGTAATCTTTGAATACAGCCACAAAGTAACATTAATTATATAATGTTTGCATATACAGCCACATAACGCTAATCATGTAATCTTTTATACAGAAGTAATCTTTGCATATACAGCCACACGTAACATTGATTATATAATCTTTGCATATACAGTCACATGTGAATTTACACAAAGTAACACTAATTTTGAATCTGTGCATACATCCACACATAACACTAATTATGAAGTCTTTACATACAACACACATAACAGTAATTATAGCCTTTACATACAAACACACATAACAGTAATTATGAAGTTCCTTACATACAACCACACATAACACTAATTTTTTGAAGTCTTTACATACAACCACATAACACTAATTATGAAGTCTTTACATACAAACACACATAACAGTAATTATAAGTCTTACATACAAACACACATAACAGTAATTATGAAGTCTTTACATACAACCACACATAACACTAATTATGAAGTCTTTACATACAAAACACACATACACTAATTATGAAGTCTTTACATACAACCACACATAACACTAATTATAAAGTCTTTGCATACAACCACACATAACACTAATTATAAAGTCTTTGCATACAACCACAAATAACACTAATTATGAAGTCTTTGCATACAACCACACATAACACTAATTATGAAGTCTTGCATACAACCACATAACACTAATTATGAAGTCTTTACATACAACCACACATAACACTAATTTTAGTCTTTACATACAACCACACATAAAACTAATTATAAAATCTTTAATGCAAAACACACATAACAGTACTTAGAGAAGTCTTTACATACAACCACACATAACACTCCTAATTTTGAAGTCTTACATACAACCACACATAACACTAATTATAAAGTCTTTGCACATACAAACACACATAACACTAATTATGAAGTCTTTGCATACAAACAGACATAATGACTAATTATGAAATCTTTGCATACAAACACACATACTGATTATGAAGTCTTTGTACTATGTCAACGATATCAACTTACTTTGGACTTTTTTTCTTTTGTGACATTTATGTTACTTACAAAAGTATGAAATCGGACATTCTACAAAACGAGGCTACAAAGGAGTTGGCAATGTAATAATATTTTCTATTATGAACGAGCTTGCCTAGAAATTCTATACAAGGCCCAAGGACAATCATACAAACTTTTAAAACTTTTCCCAGGGTTCTCCTTACTCCAGGGGTTTCTAACTGGAATGCATGAACCCCCGGGGGACGTGTGAATCCATCCCAGAGGGTTCATTTGACGTTTGTGAAAGTCATAATAAATTGAATACGCTTTCTTAGAAACTCATTTACTACAAGATAATAAACTCTATATCGTTATCTTGACAGTAGGCTATTTCCTGTCATACCGTATACACTCAATGTTTTATACTATAACTTGTCCATCTGTTGTTGCACTATGATCCGTACTATACTCCGAGTTCAGACTGGTTCTCGGAAAAGTTGGAGGTTCGTGGAGACCTCTGACATCCACAGTGAACCCATGTCCAAACCCGAACCCTAACGCTAACCTTTTTTATGGTTGTTATTTTTATACTTTGGTTAAGCGTTGCGTCACTCGATGTTGTCTGGACATTATTCTTATTAGCGTCTGTCTCTGTTATAATTTATTCAGTATCTTTTTGTGTTTTACTTAAAGGGCGAGAAAACAAACTATTACTGTGTTTTGTACATATGTAAATCTCTTTATGGTCATGTAAGTAGTGAGAGGAATTAACTCAGCCTTGTGGATAAAACATAATTTTACGTGAATTGTGAAATACCATTTGTACTTTAGGGGGTGTAACTCTGGTTAGTCTATTTTAGTATTATTTGGTCCCGAGTTGCGTTTCTTAGTTTGTGGGTGGCCATTTCTCACATTCTTTTAACTTATGACTATTTTTTCTTTTTCTTTTAAATGGAATAAAAACAAATATTGTTAAAAATTTCTTAGACTTCTTTTTTATGTTATTCTGACTTCTAAATCCGATCTAAGCAAATACAGATGTCTGTTTTAATTGTAAGTAGTAGGTAAAGTTTTTTCAACGTTGTTTTCTTTCAATAGAGCCAAAGTTTATCCCAGTTCCTGTAGTGTGAAGCGGAACATGATAATTATCCCCTTCGGAACAGGACGCTAGTATGTCGCAGCTGTTCACTCCCAAGCAGTGCAGTGCTGGCATTGTCACCCTTGTTCACCTGGGTCGATACGGGTGGGGGGAGGAGCTCTGTAAGTGTCTTTGACGTGAACAGTAACGCTTGACTTAGCCTTGCTAGGATTTGAACCCAAGATCTCGTAATCCCAAATCCAGTAGCCTAACCACTGAGCCACATGCGTCACTTCTTGAGTTTGTGCCTCATTTTAAGGCAAGGGGTGTCACGTCAGTGGCCGAGTGGTTAGACTAACAGGCTTCGGATCATGAGGTTAGGTTCGAATCCTGATAATGTTAGGTCCGACGTTGTGTTCCTTTGGGAAAGTCATGTAATACATATTTCCCCCATTCTACCCAGGTGTAAATAAACACTAGCTTGGGAGTAAAAAGCTGGCATCAGAGTAGCGTCATGTCCATAAGTTGATTATTATCACCGTTTCTGCTTCACGCTATAGAAACCAGGATAAGTTCCGGCTCTATGGGCCGTAAATACCTTGAAGGAAATTTTGGTTAAGGAACTTTCTTGCGCAGGAGCCATGCCTACCTTTTCTGTATCGTTCAAATTGTAATACTCTTTGAACTGTTATAATGGATTCCAACCATTTCTTTCTCCAAAACATATGACAACTTGAATGAACATGGGATACATAACATTAAGTTTTCAATGCATGCTCGACGGACTACAGACCTACATTACACACACCTTCCGTTCTTCATGTTAACTTCATTTTGACATTCGTTCTAAATTGTCTTTGTGTTAAACTTCATTAGCATCCCTTTCGTCGTGTTGACATATTTTGCTATATTTGTTTCCTTATGTTAACGTCAATTTCATCCCAATTTTTTAATGTTAACTTTACTTACATACTTTATTTTACTTATTTAAGTAGCTTTATTTAGACTCCTTTCTTTATGTCAACTTTATTTACACTCCTTTCTTTATGTCAACTTTATTTACACTCCTTTCTTTATGACAACTTTATTTACATTCCTTTCTGTATGTCAACTTTATTTACACTCTGTTCTTTATGTCAACTTTATTTACACTCCTTGCTTTATGTTAACTTTATTTACATTCCTTCCGCTATGTCAACTTTATTTACACTCCTTTCTTTATGTTAACTTTATTTACACTTGTTTCTTTATGTCAACTTTATTTATACTCCTTTCTGTATGTCAACTTTATTTACACTCCTTTCTTTATGTCAACTTTATTTACACTCCTTTCTTTATGTCAACTTTATTTACAATCCTTTCTTTATGACAACTTTATTTACACTCCTTTCTGTATGTCAACTTTATTTACACTCTTTTCTTTATGTCAACTTTATTTACACTCCTCTTTATGTTAACTTTATTTACATTCCTTCCGCTATGTCAACTTTATTTACACTCCTTTCTTTATGTTAACTTTATTTACACTTGTTTCTTTATGACAACTTTATTTACACTCCTTTCTGTATGTCAACTTTATTTACACTCCTTTCTTTATGTCAACTTTATTTACACTCCTTTCTTTATGTCAACTTTATTTACACTCCTTTCTGTATGTCAACTTTATTTACACTCCTTTCTTTATGTCAACTTTATTTACACTCCTTTCTTCATGACAACTTTATTTACACTCCTTTCTTTATGACAACTTTATTTACACTCCTTTCTGTATGTCAACTTTATTTACACTCTTTTCTTTATGTCAACTTTATTTACACTCCTTTCTTTATGTCAACTTTATTTACACTCCTTTCTGTATGTCAACTTTATTTACACTCCTTTCTTTATGTCAACTTTATTTACACTCCTTTCTTCATGACAACTTTATTTACACTCCTTTCTTTATGACTTATTTACACTCCTTTCTGTATGTCAACTTTATTTACACTCTTTTCTTTATGTCAACTTTATTTACACTCCTTTTTTTATGTTAACTTTATTTACATTCCTTTCGCTATGTCAACTTTATTTACACTCCTTTCTTTATGTTAACTTTTTTTACACTTGTTTCTTTATGTTAACTTTATTTACACTCCTTTCTATATGTAAACTTTATTTACACTCTATTCTTTATGTCAAATTTATTTACATTCCTTTCTTTATGTTAACTTTATTTACACTCCTTTCTTTATGTCAACTTAAGTTACACTTCTTTCTTCATGACAACTTTATTTACACTCCTTTCTTTATGTCAACTTTATTTACACTCCTTTCTTCATAACAACTTTATTACACTCCATTCTTTATGTCAACTTTATTTGCACTCCTTTCTTTATGACAACTTTATTTACACTCCTTTGTGTATGTTAACTTTATTTGCACTCCTTTCTTCATGACAACTTTATTTACACTTCTTCATGACAACTTTATTTACACTCCTTTCTTTATGACAACTTTATTTGCACTCCTTTCTTTATGTCAACTTTATTTGCACTCCTTTCTTTATGTCAACTTCATTTGCACTCCCATCTTTATGTCAACTTTATTTGCACTCCTTTCTTTATGACAACTTTATTTACATTCCTTTCTGTATGTCAACTTTATTTACACTCTGTTCTTTATGTCAACTTTATTTACACTCCTTGCTTTATGTTAACTTTATTTACATTCCTTCCGCTATGTCAACTTTATTTACACTCCTTTCTTTATGTTAACTTTATTTACACTTGTTTCTTTATGACAACTTTATTTACACTCCTTTCTGTATGTCAACTTTATTTACACTCCTTTCTTTATGTGAACTTTATTTACACTCCTTTCTTTATGTCAACTTTATTTATACTCCTTTCTGTATGTCAACTTTATTTACACTCCTTTCTTTATGTCAACTTTATTTACACTCCTTTCTGTATGTCAACTTTATTTACACTCTTTTCTTTATGTCAACTTTATTTACACTCCTTGCTTTATGTTAACTTTATTTACATTCCTTCCGCTATGTCAACTTTATTTACACTCCTTTCTTTATGTTAACTTTATTTACACTTGTTTCTTTATGACAACTTTATTTACACTCCTTTCTGTATGTCAACTTTATTTACACTCCTTTCTTTATGTCAACTTTATTTACACTCCTTTCTTTATGTCAACTTTATTTACACTCCTTTCTGTATGTCAACTTTATTTACACTCCTTTCTTTATGTCAACTTTATTTACACTCCTTTCTTCATGACAACTTTATTTACACTCCTTTCTTTATGACAACTTTATTTACACTCCTTTCTGTATGTCAACTTTATTTACACTCTTTTCTTTATGTCAACTTTATTTACACTCCTTGCTTTATGTCAACTTTATTTACATTCCTTCCGCTATGTCAACTTTATTTACACTCCTTTCTTTATGTTAACTTTATTTACACTTGTTTCTTTATGACAACTTTATTTACACTCCTTTCTGTATGTCAACTTTATTTACACTCCTTTCTTTATGTGAACTTTATTTACACTCCTTTCTTTATGTCAACTTTATTTACAATCCTTTCTTTATGACAACTTTATTTACACTCCTTTCTGTATGTCAACTTTATTTACACTCTTTTCTTTATGTCAACTTTATTTACACTCCTTGCTTTATGTTAACTTTATTTACATTCCTTCCGCTATGTCAACTTTATTTACACTCCTTTCTTTATGTTAACTTTATTTACACTTGTTTCTTTATGACAACTTTATTTACACTCCTTTCTGTATGTCAACTTTATTTACACTCCTTTCTTTATGTCAACTTTATTTACACTCCTTTCTTTATGTCAACTTTATTTACACTCCTTTCTGTATGTCAACTTTATTTACACTCCTTTCTTTATGTCAACTTTATTTACACTCCTTTCTTCATGACAACTTTATTTACACTCCTTTCTTTATGACAACTTTATTTACACTCCTTTCTGTATGTCAACTTTATTTACACTCTTTTCTTTATGTCAACTTTATTTACACTCCTTTTTTTATGTTAACTTTATTTACATTCCTTTCGCTATGTCAACTTTATTTACACTCCTTTCTTTATGTTAACTTTTTTTACACTTGTTTCTTTATGTTAACTTTATTTACACTCCTTTCTATATGTAAACTTTATTTACACTCTATTCTTTATGTCAACTTTATTTACCTCCTTTCTATATGTAAGCTTTTATTTCACTCTATTCTTTATGTCAAATTTATTTACATTCCTTTCTTTATGTTAACTTTATTTACACTCCTTTCTTTATGTCAACTTGATTACACTTCTTTCTTCTTTGACAACTTTATTTACACTCCTTTCTTTATGTCAACTTTATTTACACTCCTTTCTTCATGACAACTTTATTACACTCCATTCTTTATGTCAACTTTATTTGCACTCCTTTCTTTATGACAACTTTATTTACACTCCTTTGTGTATGTCAACTTTATTTGCACTCCTTTCTTTATGTTAACTTTATTTACACTCCTTTCTTCATGACAACTTTATTTACACTCATTTCTTTATGTTATCTTTATTTACACTCCTTTCTTCATGACAACTTTATTTGCACTCCTTTCTTTATGTCAACTTTATTTGCACTCCTTTCTTTATGACAACTTTATTTACACTCCTTTGTGTATGTCAACTTTATTTGCACTCCTTTCTTTTTATGTCAACTTTATTTACACTCCTTTCTTCATGACAACTTTATTTACACTCCTTTCTTCATGACAACTTTGTTACACCTCCTTTCTTTATGACAACTTTATTTGCACTCCTTTCTTTATGTCAACTTTATTTGCACTCCTTTCTTTATGTCAACTTCATTTGCACTCTTTTTCTTTATGTCAACTTTATTTGCACTCCTTTTTTCATGACAACTTTATTTGCACTCCTTTTTTTATGACAACTTTATTTACACTCCTTTCTTTATGTTATCTTTACTTACACTTTATTCTGTATGTCAACTTAACCTACACTTCTTTCTTTATATCAACTTTATTTACTCCTTTCTTTATATCAACTTTATCCACAGTCCTTTATTTATGTAAATTCCTTTACATTCTTTCTTTGTGTTAACTTGATAAGAATTCCTTTCTCTATGTTAACTTCATTCACCCTTTCTTTATGTCTACATTTCCTCTCTTTATGTTCATTTCATTTACATTCCTTCATTTTACATTCACTTGATTTGCATCTCTTTTCTTATGTTAACTTCACTTTCATTCATTTCCTTCTCTTAACTCTATGTACCTCCCTCTATTTATCTCTACGCTTATATGCCTTTCTTTACACTATATCATTTCTTCCAACGGCACAGACCATTTGTACTCCCCTTGATTTCTTAGAAAGGTTTGATTATCATAAAGATAACATTAGATAAGCCCAAAAATAAATTTCTTCCTTTCTGAAGTCATGGACCAAGAAAGAACCTTTTTTTTTTGTCGATGTTTCTCTGTCAGGTTTGGAGACGATGGCTCATTACGTTTGCTGGTCTGTACTGTCCTGGGACTTGTCATCTACACCCGCTCCTATTTGATAAGGGAGGCTTGCTGCTGTACAAGACAATCTTCGGCAAGCGCAGCTTAAATCCCAAAGTGTTACTATGGTTACGTCGTATTATTCGCTGGTAAGTTGTCGGCTTAAAGTTATATTGTACTAATTACACATTTCAAAACATCATCCTCAGATTCATACTTGTCAAATGTCTTGTCTCACAAGAACAATGTAACTGACGTTTTGTCACAAATTTCACTCACATTTTGTCATAACTTCAGATTTTGAGCTTACGAAGATGGTTGTATTCAAAACGTTAAGATGCCAGGTTATGTAACGTGACTATTTCCCAAACCGATGAGTTGCATGATTACGTAATATGACTATTTCCCAAACCGATGAGTTGCACGATTATGTAATATGACTATTTCCCAAAGCGTTAAGGTGCATGATTATGTAAAATGACTATTTCCAAAGCGTTAAGGTACATGATTATGTAATATGACTATTTCCCCAAACCGATGAGTTGCATGATTATGTAATATGACTATTCCCAAACCGATGAGTTGCATGATTATGTAATATGACTATTTCCCAAAGCGTTAAGGTGCATGATTATGTAATATGTCTATTTCCCAAAGCGTTAAGGTGTGCATGATTATGTAATATGACTACTCCCAAACCGATGAGTTGCATGATTATGTGATATGACTATTTCCCAAAGCGTTAAGGTGCATGATTATGTAATATGTCTATTTCCCAAAGCGTTAAGGTGCATGATTATGTAATATGACTATTTCAAACCGATGATTTGCATGATTACGTAATGTGACTATTTCCCAAAGCGTTAAGGTGCATGATTATGTAAAATGACTATTTCCCAAAGCGTTAAGGTGCATGATTATTTAATATGACTATTTCCCAAAGCGTTAAGGTACATGATTATGTAATATGACTATTTCCCAAAGCGTTAAGGTGCATGATTATGTAATATGACTATTTCCCAAAGGTTAAGGTGCATAATTGTAATATGACTATTTCCAAAGCGTTAAGGTACATGATTATGTAATATGACTATTTCCCAAAGCGTTAAGGTGCATGATTATGTAATATGACTATTTCCCAAAGCGTTAAGGTGCATGATTATGTATTATGACTATTTCCCCAAAACGTTAGGTACATGATTATGCAATACGACTATTTCCCAAAGCGTTAAGGTACATGATTATGTAATATGACTATTTCCCCTAAGCGTTAAGGTGCGATTATAATATGACTATTTCCAAAGCGTTAAGGTGCATGATTATGTAATATGACTATTTCCCAAAGAGTTAAGGTGCATGATTATGTAACATGACTATTTCCCAAAGCGTTTATATGGATACTTCGTATAATCTGCAGGAAAGATTCTTGATAGATATCGTCAAACGTAACGTGTATCGATACCAAAACGTGACCGTTTCCCAAACGGTTGACATTGATATTTCGTATACTGTGAAACCCCGCTATACCGCCAACTTTGGAACGAACGCGCTATAACGTGAATAGCAGTGTATAGTATAATAATACTCTGTGTATCTGAGATGAAGTAAATAAAACAAAACAAAAAGAACGCTATTGACAATTTGAAGGGCTTCCTGCTACTGCTGTCTAAGACGTGTTATTTCAAGTCCTACGGGAAACCCAGAGATAACGCAGATGGTGGATTCGTGTTGTTCATTTATTATGACCAAACAGATTTTGCACTAAACACATTTGTGTCTGTGTCCTTGACAAGATTATCATATTCACTGCCTCTAGCTGGAGTAAAGTGACAAAAATCAAAGTTTAATTCTAGCGTCATGAGTAGTCAATTCATCACCAATATACCGTAGTATGCTGGTGTTCTTTTTTCTCTTTATTCCACGAGGTATTCGTGGCAGCCATATCGTCACTCACAATACCTGTAACTGCAAGAGAAATCATGATAATAGTTGACTTTTCTAGAAAATCCACAAGACTCACCCACATAACTAGTACAGCAACGTTGCTCAGAATGGATCCAATCATTGAAGCAAGGTGACAGTCAGATGCATCACAGATGATGGACGGAAACAAGGCAGACCATAGAGACATATATATGAAACAAGGCAGACTCATAGAGACATATATATGAAACAAGGCAGACTCATAGAGACATAAAGATGAAACAAGGCAGACTCATAGAGACATAAAGATGAAACAAGACAGACTCATAGAGACATAAAGATGAAACAAGACAGACTCATAGAGAGATAAAGATGAAACAAGGCAGACTCATAGAGACATAAAGATGAAACAAGCCAGAATCATAGAGACATAAAAATGAAACAAGACAAACTCATAGAGACATAAAAATGAAACAAGACAAACTCATAGAGACATAAAGATAAAACAAGACAGACTCATAGAGACATAAAGATGAAACAAGACAGACTCATAGAGACATAAAGATGAAACAAGGCAGACTCATAGAGACATAAAGATGAAACAAGGCAGACTCATAGAGACATAAAGATGAAACAAGACAGACTCATAGTGACATAAAGATGAAACTAGGTAGAGAAAACAGTTCTGTTGTATGGTCAAGGATAGATCGGGGGATGCCTGAAATGGGTGCTAGGCGGACATACCCCGAAAGATTGGAGAGTCGATAACAAGTAAAGAGCGCATCACCAGGCGAGAATTGTCCATGACCGCAAATGTCCATCCTATTGCCCCGTAACCCTAGGACCTAGCAGCAACGAGAGGTCGACAGCGATCTCTGTCACATGCGCATCTGTTCCACCTGTTCCAAGTCTGTCCCATGTCTTTTAGTTCTCTCTCTATTAATTTATGTCTGCCATATTGTGTTCTTTGGTCTTCCCCTCTTCCTGTGTGGGGGGGTGGCGGAGAGGAGGACTCAGTATTTTAGAGGTAAATAGTCGATCTCACCCAAGGGTCGTTGGTTCCAGCCCCTACATGTTGATGAGTTTCCTCGAGCTTTTCGAGTAAAACCTACCCCCCTTTCTGATCCAGGTAGGTGCTCGGGACACCTAGTCCCATCGGAGACGGACGGGGTAACATTGAGGTCCCATGTGTAGATCATAACAGTCTTTGCGCTTTTCAGATCCCTTGGCTATTTACAGTTTTCAGCGCAGGTCGGGCAAAATTAAAAATCTCTACCAATACCATCGATCACCTTAGCTGTGGATGTGAGTAAAGGAAAATTTAAAAAGTCAAATCAAATATTGCCGTGAGCCTGCGGGTTACATGTTAGCACTGCAACATCAATATAAGGTAAGTTATTTCTAAGGGAGGTAATAACCAATTTCCTATTGTGTCATTTCAGGGCGTTTTACTTTGCTTTGTTGGCCTTGGCTATATGGGTTATCATCGACAAACGCCGACAACACAGAAAATATTAGAGCTATACCTGGCATCTTCGTTTTCATCCTCATTTCCATGTTCTTTTCCAAAAATCCAAGGAAAGTAAGATTAACAGTTTGATGCAAATTGTATGTCTGTCTGTCTTTTTTCTCTCTGTCTGTCTGTCTCTGTCTGTCTATCATTCTCCTCTTCTTCCTTGCTCTCTCTACCTATCTTATTATATATCTCATCTTCTGTCTATCTGTCTGTCTGTCTGTCTGTCTGTCTGTCTGTCTGTTTCTCTCTCTCTCTCTCTCTTTCTCTCTTTCTCTCTCTCTCTTTTCTCTCTCTCTCTCTCTCTCTCTCTCTCTCTCTCTCTCTCTCTCTCTCTCTCTCTCTCTCTCTCTCTCTCTCTCTCTCTCTCTCTCTCTCTCTCTCTCTCTCTCTCTCTCTCTCTCTCTCTCTCTCTCTCTCTCTCTCTCCTCTTTCTCATTCTGTTGTTTCTCATTCTCGGTTTTTTTTCCCAAACTTTTTTTTAAAATGTCCGCATCTTTCTTTTGTTTCTCTCTTCTTTTGCTTACCTTACGTGTTCGTAAAAATCAGTCTTTTCACAAGTCATCACGACAGTGTCACTGCCACGTTGTGTTTACTGTGTTATTACCATGTCTACACATTTGCTTTGTCTGGGTCTATTCTAAAATAACAGTGAACAAACAATGAACGAAAAAGAAAAAGAAAAACCTAAAACATAAACAAAACTACAGGGGAAAAATAAAAGAATAAGAGTCATTGTGTTATTGTTGTGTTATGGTTTTGTCTCACCTGTGACTGCATTGGTACAAGGTTTGTGTTTTGAACGTTATAGTTATGTAGATGTTAGTATTGTCTGTGTATAACACGCTTACATTACAATGTCAACATGACGAGGATGATGAGTTAAATGTGGACCCAACCACTGTAGGGTGACGCCCTAAGCAGATGCTTTCCAGTGAGTCCTGTTCCTGTTTTCATCTGCCACGTTGAGCCCAGGTTTTTGTGCTGGTGTCACCGTACCTTCTGGTTGCTCCTCTTCCCAGTTTCTGTGTCCATTTCTTGGCTGCCGTTGTGTACATCTCGTTGTTCATCTTTTGTCTTTAGATATTGCTATATGACAAACCCGTTTTTATTTTTGTTGAAGTAAGTTTGTTTTTTTGGGGGTTTTTTGTCGTTTTTTTGTTTTGTTTTGTTTTTTGTTTTGTTTTTTTTTTATTTGTTTGTTTGTTTGTTTTTTGTTTTGTTTTGTTGTTGTTTTTTGTTGGGTTTTTTTGTTTTGTTTTGTTTTGGGTTGGGTTTGTTTTGTTTTTGTTTTGCTTTGTTTTGTTTTTTTTTTTTTTTTGTTCCTCTCAGTTCAAATGGATTCTGAATCTGATTCCTTCATTTTCAGATAAATTGGCACACTGTCATCTGGGGACTTGGTGTGCAATTCTGTTTGCTATCTGCACTTTGAAATTCAAGTTTGGCCAAGAGGTTGTTCAGTACGTGCAGGAAAGGCTTGATGAATTCTTTGCAGTGTCAAAAAGAATCGACGAAGATGCTCTTTGGACCGGAAACACATCAGCATCAAATTTCTCTTAGAGGTGCGCTTTACTCTAAAACGCTACAGAATCGTACATGGTGTGCTCATAGAGCACAAAACAAATCCACAGTGAAGAGGAGACAAACGTGCGATACCAAAATAAAAGACAACTCCACCAAAGAAGACAGAAATAACACCGTGACGTTTCAGTTGTAACTTACTATCAATTCCCTGTCCTCTTGTCATTAATTGCTTGTCCTCTCCGCTTCTGTTTCTCCTCGGTTTGTGTTGGGCTCTCAGATAACACACTGTGTGATACCTGTGTAAGTGTGTAGACTTTACTTGCTCAATGTCTGATGAATGGTTATAGAAGAAATGCTATATGCTTGTGCTGCTGTCTCTTCTTGTATGTGTCGTCACTACAAGCGTTTATCGTATAACAATGTGTCAATGTAACATATATCCCATAATATCTAGAGTAGGTGTTCATTGGTATTGGTCGTTTTGTTTTCTTGTGTTTGTTTTATCTCGAGTTGCAGGTTTGTTTTGTATTGGTGAGACGGTTATTCCTGCTATGATTTTCGATGTATTTTTTTTGGTTTTTAAAAGTGTGATGATGTTTTTTTGCTTTTGACTTTGTTTTCTTTTGGGTTGTTGTTATTTTCTTTTTTTTGTTTGTTGTTTGTTTAGGGTTTTTTTTGCGAGGGAGGTTTGGGGGTAGAGGTTAAAGTTAGTGTCGACAATTGTGTTGCTTTCAGTGACCATTCATAGAAGTGTTATTTTTAATTCGTTTCTTTTTTAAATTATTTAATTATCTCACATAACTAATTCATGTTGTAGATAATTCACAGATATTTAAAAAAAATTACTTTTGATGTTAACCCATTATTTATTTATGGATTAATTGTCATAACAATTTACAAAGATTTTGAACCGCATTCATACAACATAATCATGATGATTTTATATTGTCCATATTCATAAAGCGTCAGATTTGTTATGTATTGGTTTTAGTCATGAAACAGAGAATGGAAGAGAGAGTGAAAGTGAAAGAGATAAATTGTATTGTAATTTATTCATTTTTATTGAAAACGACAGAGCAAACCTCTTTTTTGGAAAAAGGAAGAGATTTTATCTTATCTTATCGTATCGTACTTTAGGCAAGGGGATATATTTATTGTTCACGTACAGCAATCGATGTATGCAATGATTCACTCTCTTTCCACTCACTCTACCAGGCTTTCCCCATCGTGATTATGATAAGTGCCACCATGGCTTTGCTCTACTACTATGGCGTCATGCAGTTCGTCATCAAGGTTATAGG